>VZSF01008291.1:129207-221931 GCA_013398295.1 Chionis minor | reverse complement strand
TTATATTATTATATTACATTACATTACATTACATTACATTACATTACATTACATTACATTAAGTATAGTATAGTTTGTTTTTTTTTTTTTAAATAGAACTCGGTGAAGCTACTTGCACTTACGCACTTGCTTATCTGCTGTGCAAAATGAATCTCAAGTGTCAACATCATACAGGAGCAGGATAATAACAATGAACTAGATCAAAATGAAAGTAAAACAGTTAAATCAATATAATCGCTGAAGAATAGTTTCTGTTCCAATTTGCATATATCCACAGAATCCTGAAACATCTTAGATCAAGTCACAACAGACCACAGTACCATAGTGACATAGAGAGACAACATCAGTATAACCTGTGACTGAAAAAAGTTGATTTTATATAAATAAAAAAATATTGCTAGATTAGCAGTTTTTGTAGAGAGTTTTGGATAGTTGTTTTATTTGTCAGTTAGTCAAAGAGGGCTGGAAAATCACAGTCCTCCAGACTATTCTTATAAGCAACTGGTAAAGCCTTAAAAAACTGGTAAACCCTTATTCAGCTTATATTGGTATTCCCTCAGGTCTTTCAAAGCAATGAATGGAACTGACCAGTTTACGACTGTTTAAGAGGATTGCCTACTAGTGCAATCCTCTGTGTGCTTCTGGTAGAAAAGCATAGATAGAAGCTCTGTATGTCACTGATTTTACTCTTATGTGTACTATTTAATAGTGATGTGTATTTCCATCACAGAAGTATTTCCATCACAGAAAGAATTATAGCCAAAACCATCCTTTAGTAAGTTAAAACTATAAAATAATTGACTTCTTTGGTCTCTCCCTCTCTCTCTTCCCCATGTAGCAATTCATTTCCATGTACAGAGAGCTGCTTCTTAAGAGTTATCCCTTTCTTATACAGCTTAATTTACACATTACTGCAGTGTTTTAAGAGAAAACAGCAGGCTTTTAACTTGCAATCACTTTTCCTAGCTACTTGAAATTT
Source organism: Chionis minor (assembly GCA_013398295.1). Classification (NCBI taxonomy): domain Eukaryota; kingdom Metazoa; phylum Chordata; class Aves; order Charadriiformes; family Chionidae; genus Chionis; species Chionis minor. The sequence goes on along the minus strand of VZSF01008291.1, from coordinate 220,952 downwards.
CAAATAACTTTAACTTTTGCTGTCTTGCTCAGCAGGGGCTCCAATGCTCATTTTGTTCCTGTTCCATTAAGAATTGGGAGCTGCATTAGCCCTAAAGCCTAAGCAAGATGATGGCACACAGTCATATAAAATTTAAAAAGTCTTCTGTTCCTGGGGTATTAAAACCACAAAATGCTGAAATCTTCCTTGGAAAAAGGCCTCTATAAGTGGTAACATATTCAACACAGGATCTGAAAATAAAACATGTTTTAAAAACAAAATTTGTTATGACAAATCTTGCAAGCTTTTTTTCTTAGCAATTTCTTCACAGGTCATTAAATCCATTAAGTTGATTTTCTCTAGATTTGGTATTATGAATGATTGCCTTCATCCTCACGAAATGCCTTTTAAACTCATTAAACCCAACATTGTTGCTTTTATGCTTGTTTTAACAGTATAATGCACTTTGCACTTCACTTTGAAACATTTGCAAGTAAGACTAATTAATTAAATATTCTAAAGTTTAATAAGGTGGTCATTTTTTCTGGGCACATACCTGTCAGTCAAAGGAAACTCAACATTTCAATGCATGCACTTAGTAACTGAAGGCTTTTATAAATGTTCATTTATTAATTTACATCTTTGTAATGCTAGGCATCAGAGACACTTCGAGAGATGGGGTTTGCTGCTGTGGAAAACAAATGGCAAAGCTCTGCGGTTTCCACTGAAGGAGATTAGCAGAAATAAAACTATTTTCATTTCAGTTTGTAAAGCACTTTATCCTAAATTCTGAATAAATAAGTTAGTAATTGCTTAGCAAATTCATCTTCATGATTTGTTTCATAAATATTTGTAACAGATATTCATCTGTCTTTTGATAGCTCTCTATGGCTTCATCATGCTTTCCACAGCAGTTCTTCCTTGAAACAAGCCAGGCCTGCATTTCTCCTAAACTAAGTAGATTTGCCACTGATGTGTGGTGAAGTTTCTATTAATTAACCTAGATGCCCAACTGTGAATAGGAGAGGACAACTACCTCAAAGGATGTTGCAGTGAAGAGGGCGTCAGTCTCCTCTCCCAAGTATCAAGTGGTAGGACAAGCGGGAACAGCTTCAAGTTGTGCCAGGGAAGGTCTGGATTGAATATTAGGAAAAATTTCTTCATTGAAAGGGTTGTCAAGCATTGGAACAGGCTGCCCAGGGGAGTGGTTGAGTCACCATCAGTGGAGGTATTTTAAAAATGTGTAGATGTGGCGCTTAGGGACACGCTTTTATTGTGTACTTGGCAGTGTCGGGCTTATGGTTGAACTCAATGCTTTTAAGGATCCGTTTCAATCTAAATGTTCTATGATTCTATGATTCTATATTACAAGTGCATAAGTAACTGAATTCTAAAAATTCTGCCTCTGTCTCCCATACAATATTCTGGATGTATTTGTGTTGGAGTACATGATGTTGAAAAAGAAGTAGAAAGCATTAGGCCTTAATTTATAAGCAACTAATATATAGTCATATTGTTTATATTGTACATACATGTTTATATAGCACATTATATGTACTGTGTATATAGCTGCATATACATATGTATAATTATATTTTCTTTTTCATCTTTGGAAAAAAAATTAAAACCAAACATCTCAAAGGAATGACTAGTCATCTTTAATGGTTCCACATAATAAATACTCCATTCAGGGGTTAGTTACATTAAAGTTCATCAACAGGGAATCTGGAATCAAAAGGTCATTATGTTAGGAGAAACTGCTCAATATAACTCAAGTAAGCAAGAAGGTAACTTGAATGCAAAATTTCCAATCTGTAGTGCAGGAGTACAGATGAGTTTGATGTGCAAGTTAAAGCAATCCCCAGGCAGTTTCTGTTTAAGGAACGTTAGGCGTAGAATTACCATAAATGTTTTTTAAAGTTCATTTTATGCTGGGACACACCTAAGATATTTCATAACTACAAAACAATTTACTGCAAATACTGAAACATTTTAAAGCTCTTTTTTTTTTTTTTTTTTTTTAATCAAGGTAAAAGATGCAGCATACCATAAGAAATAAGAACACTTGAAGTGTTGTATTTTTTTATTTCTAATCTTGCTGTGGTAGAATGTAAAAAATATGAATGTCTGATATTCATGGTGATTTGCCATTGACATAACAAAGAGGCCACGGTAAACGAGAGTGTTAACTCAAAGGACCAGCACTTTTGGAATAAGATCAACACATACAGAAACACAAAGACAAACAGGTATTTTCAAACAGGCACTGTCTGTGTATCTGTCAGGCATGTATGTATATTAAAATACATATCTTTCCTCTTTCAATTATTTGCCTATTTAAACGACTTTAAAGCAAAAATAAATACTTTTCCTTGTATTCCTGGCTCCCCATGTTTCATGATATGAAAGATCTCTATTAACTTTTTCTCTATCGACAAATGATGGGTAATTTTGTTTTTTCTGGACTGTTAATATCAGTTATTTCTTTGACAGCAATGTATACTGGCCTCAGAGAATACTGTGTACTTTTTGTTCAAGGCACAAATACACAGTCACATAGCTAATAACAGAATAATCTAAATAGGTAAGACAGGAGTCAAACACATACAAACTAGGACTAAAGACATCAATCAATCTATGGAAATAAGAAATCTTGTATTGATCTTTTTATATGAGTTTGTAGGCTTGATTCTGCCACCATGTAGTTCTTGGAGTCCTGCAAAATGAGGCAGTCCAAAGCCTACTAAACTCTTTGGAGTGTGTGGGTCTAGATGAAAGACAGTGTCTATAAAATCAAACCAAANTTTAATTTTTTTTTTTTTTTTTTTTTAAAGCTGCACATGTAGCTTCTTAAAGATGGCTGGCACAAGAAAAGTTGTTGGGGACCATGGAGTCTTCCCTGCATATATCCACTGGCCTGCTCTCATGCTGAGGTACTGATTCACTGGGTCTCAGCTAAACATAAACACTTGCCGGAATCTAAGGAGATTCTGAAGTCAGGAACAAGAGGAATCCTAGGTTGTGTTCAACCAAGATAAAGGAGAAAAAAACTATTTCAGAGACCATGAATGTGGCCAAGAAGCACAGGGGGTCTGTCCAGTGTGATGATAACTAAGGCAAAAGGTAAAACAAACAGGATCAGGATCATGTAGACAGGCGCAAGAACTAAATATCTCCTGCAAGAGAGAGGAAATAGGAGTACAGAGGAAGAAATCAGAAGGGACATTCAGGACTGTCATGTCATCCAAGTGACACACTGAGCAGAGGCAAAGGCTGCTTAACAGACATGTTGCAGAAGAGAAGCCACCAATCAGGATATTCTCCAGTCCTTTCTCAGATGAGCAACCCTATCTGCTAGCAGTAGTCATCAGCAATTGCCTGTGAAGATGATACCTCTGCCACAGAGTATGCCCCTCAATAGGTATTACATGGCACTATATAGGGCTCCTATATATGTCAACTGGCCGAACAAAGCTATCTGTGAAAGACATTAAGGATTCTGTTCTGGCAAGGTCTTGGTAGTCAGTGTAGTCCTGCTACCAGGATCAAGCTTTTCCTGGTTTTAGATGAGGTGAGGACAGCTCATGAGTACCTCAAAAGATTCCTGCTTTGTACACAAAACGGTCTGTGCTTTCTGGACACTGTGAACACTGGAAGTAATATAAAGCAATAGTTTGAGGCTATTTCTTACATGGAGTGTGAGGTAGTGATGCTAGAGGTCCTTAACCTAGGTCCTAGCTCTGCAATGTGAAACTGGACTACCTGGGTTTGTCAACAATGCAGGAAACTTGACGAGTAGTGTATGACTAAACTGTATCTAGTTTAAAGAGAATATTAAACTAATAGATGAGTGATTCTGACTTATCAGTTCATGCCAATACTAGTGGGATAATTTTCATGTGTAAGCTGCTTAGACCTGTACAAATTTAGTTATTTCCAAATGGTGAACATTTCTGCTACAGTACACCATAAAATTTGAAGCAGAATCATCAGAATAAAAACAAATATTTAATATATTAAGCAATAAGATACCAAATAACAATTCTGTGGTTCTCAGAAACACAGGCAGTGAAAATAGCACTTGGGATCTATGTTCATTTGGCCTTTCAAGAAAAATATACAGAGCAACTACCCCAGCTCACAAGCCTGATGCCCTTGAAGTTATAAGGTCAACAAGCTCTTTGAGCTGCTCAAAATCTCACTCAATCAGGCATGCTGAGGTCTGCCAAGCTGGTACAGTCTGCATGGCACCACTGTCCCACGTGTACAGGGTAGAAGCTCTGGGGTCTCATGACTTTTTCTATATCTAAGGCCAATTACCAGTTGTTACCCTGTCAGTGTGTTCTCTCCCACCCCAAAACGCGTCACAGAAGTGTGGAGGTAACAGTGGTTACATAGTGTTTTCCTGTTGCTTCTTCTTTTTCTAGATAATATCAACTTGATTTAGTCAGTCAGAGTTGGGTAGACCTAGTTAGTTGTGGACTCATGTATCTGGGCAGTGCTTTGGGGTAGGTCTCACTCCTTCACAGCCCATGTTCACTGTGAACTGTGTGGAGAGTGGCACCATTCAGGTAAGACACAGGACACCCTGCAGTTTTGTGGTACTTGGTGCATGTCTTCAACAGTGTACCAAAGCAAAGGTACTATAATTGATTATTTCAGTTTCCATTACATTGGCCTGCCTTTCAAAGGAAAACTCTAAGTCAGTGAAACAACAATATACCAGGAACATAGCAGAATTGTGCTTCTGGTGTAATCAGAGAAAGAAAGCAAAAGATTTCATTGCTATGTTTGGCAAATTATTTTGTAGCAATTTGACAAGCCTAAGTTGTTACAAAAGAGGTTGAAGAAGTGCAAGCTACTTTGTGCCAAGTAGTAACAGCACAGTAATAGTCAGCTGCATTCTATTTCAATCACCTTTTTTATCTTGTTTTCACCCTTTTTTTAATTTCTATTGACTTTAATAGCAATTCTGAATAAGAAAGGAAAACATACTAGTTCCTGCTTATTTTTCTAAAGTTTAGCTTTTCAGTGCAGAAAAATTGTGTTATACATCGTTTCCTGAGACTACTTCACAATTTAAAAAGTTTACTTTTAATTCTGTTTGAATATTATAAAAGATTTTCTTCTTCATACTAGTAATAAAAATGCTTTTTTGCCTAAGTTTTAAATGTATGTATATATGTCTATATAGATACATATGATAAAAAACTGCAAAAATGCATATAACACTCTTGAATAGATGTCACTTGGCTTTCAAGAAATTATTTTCTAAGTATTTGTGCATATTGCATTAAGTTCTGTATTTCAGCACTTAGGAGTAAATCATTTGTTACTAAATGGGACCCATTAGTATTGAAATTGTCAGCAGAAAGTAACAGCTGTGCATATTCATAGCTATAAAAATGTGTTTAGCTATGGAAAAATAGAATTATTAGTATTCATTTGAAAGAATTACTATTAAGTAGCATGATGCCTCATCAATAAAAGGTGTAATTGACCTGTTTAAAAAAAAGTATGGTTAGGAAATATCACGCAACTTAGAGCAACTTAACAAAATTAAAGTTTGGCCATATTCTAAGAAATTAGATCATTAACCTACAAAAAATAAATTGTGATATTATAAAGTCCTATCTAATAAACAGGATGAGCAATGCAGACCACTCCACGCTGATGAGACTGCTTGATTTAAAGAACATTTCAATAAGACTCATTCTCCATTGACTTCCCTCTACCTTGTTAGGGTACTGAATATGGGTTTTGTCTTTCACTTAGGAGATCCTGGTAAGCTCCCACTCAAAAGATGTTGCTACCCACATTTTCAGATGCAAAGACCACTTGCCAAGAGTGTCCATTCTTGGCCAGTACTTCTAATTTTCAGTTTCCCTTCTCTTCCTTGGTAGTAGACTTCCATGTACAACACCCTTCTTTGGTGGTACGCCACAAAGCCTGTAATACAATCCTTCTGAAGTTGTTTTCCACCTTTTCTCTGTGTATAGTAGATTTTTCAGTCTTACTTCTGTCTGTTCAGTTACCTTCTTTTCCTACTGTACAAACATTTGATAGAGAGTGGGGTCTTGCCTGAAACCAAATGGTAAGTGGCTGACAAACTGAAACTGCGGAGGTTATTAAAAGTCAGCCTTGTATCTCCTGCATGTTTGTCATCTGTGGATTGCAGAACAGCTTTGAATAATGCTATAAGGACCCACATATCCATATCTGTATACAATATAAAATAGAGGAGTTAATAATAAAAGTTTATTCACTTTAAGTGTTCATCGTTAATTTTTCAGTGTTCCAAACCAACGGTGTTTCTAAAAGGAGATGTGTTCTCCCAAAATGATAGAGTTTTGTAGGCAGTTAAATAATGTTTTAATGACAGTTAGGATTATTTGACACTTTCTATTACAAGCTCTTTTTTTCAGATGATTACAACTACACAAAACATAAAGCACATCAGCTGATATTTTCCATTTCAGCCGCCTAAGATTGATTTTACTTTCTTTTTTTTTTTTTTAATTTTCAGACAATATAGTCATTGTTTTAAAAACAACATAAAAAAATGTATTGCTTTGTTTATATCAGTCATTAAATAGATCTCACACACATGACTGGAAACTGTGAGACCTTTCATACTTTGTCAGTGATACCTGAATTTTGCAAGAAGTAGTGTCGAGTGCTCCTAGAGGCTTGCCTTTTTAGTTTCTGCTAAAAGATGTCTAAACATACATTCATACATGTCTAGATTTACATTGAGACATGGTCACAGAAAGAGTTTCAGGTTTCACTATATCATTAGATATTTATCAGAGTTTACTATAAAAGTGCATATTTACCACCTTCACAATGCCACTGAACAAAAATTATTGCCAGTGTTCAGCAAGATTTTTACAAATTTGTTCTGTCTGCTATTCACACAAAAGAATCAGTCCCTATTTCTACACTTGCATTGTAAATAACCTCAAGTTCTAACTACACTAATGTTGGAAATGGCTGGTGAGAAGTCAGTACATAATACAGTCTGTGCTGGCTGGACACCAGCTTGCTTATATCTGCAGTGGTTTTCCTTGTTTCTCATCTCAATGAACCAAAATGAAGGGAGCTGTAATGAAGAGTATCTGCTGTAGCTTGGGAGTCCTATGGAAAATGAAGGATTGGGAGTGTAACTGGAGTATGTGTCATTATGGATATGCACGGGGCGGGGGGGGGGGGGGGGNNNNGGGGAGGAGGAGAAGAGTTCTTTTTTTTTTACTAATATTCAATTGCTTCACTGTGCAATCCTGATATTCCTTGAGATATTTTTTTCCTAATTGTGCTTAGTTGTCACCCGAAGCTGCAGTAAGGAGGATATACATCTGATCATGCTTCTGTAAGGAGTACATCCAAAGACAGACACTTTCTTTCCAAGAAGAAATGACCCTGATGCATTAAGATCTAGAAATCTATTGCTATAGAATATGCAGTTTTGAAAGTTTACTAAAATAAAATAATTTGAACTTCTAATTATGTTTTGTTCATTAATTCTAATTTGAACATGTGATTTTATAAAGAACTCTCAGGGCACTTCATTTTTGGAGTTTGTTGTCAGAGTCTCATATATATGTTTCCAGACCATGAAAATGTTCTAATCTGTTGTATGTAGCTTCCCATGCTCTGGTGGCCTGTGTTACAGTGCCTGAATTACGGGGACATGGAAAATAGAAGTAGTAAACTTAATTTCCTACTACATTGTGAATATTTCTCAAAATCAGGAAGCAGCAGATTCAGGACAGTGCCTTCTTTAAATAACACCAGTAATTGATTTAGCTGTTTGTAACTTTAGTGTTAAAAAATTTCGAGAGAAATTAGTTTATATGTTGCAACTCTCCTAAGGCAGATTTTGAAGCTAGGAGCATGGAATCACACTATTGAATTAAACGCTTCTTGCAGTTAATATAGCAACAATGCAGAAAGTTAAATACGGTGTAAAGAAAGTGTTATGCAGGTGCAAATTTCACTGCTCATTAGAGAAAAAGTATTTCTTTCCGAAAATTTTTTACAGAAATATAGTCTCATAAAATGTGCTTCCCCACTCCAAGTAGAAGCATATGCATTTAATATGTACCGATATTTTTGTATCATTTTGGCTAGGACAATATATTTGAATCTCACTTTTTAAATCCTCTATATCCCTTATAGTAATTTTTTTTTTTCTGTAATGTTTGAGTTGTTCACTTAAATTCAGTCATGAGTCTTTTGTTGAAGTATATGTTTTCTATAGTTCTTCTAAAATAGATGCTTGTGTTAGTTTAGCAGTATAGGACAGAATACTTTTTTTTCATTATTTCAGAGAACATAGTACAAAGATCATTTATATGAGGTAACAAAACATTTTCTAAGTACTCCTTGGGGGAAAGTATGGTACTTAAATGACCATTTTGTTTTCAAAAGACAATAATATTAATAATGTTCAATAAATCATTCAAAGCTTCCTCTGTAAACCAAAAACTATGCTTACAAAGCTATTAAATACCAATATTATAGTACCTAATTTTCACATTGAATTTCTACAATAATCAATATTATCAATATTTAATATAATCAGATACTGTTCCCTCCAGTTTTCTTTTGTTTTGCTCTCAAAATGCAAATATCAGCCTTTTGTTCTTACACAGCTATAGAGAGAGAGGAACTTTTTTGTAACAGCATCATCTTCACTATTTGGAGCTTGTTACATAAGTTTCTGTTTTGACACCCCCTCCTTGCTCTTTCATTTTCTACTTTTAGTATAACTGATGTCATTACAGTAAATCGTAGCATCCTCTGAATTTCAGTACGTGCCATTAAATTTCTTGGTAATAGAAAATGCATCTATATGTATATAATTAACTTCCCCAAACGATTTTAACGCGTTTCAGACCATGCCCCACATTCAGAGGTATCAAAAATTGAAAGGAATCTGTACAATCCATATTCAGACTATTATCCTGATCCAATAGCTGTACAGTAGCTTTCAGACACTGTTGGATAATTGCATGCAGCTATCAACAAAACACATATGTGAAATATAATGACTTAACAAAAAAAACACAAACAAAACAAACAAAAAAGAAACTCCATGTTGTTGAGTTGCTGGCAATTTTTTTCATAGGAAGACAAGGGAGAGATTTTTGTCATAATTGCTAACTTTTGACAATGCTATATTATTATAAGTCAAAACCCTTAAATCAAGCAAAACAATTTGTTCAATAATCCATTTTTCAATATGAACAGAATGTCCTTCTGTTCCACATAGAATCTTAAATTCTCATATTTTTTCAAATTTTCTTATGACTACAAAAGAAGCATTGCTATACTGAGATGTTACTAAGCTCCCTTATAGTCATTATACGATCTATTCATCACATCCCATTAATAGTGAATATTTACTCAATAATGACCTTTAATTTTTTATTTATGAAATGTAATCAGTTACGCTCATGATGAAGACAATGTTGACAGTATAACTATCTAATGACCTAGAGGGAAAATAAATGCCTAATAAAAAACTTAAATTAAATGCTACAATACCTGAGCTTAAGAAAAAAAGTGTGGGATACCACCTATGAAATATGAACTTCAACAATCCAGTTAAGAAAACTGAATATAAGGAAGCTCTTACACCTTAGAAACACAAGAGATGTAAAGCTCTGTGTTCTCCAGATGATATTGATTTAATCACAAAATCAACAGAAATAAAAGACAATTAAAGTAGTTGTAAGGAGGTATTCTGTGACTGAAAAGATAAAGGTACCTCCCCAAAACCAAAACAAATATTTCTATGTTGTCTGTTGAATGAGAAATTGTTCTTCATTTCTCAGTCTACATGTCTTATCATGATCAAGTCATGGCAATCTTTTAACTGAAACTATTTAGCACAACACGGTTGATTTTTTGACTAACAAAAAATCTTTAATGGGAAATACTGATTTTAAGTGAAAATGCCAACACTTCTTCAAAAAGGATTAAAAATTCTTTTTTTAATTTTTGTTTCAAAATAAGTTGAAATTTCCATGGAAGGGATGAGCAAGACAAACATATTTTCTGACAACTGAAAATACACTTGAGTTGAGGCAATGAGACCAAATACTTTAATATAGAAGTGTTTTCAAAGCCAGAAACCCCCATTCAACAGAAACTGCATGAACAAGGCACAAATATAGCATTATTTCTATATATCCTACTGAAGAAAAGGAAAAACGTGGGATTTTCACAATTTTTCAAAATGAATAGATTTGATTTTCTTTTAAGTTCCCCAAATTACTATCTGTGCTTAAATCAAATCTAGCAACTTCAGAGTAGATACCACATACTGATACCCTTAATAGTACCTATTTACGAATTCCACCAGATTTGTGATAAATAATAATCTGATCATGTCTTTGGACATTACTCCTTTAAATTCAGTGGAATTATTACAATTTATATCAGCTGAGGAGGTGTATATAAGTATTTCACATAGAGACACTGAGGTAATTATAATGCAAACTATTATCTTTTTTTTTTCTTTTTCTTTTTCCTTTGGTCTACAAAGCTAAGCAACATATTAAAAGTCAATCTGAGCAACTGAGCAACACCTTAAGATTAGTAAACAAATGCCTAAAGTCAGAAAGTATTTTTCCAGTTCCATCAGCTTCCACTTTTCTTTGTCTTTGACTGATGATGAGGAAAAACTGACCTGAATGCTAAGTAAATTGAAAGTGCCACAGTGTCTAAATTCTTTTGACTTTCTCCCTATATTGGTAGGATGGAGGTTTCTAAGAGGTAAGAGAGAGCTTCAAACTCACTGAAGTAAAAAAAAAAAAGTAAAGTATTTTGGTTTGGGAGTTGGTCTGTCCTGATTTCCTAGATATCCTTATCCTGATCTCCTTAGAAAGTTTGAGTTGCAGGTAAGAGATATTTGATTTTCTTCTTTCAATCAGTTTTTCTCGTGTTAGCTTTCATACTTTATATTAAAAATTCCTTCTTCTGATTTTTTCTTTTTTTCCAGGCACATATTCATGTGAGTTCATCTCTTTGTTTTTCAACATAAACCGCCTCCCAGCAAGCAAACAGCCCCACCCCTGAACAACCCATAATAGAAATTTTCTAAGATTCTTATCAACATCAGTGATCTTCAGGGTGAAGTGAACATCAGTAATGACTGAATAATCAATACTCTTTAGTTTACTGGGCGGGGGGGGGGGGGGTTGGTGGGGTTTTTTTACTTAGCCGGCTTATCACAGGTAGCTATGATGTGCTCCACATGATCACTGAAGCTGGATATGTCACAGTTCTGTATAACACATAACATATCTGTGATTGTATGAGAAGTATTATGCTCATGTTGGATACAGAAAATAGAAAGCACAAAGCGGATTCAGCCACCTAAATCCAGAGATTTCAGTCTGCAAATTTCCCCTAGGCTGTGATTTCAGTCCACAAACTGTTCAGGAGCAAGACTGGTTTAAAGCATTCCTATTCATCTCAAGCATTCATTGCCATCTATGCAGTGCACATCACCACTGCGCCAGCACAGCTATTCATATATCTGAGCTATGAATCTGATTAGATAAAATTGACAGCTTAAAAAGAGAAAAAAAAGGAACAAAAAATACCTTTTTTGTAGCTGTTTAATTTTCTTCAGATCATTTCTCAGATGGTGTTGTCAATGTGTGACAAAACCTGTGAAGAAAGTGAAAAATGAAAGGATGGGAATAAGCAGTGAAGCAACTATGGAGATAATGCTCCAAAGCTACTATTGTTGAACAGCATCTCATATTATTAAATATGACTTCTTTTTTCAACATTAAGGTTTCTAAGATGAAGTCTTTGTTAAGCTTATAACCACACATATCTCAGTCTTGAAAAGGCTAAGCTGCCCAACATTGAACTTGCACCTAAACTATCCAAGAATATTTAAGCTGACATGCTTTTTCTTGCCTGCCCTTTAGTAGGCATTGTTAGGGTGTGACTGAAAACAGGATTATCACAAAATACAATGTAAATTTTTTTTGCATTGAGGAGGGTTTATAAGGGAAAAAACCCAGTCACCTGAATGAACTTACAAGAAGAATGTAGAAATATTATCTTCTGAAGTGCAGTTTGGTATAAGTTATTTTAATTATAATACAGGGCCTTGTAAAGAATGTAAAAGGTGAAAAAGTAAAAGATTTCGAAGTATGGTGTGCCATCAGTTATGGCTGTTGCAACTGCCTTTTAAGAGTGATGGGAAGGTTTGTTATGATGTGTCTTCCACAGAGCACTGTGCAGCTAGCTCAAGGGAAGCTAAACTAGTCCTAGAAGCAAGAAAGCCATGCCTGCACTGATCCTTCTGTCAGAGAGAGCCTATTAGTATGTATGAAGAAGCACGCGGCGTGCCATGCTGTTACAGATACTCTGACACTAGCATTGGTAGTGCATCATGCTGTACTGCTATGCCAGCGTATTCAGAAACAGTCTAGAGTTTTGACACAGTTCTGGATTGTGTAACCTAGATGTGCCATTAGTGCTCATTCAGGGCTTTAGAATTGTAGTTCAACAGCATATTTTACCTTTTATTTTTTTCTTTCTCACCAATACACAGAATAATTCCAATGTAATACACAAAGTGAAAATGAGGACTCATGAATGTGCCAGAAAACCTAACTCCTCTCCTTTCAGATTGCAGCACGACACAGTGTCTCTGTCATTTAAACATGTTCCGAACATAACTCCCAATACACCTGCCACGTTAGTGACGGTGTCATTCTAACCATGGTGACTTCTTGAAAAGTTTCACTTTAGAAAAGATATCTTTAGCTAAAATAACAAGAAAAAAATGCCTAGCTTAAAGTTTGCATTTGAATGAAACTTGCACAGCTCCTGAGTGCCATATTCTGAAGCTCTTGTACACCTTTGGCTGTAACCCATAAGGAAATTAGGCAAATAGTAGACTCTGCAGCAGCTCTTAAACAATCCTTGGGCTAATAAGCACACTTACGAGGGAGGATTATAGTTAGACACCAAGAAAAGAGAAAATGAATTTTGCTCTCCTTTGTTACTGGACATACATAATTGTATCAAATATTGCCTAAATTTACATTTGACCTGATTACTTATGAATGCAGCATTTTTTTCCCCCCATTTTTTTTGACAAGACGTTCAATAATGTTCAAAATTAAAACCAGAAAAAAACCAGCTTTCAAATACTTAGATTGGTTTTATGACAAAAGAGGATCTCCCTTTTAACCATTTCCCATGAAGAAGGGTGAGTAATGTGTTGGAATAAAAGCTCTCAAGAAAGAAATTCAGTCCTGTGCATGAGGCATTGTGATGTACTTGTAAAGAAAAGCTAATATATGCAAGTAGACACATGAATAAATTTCCATTTTGATAATTCTTTGCTATGTGCCATTAAGGAAATCAGTTTAGTACGTTTGAATGTGTATCTCTGTGTCAGAGACTTGGTGAAAATTCAGAAGAGCTGTCAATTCACTCATTCAAAGGCAGGAGGAGATATCAGTATTAATTTATTTCATAAGAAGGTAAAGACTTAAATAGGATAGTGCAGAAGTTCTTTGTTCGAAGAGTTAAAGGCCTGATTTTAGGCAAAGGAAAAGGCAGGGTAAAAGCTACGGCTAGACGAACACCTGAAATCTCCTTTTGGTACAAGCATTGAATTAATCTAAGGAGGACTTTGGAATGTATTAAATGGGAAGCCCATTTCACAGCCAGGAAAACTTTAAACTGATTTGTTTTGAAAGGTAATGGTGGAGTGGAAAACTAGTTTCTTCAAAGGCCTCAAAATAGGTTATAGTGTGAGTAGGAGTGTGGTACAGGGCACAGATGTTTATTGATGTAAGAATGAAGATATGGCAATGATATGTCTGCAGGCAAACCACAATCTTGATAGGAATATATTTTCCGGGACTAAATCTCAGTAAAGTTAATTGTAGAGAGATTAATTTCAGACCCCAATTCTAAGAATGTCAGGGATGTATTGGCTAACTCATAGGTTATAATCTAGCTGATTTTAACCCTCTTCTTTCCATGAGAGAGTAGAAACAGTGAGAAAGCTCAAGTCTTTCACAAAAATCATCATATATAAATTAATAAAAAAAAGTAAAACTAAAGCTCTGTTATTTCAAGAGAGAGAAATAAATTAGCCAATAAATATTTAAGACCCCTTACAATTCAGTTTTGAATACTTTTATAAGAGCTAAAATCCAGTTAGTTAAAAATTTACTTCTTTTAGCTACACACTGACAGAGTCTGGTAATCATCTAACAAATGCATGCATTAAGACTACAATATCTCGTATAGTTCTTTAGAACAGTCTCTTACTCAAAATTTCTTCTGTTCCCCAGAATAGCAGCAGGGCGGTCTGTTGCTTCATTGAAGGAAAGCACATTTTATTGTAAAAATTCATCCTTAAGGCTGGCATGATGTTAATGAGTCAGTTTATAAAATATTGCAACATTTGACATAATAGCTAAGTCTCTCAGGAGACAGAAGTTCATTTTTTCTAGGATTTCACAGTTTGAGTCACTTCAGCGACAGTTCATATGCCTCAGTTTCTCCCTCTGAAAGGAAGGATTTTCTTTTTTTTTAAATTCTCTTCTTCCTCTGTTTTGGTCTTGTTTAATAATAAACTTTGCAGAGGAGATATTCAATTTCAGTTTTTGTAGACTGCCTATTATGATGAGATCTGAAAACTGAATTGGAGTCATCATTAGCACATATCATAAACTTACTACTAGCAACATATTAGCACTGTTGTATTGTCTTATGTAAGTATTCTCTTTCCATCTGCATCATATGCATCATAAAATGTGGGCCCATTCAGGAAGGAAATGAGACCTGGTCATCCAGGACATGGAAAAGACTGAGGTACTCAAATTTTTTCCCTCAGTCTTCACTGCATCAAACCCCCGCCAGCAGGTTGAGGGAGGTGATTCTCTCCATCTACTCTGCTCATGTGGAATACTGTGTCCAGCTCTGGAGTCAGAGCTGTGTCCAGCTCTGTCCTCCACATAAGGAGGACATGGACCTGTTGGAGTGGGTCCAGAGGAGGGCCACAAAGATGATCAGAGTTAGAGCACCTCAGCTATAAAGACAGGATGAGAGAGTTGGGATTATTCAGCCTGGAGATGAGGAGACTGCAGGGGGACCTTCTAGCAGCTTTTCAGTACTTAAAGGGGGCCTACAGGAAAGATGGAGAGGGACTTCTCACAAAAACATGTAGTGATAGGACGAGGGGTAATGGCTTCAAACTGGAAGAGGGGAGATTTAGATTAGATCTCATGAAGAAATTTTCTTTCACCATGAGGGTAGCGAGGCACTGCAACAGGTTCCTCAGAGCAGTTGTAGATGCCCCATCTCTGGAAGCGTTCAAGGCCAGGTTGGATGAGGACAACATCAACCTGGTGAGCAAGCTGGTGTAGTGGAAGGTGTCCTTGCCCCTGGCCATGGGACTGGAACTAGATGACCTTTAAGGTCCCTTCCAGCCTAAACCATTCTATGATTCTATGATTTTATACGTCATTGCTGACATAGTGCTTAGACTTCTACTGCTTACCAAATTTGCACAACTAAAGTACCTGAAAATGGTTCAGTTTCAGCTATCCATCTCAATAATTCCGAGACTAACTTAAAGTTAACTCCACATGTTTAGAGCAATAAGATCACATAAGATCACCTAACCAAGTTTTCATTCTGTGGAATCTGAAGGTATATATGTGTATATTTTTAGTGACAGACTAGGTATCACATTAAAAGGGAATGTAGTTTTGATATTTGTCTGTCAGAGTCCCAGGACTTTCACTGACTCCTTGATCAGAGTCCAAGCAAAGGGACTTTCACTGAGTCAGATTCACAAAAATCTAAATTAGTTATTTATTGAGAATGACAGAACAGATTTGAGATTGCCATTGATAAATTCACTGACTACAATAGCGCTACTACTTAAGGCTAATATTGCTAGGAAAATTATAATATAGCAACCTGGGGGTAACATTCACCAAAGGGTGAAAGGCGCGACGCTTACCCAAACAGCACCCCTGCCTGGAGTGGAGGACGAGAACACAGCCCGTCGACTGGTCTGTCAGGTGTCAAGATTCTTCTCTCCCAATTTTACAGTAATTTTCTCTGTCTTTTATCCCCAAAATTACGAGGTTTCCCTCCCCTAGGTGACGTATAGTATGATTTGAGTGGAGAGACGAGTGCTATAGTCATATATGTTTAGTTCACAGGAAATGAGGCAGAGGTCAGTTATCAGGCCTTCCAAGAACAAAGGACTACACAAGTTCCTGTTACCTTGCCTTCACTGAGGGAAAGCAGGGCTGTCCTGCCTACACAGGGCCCCCTCCTTATCTGCATCTCGTGCTGGCCAGGCGAGTCTCCACTCCTCTAGCCTGCACAAGAGATAGCAAGGCCAGTTTTAATTGTTCTTTGAGCACAGAGACTTTGCCTCATTTACCAAATTCCACACTAGGAAATGCCCTTTTCAGTTTTGCCCTTTTTTTTATTTATTTTTTATTTGAATGAATATCAGTGTAGCGTCCATCCCATTAATTTTCTTATTACTGACATACAAAATAGTGTTTCATAAGATATAAATAAATATCTAGTCAGGAGGCTAAGTAAAGTGTTTCTCAAGCTTATTTCAAGCATAATTAATAGTTTAATTCTTAAAGTTATAAACTCATGTGTTCATGAGTACTCATGTAGCATACCAGAGACTTGTTAGAAAAATGGGTTACATTATTAGTCAGCTGCTCTTTTAGACCAGCTTGGGACGGGATCTCCAGAGTACTCATTAAAATGCAGGATTTTTGGACAAGTATCCAGAACCCGGCAGCCACCAGAATGATTGTCCCAGAGAAGTAAAAATAGCATTTGGGAACTGTTGAGATGTTCTTGTCTTTTTTCTGCTTTTTGTTTTCTTTTTGTTTCCTGCAAAGCTCTGTCACACTCATTTGGGTTCCAACACTGATACAGTCCCCAGGTCCTTGAGTGCCAATAATGCACAGCAGGTGCTTGGTTCTACCATATCTCATCTTTCAATTTGAAAGGATGGATTCTACTTGAATGTTTATTACATTGGTCATAATGCTCCAATATTCAACAAGCACGAGGTGTTCACGTTATAGAGAGGTATTCATGGTATACAGCTACGCTGGGGTTTTCTACATTGTTATCTACACTGTGCTGCCTCGTATTTGCAAAAGAAGGCATCGCATAACTGTCTCTCAGCTGCTCTATGATTGACCTTTTTTTACATTAAACCACAAAAGATTGTGGTTTACTTCCCAGTGGAATCCACTGACAGCTCTGTTCTGTCCCTAGCTGTCTTCACTTGTTTTTTTATTTAGTCAGTCTTTGAAAGTAAAAAACCGTAGCATCAGCCCTTCACCCACAGATAATCTGTTCAGAAGATCTGGGCACCCTAATACACTTCTGCAAGGAGGGAGTTGAATCTGACTGTCTATATGGACCAAACTGGTTGCAAAGATATTTAGTATGATTTTGTACCTGGTGAATTCTATATTTCAGTTCACTCTTAGTTTCAGAATTAAAAGATCAGACAGGCTTTGGTTAATTATAGACAGCATTACATGTAAAACCTGTAAGGCAAAGAAAACAATCTAAGAGCAAGATATATTTAGATCAATATTCTTAGGTGATTGCAGAGGTTATTTTTCTCCAGACATAGATTTCCGGAAATTTTTACTAGGATGCTGCACAGGCATAACTTAATTTGCACAGAAAGAATATGAAATAAAAAATAATATTAAATAATTCTATCAGACAAAACAGGTAGATAACTTACTTTACATTGAAGAATATCTATATATTGAAGGAGATTTATACTTGTGTATTTGGTTGCTATGCTGAAGTTATATAGTATTATTTGTAGCAACAATTACATTTGTGTTCATCCTACACTTAAGACAGTAAATAGACCCTCTTGTCCATATAGTCCCTCTTTTTAATATGGTTCTTTGTAGTACATTTGAAAAGTATCCAGCATTTGGTTATATACCCAGTAATTAGAGCATTATCTTGAAGACTGCTCCTAACTCCTTTCAGAGTCCACTTTTCTAAGCTAAATCCAGCTCTGTGAGACTAATCAATACTGAAAAGATTTATAGTATTACTGTAGATCATAACCGAGAACAACCTAAAGCCCTTTGTTATAATTCAGAACATACCTAGCAGCTAGGACAGAGAGAGCTAAAGCTCTTTGCACTTCAGTAAAAGATAAACAGATTCTTTTTAAAAGATATCACCGTATATAACAGAGATATCCACATGAGTATCATGAAAAGGATTAGTAAATTCGCTTACTAGGGTATATTGATCTTTACTGATGACAAATTTGTCTTTGAAAATACTAGGATGTAAAAGAGAAGAAAGTACTTCAACTAATCTATTTTCTTAGACCACCCAAATAGTCTGTTATGAGTCCCTGGCATTTTTTCCTTGAATTAAATGATCTTAATTCTCATTTTATATTTAGCACGGCAATTCTCATTTTATGTTTTACACTGGCAAAAGCCAGAGCAAAAAAAAAAAAACAACAAACCACCAGTAAACTTGACAGATTTTCCTGTACTTTCAGGTTCAAATTTATGTTAGATGCAAAACTGCTCAGAGAGATAGAACTGAAGCTGTTAGCTTTAATGTGCATTCCAAATTGGAAAACAGCAAAAATGATGGGGGAGCTATGAAATTTATATTACAGTTAAGTATAATCCTCATAATTTCATGTAGACATGAAAGAATCTGCAGGAAGGGAAAAAAAACCCCAACACTTTGTAAGCAGGCTCGCAGGTCTGGTTTTGTTTTTTGGGTTTTTGTGTGTGTGTGTGTGTTTGTTCTTCTTGTTGTTTTTTTTTTTTTCCTAACAAAAGAGAACTCTGCAAAGACTGGACTGTGTAGCCCTGCATCCTGATGTCACAGATCATCACTTCATGTAATAATTTTCTTAAGTCATTCACCTGAAAACTCCAGTTTGAAGTAGCTAAGTATTTGTCCCAGTACCGTGCCCCTTTTAACCCCACTTCTTCAAAAGCCCTAGTGAAGTTACAATGCCCCAGTGCCTCAAGGCAAAGATGTATGGCAGCGATATCACCAGCTTGCATTTGCTGACACCATCAGTCATGAAATGACAGAATGAAGAGCCGGGCCTAAGCTCTCTTCAGAACAGGTAAATGAGTCAAGCTGTTTGTCAGGACAGGATGGGACAAAAGCAGTGGTTTTCTAAGGGATGGAAAGAAAAGGATTGCTGAAATGTTAAGGCAGACAGCACCAGAATGAGCAAAACGGGTAGGTTCATGTACTGGGAGATAGGACAATGACTGATCTAAGGAGGTCCTAAGTGGATAGCAGTAAGGCCTGAAGTCCTGAACTGTCTAAAGCTGATCTGGAGGGTTAAAGTGACTTTTTTTGGTGCAGAAATCAGACTTACAAACACAAGCTTTTCTTCCTTGCTCCACATGAGAACATATGTGTTTTGAAAGGGGTGATAAAAGGAAGATCACTGGCCCTTGAAATTCAGTGTTCTGAGTACTTTGCTGCATCGACTAGCAAAATTAGAAATAAGTAGATAAAAATATGGGTAAGCGGTTTTTCCCAAGTCAACAAGGTTTTCCCAGGTCAATAAAGCTTAAATTCTTTCTTGTTCATTGAACAGATTGGTACAAGTGCCTTTTCCAGACTAATCAAGTTGAAGACAATAACCCACCTGACAGTCCATGAGTACACAATACCATGGAATGGTGAAGCACACCAAGATGGTACCTACTGAGGCATCAGGTGCATTAGAAAGGAGGGAGTGGCTTATTATCTGTGGCTGTCTCACTATAGTGGCTGTGACAGAGAAAAGAGGACTCTAACTGTGAAGTCGCTGCAGAAATTCTCTCACAGATTTCAACCCTGAATGTATCAATAGCCAATATTTGCCCATTTGGTTTTGTGCCTTTTGTCTTTTATGATATATTATCCATTTCCCTCTTCTGTATTAATCCCTGAGACCGACATGAGTTATGTCTTTTACATCTTCAAGTTAGTAGGCTTAACATGCAAAAATACCCTTAAAAGTCTGTATAACAAAGGTCCCTAATGCATTTACAAGGATTTTAAATCTATCATGGTCTCCCAGGAAAACTTTCTCAAACATTGTCGGGCCTGGATAGCCACAGTAACGGTGCCCTGGGAAGTCAAGGTGTGGCTTGGCTGTGCCTGCTGGCCAGCTCTGCTCTTACATTATAAAAGCACAACAGCCACTTCTTATAAGGTAATATCTCCATCTCTTCTGCTATTCCTAGTAGGCATTTTCCGTTACTTTAAAAAATCAGGAAATCTATGAAAGGATTCACTATTTCTACTGTGCTGTACAAGTTTTAAAGCAGATGGGCTGTAATAAATAGACCTTTAAGACAGGCCCAACATTTTGGATATTCAACACCACTTATGAATGCATAAGACAATAAATTTGCAAGCAAAATTAAATTGTGTGCTCTGCATCACTTTGTATTTTACTTAAACTTTGCCATACTTGCAGATAAATTCTTTCCAGAACCACTGGGATTATTTGCATTATTATAAACCTGTGGAAACTGATACACAAACTTCCCCATTTGGTGTGCTGCTGTTTGAGTCTGGCAACCGGTCCAATCGACGGAAGTCACTGTACATAGAACTGAACTTTGGTTGTTTCTCTGTTTCCTCAAAGTGACACAAAAGCATGCAAGTTTTTGACAAGTAGCACTTGTGATATAATCCTTCCTGTTTTCCGAAGCTGGCTCTTGTTACTGTGAAAGATTCAGACTGCTTGTGTACAAGTCTATTAAATTTTATGTGCCTCTTAGATCATGTTTGCTGCAGAAAGTGTTTGCCTCCCTGTCTCAGAGCTTGAACACTTTTAAATTACTTTTTAAGCACTGAAGACATCAGTTCAGAGTCTCATCCTGCATGCCTAGAAGTTAGGCTTTTCAAGATCTGACTATATAATGATGTAAGACAAATTTCTTGCTTACCAGATACCTCGACAGGAAGAAACATTTCAAAAGTAGGAGGGGCAACTACTGAATGACAAGAAGGATTTGAATAAAACCCAATGAAATTAAATCCAGAAATACAGAATCCAGAAATTCAAAAATTTCTGAAATGAGAAGTACAAAACCTATTGCACAGAACCAGATTTATGATGTAACTAGAGAAAATAAATTCTTTTTCTTCTTTGATATTTTTATGACATGATCAGTTTTATAATAGGTGACAAATAGAAGCCTACAATGCATATGATAGAAAGCATAGAGAACAAATTACCTTGTGTCTCAAAGACCTGAAGATTTTATAATTTATTATTTGATATGAATATATTATTCATATAAATTAAAGCAGTGTTCTGACAAGCTACTATAAACGTTTTAGATAGCATCATGGGACCAGAGCTGTTTACTCCTGAATTATCTTCTACTATGCTCACTTGGACAGAATATATTTTCTAGTATTCTGTGCATCCCTGAAAACTAAAACAGTACAATTTTTTAGAAGTAATAGGATACAGGTTACAGGGAGAAGTGTGTTACTTATACCTTAGAAAACTTGTTCCTCTACCCTTGCCCTTTCTAAAAGCATTCAATTAATGATGATGCAGCTTTTGTCTCTCCAAAGCAGTACCACTGAAGAGAGAAAGAAATCTGTCTAAATGCATGTTTTAAAACTATCCTATGTGTTTATGTTAAACACATTCCATACAAGTGACTGTAACATATCAACATTTGGCTCTGTGCAGTATGCAAATTTGATTTACCTCCCTTTGACAACTTTCTAAATGGAACCTCATTTCTTTTAACCCTCTGTGTGAGTTTATTCTATTTGCTTACAGAGCAATACTTTATTTTTCTCACACTCTTCTGATACTGTTTTTGATATTTGTAACATTATGTAGTTGGATATCGCTGCACTAGTTCATCTCCACTTTTAGTAGAAAAAATAAACTAACAATTATTGTATGCAGTAGTTACCTGTTATAGTGTTTGTAGTATATTGTAACTTATATTCTTGCCATGATTTTGTCACAATTCAATGGAGTTTTGTGGTTCTTTTTATTTCTTCTATAGTACAGAATGATTCTTTGTTACCAGTTACAGTGATTCCCAGCATCCTTATGGTCTTCTATTGCTTTTTGCCATGGAAAGGATTATGTATTTTAGCCACTTCTCTGTTTTTTTGTTTGTTGGGTTTTTTGTCGCCCAACATTCTAGTTTTGCCTGGAAAACTTCAATATTACTGTACAAATACTGTAAAGGTACAGATGAATCCACCCATTCTGGTATAAAAACTAGGTTTTTTTCTCTCCTGGTCCCAGAATATAACTTTTTCAGAAATATCTTTACCCATAGCTAACAACAATTTACAGAAACTAAACAGAAAAAACCCACACTTTCATCAAAATAAGAGTGTTTCCAGAGCAGCTGAATCGTGTATATTTCTGTATATTAAGTTAGCTTAAGTTTATGGACACAAAACCAAAATATCCATATATCTACAGGTTAATCAAAATCCACGGTGAGCAGCTCTACATGTATTCTTAGCTTATTCTTGTAATTAAATATTTTAGTTTAAACCACCTACAGTGCTTCTGTACTCTTAACCACAGGTTTTAACTAATTCCTGCACAGTCCATTTGAATCACAGGAGTTCATTGTTTGAATCACAGGAGTTCATTGTTTTAATCTGTATTCTGTCTCCTTAAAAACTGAAGAAGTAAGGTTGGTTTTCAGTTAGCTCTCCCCATAACACTTGGGCTTAAGAAATGAGATAAGAAATTGAACAGTCCAACAGAGGGCTCAGCTTTCTACAATATCAGTGAGATCTCAATGGGGAAAAGGAGCAAACTCATTAAATGTGACAGATATTTAAGCCTCACTGATAAGAATTCATCTTTCTAACATTGGAAATATCAAGGCAGTTACTGAAGAAGAACAAAGAAGAGGCAAGAGAGACCATTTTCCAGAAAAGGGACATTTCATCATTCAAGAAGTGAGACGCTGGGATCTGAAGACCTCAAATATTCCCAAGCTTGAACTTCAAAAACTAGCTGGGGAATAGAGCTCCAACGCCTAGAAATAATGAGATCAAAATATGTTTTTCTATAAAGGAAAAAAAGTGTTAAATGGAAGAAAGTAAGTTCTAGAACTGGGATTGACTTTCACTTTTGAAAGAGACAAAAGAAAAATAAACTGCACATGGATGGGGAACCAGTTCATGACTTCAGACTATTAAGGTCCGTGAAGATAGGATAGAGGTAATGGATGCATAGTCCAAGTTCCTTCAGAAGGGTCCTGGAGAAAACCAATCTACTATTACACAGCTTCTGTTCTTCTCTGTTTCCTGAAATATTTGTCCAGTCTCCAGCTAGTGAAAGGGACTGAATTAATACTGGCTTTGCCTTATAGTTTCTTGAATCTTGCATTTTAAAATGAAAGCATGGTTGATAACTAGTGTATATCATACATACGTACATACTACATACATATCACAGTGTGCATCTGTGTGTACATATACATAAGTACATGTATACTGTTTGTTCCTTTTTGTACACTACTAATATTATAGAGCTAAATTGCTTTTCATACAAAATGTATGACATTATTTAAAACAATGATAAAAAAGCCATACTATTAAAGGCATGTTTCCTAAATTAAGTAATTATGGAGTAAACTTTTCAAGACCCTATTAACAGTATGAATGCTTTTTTATTTCTCGGCTGGTTTACTAAGAGTAAGGGTTACTAGAAATAGAACACCTCTCATGAACTTTACCACAGCAATTTGTAGAGTGAATTGAAAAGCACTTAAAGTCAGTCTTAGCATAATTTTATTCACACCATACTTTTGAAGTAATGTCTCCTATTTTAGCTTATTAAATATGAGATTGATTTTAAGGTGAGACTACAAGTGTTATTTCAGCTAAGTTTATTTTCCCATTGCTATTAATTTGTAGCTTTTGAAGGCCACACCATTTGAAATTTTACAGGCTTTGTAAAGAAATATGAACATTGAAAACTTAGTAATATCTCCTTTATACATCTAAATTACATTTTCTGATATATGACAATGTATACCTATGGATAGAAAGGGTTTTTTGAATGCACAACCCCTGTATATAATTATACGAGGAAATGAGCATGTGGTAAACCTGAGTTCTTTGAAATACAATGTGGCAGGTTCAGTGCCAAAAAAGATTCCTTGTTATCTAACAAGGCAGTAATCGACACAAATATATTGTATTTTTTCTTTCCTCATAGCTACTATGCCTGTTTTATTGGGTTTGTGTGGTGAGGTTTTGGTAGTGAGGGGGCTACAGGGTTGGCTTCTGCAAGAAACTGCTAGAAGCTTCCCCTATGTCTGATAAAGCCAGTGCCAACCAGCTCCAAGATGGACCCACTGCTGGCCAAGGCCAAGACCATCAGTGACGGTGACAGCGTCTCTGAGATAACATACTTAAGAAGGGGAAAAAAAACTCCAGTGCAACAGCAATTGCAACTGGAGAGAGGACTGAGAATACTTGAGAGCAACAAATCTGCAGACACCAAGGTGAGTGAAGAAGGAGAGGGAGAAGGTGCTCCAGGGGCCAGGGATTCCTCTGCAGCCCATGCTGAAGACTGTCCCTCTGCAGCCCATGGAGGTTAATGGGGGAGCTGATATCCACCTGCAGTCCATGGAGGACCCCACATCAGAATAGGTGGATGCCCAAAGGAGGCTGTGACTCTGTGGGAAGCGTGTGAAGTTAAGCCCAGGAAGAAGGGAAGGGTGGGGTGAAGGGGTTTTAAGATTTAGTTTTTATTTGTTATTATCCTACTTTGATTTGATTAGTAATAAATTAGTCTCATTTCCCCAAGTTGAGTCTATTTTGCCCATGACACATAATTGCTGAGTGATCTCTCCTTATCCTTATCTTGACCCATGACCCTTTTTCTCTCCCCTGTCCAGCTGAGGAGGGGGAGAGATACAGTGCCTTTGGTGGGTACTTGGTGTCCAGTCAGGGTCAACCAATCACACCTGTGTTTGCATATATGACTTTAAAAAGAATATACTACAAAAATAAGAGGTAAGATTTTCTGGCAAGATTATACTTGCCTCTTTCCATATACATAATAGAAAGGGGCTAGGATGATTTAATGAGAATTTCTTTTTCCTCAGGAAGCTCACAAATGAACCAGCCTTTCTGTCTTCAGTGAGGCATCATATCCATCGCTATCCAATACCATGAAAGGCAAAACAACTCCCAAGTGTGGACCAGCTACAACTCATTCTTTTACCTTTTTCCTTAAGAGCAATACTTGTAAGGTATAACAAAAAAAGTTATTTCACACCTGTGAATATTCATTCTATTTCTGTACATGCAAGCTGTGCTGGAAGCTGTTAATTCTGGTTCAGTTCTACTGAACTTAAAATAACAGTCAGTTCATAGACAGCTTTTGTTCTTGCTTCTCTGCAGCACAGCCCTGATCCCAGTGTTTCCACTGCCACAGACAGCCTAAATTGTCACTCCTATCTGCAAGCCTCAAGAAGGGACATCTTAGGTTACTGAGCAGGGGGGATGGGGGAACTACAAAAAGGCTCAGAAATAGCCATTTCTGATCTGATCTAAGCAGGCTGTTTCTGTTCCTCTTTTTAACTGCTCGATCCCAAACATGAAAATAATGTCAAANGACATTATTTAAAACAATGATAAAAAAGCCATACTATTAAAGGCATGTTTCCTAAATTAAGTAATTATGGAGTAAACTTTTCAAGACCCTATTAACAGTATGAATGCTTTTTTATTTCTCGGCTGGTTTACTAAGAGTAAGGGTTACTAGAAATAGAACACCTCTCATGAACTTTACCACAGCAATTTGTAGAGTGAATTGAAAAGCACTTAAAGTCAGTCTTAGCATAATTTTATTCACACCATACTTTTGAAGTAATGTCTCCTATTTTAGCTTATTAAATATGAGATTGATTTTAAGGTGAGACTACAAGTGTTATTTCAGCTAAGTTTATTTTCCCATTGCTATTAATTTGTAGCTTTTGAAGGCCACACCATTTGAAATTTTACAGGCTTTGTAAAGAAATATGAACATTGAAAACTTAGTAATATCTCCTTTATACATCTAAATTACATTTTCTGATATATGACAATGTATACCTATGGATAGAAAGGGTTTTTTGAATGCACAACCCCTGTATATAATTATACGAGGAAATGAGCATGTGGTAAACCTGAGTTCTTTGAAATACAATGTGGCAGGTTCAGTGCCAAAAAAGATTCCTTGTTATCTAACAAGGCAGTAATCGACACAAATATATTGTATTTTTTCTTTCCTCATAGCTACTATGCCTGTTTTATTGGGTTTGTGTGGTGAGGTTTTGGTAGTGAGGGGGCTACAGGGTTGGCTTCTGCAAGAAACTGCTAGAAGCTTCCCCTATGTCTGATAAAGCCAGTGCCAACCAGCTCCAAGATGGACCCACTGCTGGCCAAGGCCAAGACCATCAGTGACGGTGACAGCGTCTCTGAGATAACATACTTAAGAAGGGGAAAAAAAACTCCAGTGCAACAGCAATTGCAACTGGAGAGAGGACTGAGAATACTTGAGAGCAACAAATCTGCAGACACCAAGGTGAGTGAAGAAGGAGAGGGAGAAGGTGCTCCAGGGGCCAGGGATTCCTCTGCAGCCCATGCTGAAGACTGTCCCTCTGCAGCCCATGGAGGTTAATGGGGGAGCTGATATCCACCTGCAGTCCATGGAGGACCCCACATCAGAATAGGTGGATGCCCAAAGGAGGCTGTGACTCTGTGGGAAGCGTGTGAAGTTAAGCCCAGGAAGAAGGGAAGGGTGGGGTGAAGGGGTTTTAAGATTTAGTTTTTATTTGTTATTATCCTACTTTGATTTGATTAGTAATAAATTAGTCTCATTTCCCCAAGTTGAGTCTATTTTGCCCATGACACATAATTGCTGAGTGATCTCTCCTTATCCTTATCTTGACCCATGACCCTTTTTCTCTCCCCTGTCCAGCTGAGGAGGGGGAGAGATACAGTGCCTTTGGTGGGTACTTGGTGTCCAGTCAGGGTCAACCAATCACACCTGTGTTTGCATATATGACTTTAAAAAGAATATACTACAAAAATAAGAGGTAAGATTTTCTGGCAAGATTATACTTGCCTCTTTCCATATACATAATAGAAAGGGGCTAGGATGATTTAATGAGAATTTCTTTTTCCTCAGGAAGCTCACAAATGAACCAGCCTTTCTGTCTTCAGTGAGGCATCATATCCATCGCTATCCAATACCATGAAAGGCAAAACAACTCCCAAGTGTGGACCAGCTACAACTCATTCTTTTACCTTTTTCCTT
Organism: Chionis minor; assembly: GCA_013398295.1. NCBI lineage: Eukaryota > Metazoa > Chordata > Aves > Charadriiformes > Chionidae > Chionis > Chionis minor. The sequence continues at coordinate 193,582 of VZSF01008291.1, read as the reverse complement.
AAGAGCAATACTTGTAAGGTATAACAAAAAAAGTTATTTCACACCTGTGAATATTCATTCTATTTCTGTACATGCAAGCTGTGCTGGAAGCTGTTAATTCTGGTTCAGTTCTACTGAACTTAAAATAACAGTCAGTTCATAGACAGCTTTTGTTCTTGCTTCTCTGCAGCACAGCCCTGATCCCAGTGTTTCCACTGCCACAGACAGCCTAAATTGTCACTCCTATCTGCAAGCCTCAAGAAGGGACATCTTAGGTTACTGAGCAGGGGGGATGGGGGAACTACAAAAAGGCTCAGAAATAGCCATTTCTGATCTGATCTAAGCAGGCTGTTTCTGTTCCTCTTTTTAACTGCTCGATCCCAAACATGAAAATAATGTCAAAAAGGAAACTGAGGAGAGGAAAAATTTCATGCACCCTTATCCTGCTTCTAGACTAGTTGTTGATTAAAGGGTAATTCAGCTTTCTGTACTTGCTGAGTTATTTATATGCCTCATTATTTGGCAGATATACTTAAGACACTGATAGGTACAGTGCTTTTTATCCCAAGCACATAGAGAATAGCTCTATTCTGTACAAATAACCACACTGATATGCAAATGGAGATATGTTCTATTCATAAATACTTATTCTCATTTCAAATGTTTCAGCAAATTGCCAAGCATAAACAGGACCACATGATTTCGACACAACAAACACAAAAGAAATGAAGTAATAATGAATAAATACATAATCTGTATTTGAAAGTAGGTTTGTTCAAGCCATTATGAACAATAGTTACATTCTCAAGAATCAGTTTGATCGTAAAGAAGAAAGTGGATAAAATCAGTCAAAAACTATTTCTTCAAAATAGCTTAGCTAGCTTTAGCTTACAGAACAGATTGAGTTAATACTTGTTAAAACTTTGATCCCGCTAGCTGAAAAGAATTTCATATCACTTACACTTGACTACTTGACTCCGAAGAACTGCAACTGCCTCAGTTGGCTTACTTTTTTTTTTACTAATTTGATTAACTATGATAATCCTTAAAAGCAGTTAATACCTTGAAAACACGACTCTATCATATAACTATGAAAACAGTTGTAATCTATACTCCTGTTGAAGTCCCCATACAATTATTTTATGTGCTTTCTTTAGCACAGTATGCATAAAATCTTCAGAACCTCTTATTTGATTTAAATTGTATCATCCATCCAAACTATTAATTTTCTGAAGTACAGAAGATGCAGATTATAAATCATTCTTTGAAATAATATCCTTTTTTGACCTTTCATCATTTTACATGTCACATTATTTTTCCTTTTTAATTCTTAAAAAATAAAAATTTTGAATACTCATAGTTTTTTTAATACAGATATGACCTTATGTATCAGTAAGTCAGTTTGTGAGCTCATCTAACTGGTTAAGAACTTTTCAGTGGTAAATTAATTTGTGTTTTGCCATCTTGTTATGTACAATTTATAACTATTTTCACAAATTGATCATTAGGAGATTATTTTTTTTAAATGCCCCAGCAGTTTCCATGTAATAGATGAGAACATCTTCCTGGACTGCAGCCTGAGTCTTTGTGCCCTGTAGCTTTTTTATGACACTCTGTAGCATAAATACACTAAAAAAAATCAGATAACCTTTCTGTGGGACTTACCTACTATATGCATAGTAAAACCTGGACTTAAAAGGGTCACTGAAGTTCTTAATATTGTGTCAACGCATTAAATAAAATGTTAGGAGGCCTAGATCACATACCTCGTGCAGGGAGGCTGGGAGAGCAGGGTCAGTATAGTGCAGTGAAGACGAGGTTAAAGACTGATTTAAGGACAGCCTATAGCCACCTGAAGGGGGTCACAAAGACCAAATGCTTCTTTAAAGTGACACCCCATATAACAAGGAGAAATGGCCACAAATTGAAATGGGAGAGGTACAGATGGGATTAGGCAAATCTTCTTTGCTAGGAGACTGGTGCTGCAATGGAACAGGTTACATCAAAAGACTGACGAATCTCTATCCTTGTTGTTTTCCACACTTGACTAGCCAAAGCTGTGGCTGGCCCAATCTAGTGTCGGTGATAGTCTTTCTTTAGACTTTCTTTGGAGGTTGGACTAAATGGCTTCTTGAAAAACCTTTCAGCCAAGACTTCTATGATTATGACTTTCCAAGACCAAAATCTGGCCAAAGGGAGATAGCCAGACTGCAACCTACCTTGGCTAAACCTTCTAATGAAACACATTTCTCTGTAGCTTCTGTATTTCAAGAATGCTGGAAAACACAGACATGAGAGCTAGTTAGGTAATATTGAGGAAGACTTCTTGCATCGGGTAAATTTGTAACTGTAGAACCATAATGAGATCTTTCCTTAATGCACAGCAAGACCAGAACAGTCTCCAGTCTCACAGAATAAGCTTCAGATACAAATTGGAAGAAAATATTTCAAACATGCTTGTTTATGCAGAAGAAATATTTATTGTAAATTAAAACACTTAAATGGATAGAGTTATGGAATTTCAGTAATATTTAAAAACCTAGGGTAAAACTTGAGTTTACTTGATACTTTACTCGTATTAGGTATTTACTCGTATTATTGAAACCTTAAATATTTTTTCTTCTCCTCAAACTAAACATAAATGAGCCCAGAGGTTTTTATGAAATTTTACCAAATAAGTGTTCATCTGTAGTCAAAGAACTGAAAAATTACAATACTGTATTCTCTCATTCCAGTTTTACTGTTGAGTCATGCACTACAGTGAAGCAGTTAAGAAGTTTCTCTATGCCTGACTCCAAGCTAAATTTTGATATACAGCATTTACTGTAAGTGAAATTCACCATGCATATTTCTATTTATATGTCCTTGGAAGTGCTTGTTAGCTTGTGAAATCTCAGTGTGATTGTCTGAAGGAAATGGATGTGATTTCCCTTTAAAACAGCATGAAGAATATGTTCTCTGATTTATCTGCCCTGCCTGAACTGCCAGGTCAGTTTTTTTTTTTCCTTTTTTTTTTTGGTTTTTTTTTTTAATGGAGTGAAGTCCCTCCAGAATTTCCCAAATCAACATAATGTTGAAGTAACTTGGGATGTGAATTTACAAATATACAGACATATTCCTGTCAAGACAGTTTCACATGTGAGGCACCTACTAACCATCAAGTTATTATGACTAAAAGTTGGAATATATTTTACTATCTACCATGTCCATCATTTAAATTAAGCATGTGGATGGAACAATCTAATTCAGTAAGAAAATGTACTCCCTTTTAAGGGAATCTATTAAGCTTAATGTTGCAGGTGTGCAAAAGACATAAAATATCTGGAAAATGACATTTTTCAAGATTACAGAAATGTTAATAAGAAATACACACAAATCTCTCTAAACAGATGCTTGCGAGTTGTTGGTGTTTCATGTGACAAAATAATTCCTTTCCATTGTGGACAAATAAAATATTTATTTTTTTAACAGGTGCTGGACAGAGGTCTAGACAATTCTCTCAACGAAAATATGTTGATGTCAAAAGTAACACTTTACTCCTTGAGAAGGCAATCAGTCTGTACTGGTGCCTCATTCGGCCATGTTCAGGGAACAACATAGGGAATACTTCAGGGCATTCCTTACCTCCACTGTTGTAAATTGTAGAAGCTATGACAAAAATAATTTTAAAAATCCTTTATTGTCAGGATCATGTAGAAGGTGGTATTCTGAAGGCAAAACATCTTTGTCAGAGTCTTGCTGGGTAGTATCCAAGCATTCACATTCACAATATACACATGGCTACTCACAGTCTCAGAGAGAAAATGAGAATAAGTCAGAACACAGAAAAACAGAGAAGGATCCATAAAGAAGAAAGATGTCACTGAACTAGAATAGTCTTGAATTGGTTCTTGGAACAACAGCTGAGATTTTCAGGAAAAACAAACAAACAAACAAACAAACAAACAAACACAACTGCCAAAGCAAGCTACAAACACCTGCAAGGCATAGAAGGGAGGCATTACAAATAAAATAGTTTGAAAAAATATTTGAGCTACTTAAATAACAACAGTAGAATGATTGTACAATAAAATATTTAGATTAAAAGACATATCAGAAAAAATTTGAATGATATTTGATTAACATTTACTGAATGTTATTAAATTCTTCCATAATTAAGTTGAAAAATCAATGTATTGTTAGTGTAACAAGCTGTTGATGATTTTTTTTTCCAGTCCTATACTTAGACTTCGGAGACAAGTCTGGTCTTTTACTTACTCCAACATTATGTCTACAAAGCGGTAACTTTAAAAGAATCCTAGCATTACAGGAAATTCATAATCTGATATTCTGATTCATGTATATTTGGGATTGGTAATTCTGTAGCCAGTGTATACTGTAATACACTCACTATACCTGTCCACTATCCAAAGCCAGTTGTACTTGGACAATGCTTTGAGAAGATCCACAAGCATTGTCGAGTGACAGGAATAGCTATCTGGGGAAAGAAAAGGTTATATATATATTTTAATTAATATTATTTTTCATGTACACATAAGTAAGTCACAAAAAAAAATTACTGAAAATATATAGCTCTTAAAATTGCTTATAAATATGTCAGTCAGCTTAAAACAAAATAATGACATACTCTGATACAACTTACAGAAAATGAAAAACTGAAATCTTACATTAGTTTCTTTTTCTTTAGGAGAAAGTAATTCCTCCAGAGCGAGATGCTGGAGGTGTTTACGTTCTGGGAGGTAGACATAATTTTGAGTAACAAGGTTAGCAAACATGACAGTTTGTGAATGCAAGCTAGCAGATACATTGTGACACCTTTTGAAAAACAGAAGTCATTCATTAGACTGAACTGGTACCTTGGCATCTCGGTTAAAAGTCTTTAATGACATTTCTTTACAGGATGCTGGAATGTTCTTAAGGAGATGGTATTAAAAATATTAGTCCTGGAGAGAAGTTTATTTTTACATAATTTCTGTGACTGTCAAAAATATTGGTCAGACATCAGTAACAGTATATTTGTTCTAATATACAGCAGTGGTAACGGTCATTATCTAGTTTTCAAAGTTCTCAATAGCAAGTAAAAGAAATGATCATGGTGTGAAGCCATCTAAGCATCTAGCTTTACTGAAATAATCACAGAAAAATTAGACAGACAGAAGTAAAAAACACTAGTGGTCAGTACACATATGAATAGTAATCCTTCCATGTTCAGATCATTTGAATTGTTTTCAACACAAGCCAGTAAATGAAGCTTTGAAAGAATTTTTGACCCTTTAAATTGTAAACAATAGAGCTAATAAAACCCCTTTGCATTAGCCATTAATAAAATAATGTTTAAGTTAAGTAAGCATTAGTTTATTAATGTTTATTAGATGGTGACACCACTGGGAAACAATGTGTAAGAAAGGGCAAAATGCTGCCCAAGAGTGAGGGAAAAATTTTGAGAAACAGCTTTGAGAGCACCAAGGTGAGAGGAAGAGGAAGCATTCCAGGCACCAGAGCGCAGATTCCTCTGCAGGCCCTGGAGATAGCACACTGGAGAAGGTATTTTCCTGCAGCCCATGGAAGAGCCCAAGCTGCAGCAGATATCAACACTGCAGCTCATGGAGGACCCCACACTAGAGCAGGTGGTTGTTCCTTGAAGGAAGCTGCAACCCTTGGAGCAGAGCCCACACTGGAGGAGTTTTTGAGGAACTGCAGCCCCTGGGAAGGACTCACAATGGAGGAGGTTTATACTGAAGGACTGTAGTGCATGGAGGACAGCTGTGGGAGCAGGGGAAAAATGTGAAGGAGTGGCAGAGGAACTGACAGGGACTGACCGCAATCCCCAATCTCCATTTCTTATTACTCGGCACCGCTCAGGGCAGACTGTGGAGGTAGAGGAGTCAGGGATGACGGAGTAAAGTTGAGCCTGGGAAAAAGGCAGGTAGGTGGGAGGGAGTAGGTGGTTTCAGTTTTGTATTTGTTTTTCACCATCCTAATCTGTTTTTAATTGACAAAAAAATAAATAATCTTCCCTGATTCAAGTCTGTTTTGTCTGTAATAGTAATAGATAAGTGATATCCCTGTCTTTATCTTGATCCACAAGCTTTCTCATCTTATTTTCTCCCCTGTCCTATTGAGGAGGGGGAATGAGAGAGCAGCTGGGTGGGCATCTGGCAGCCGTCCAAAATCAAATCCACCACACTTTTTAAAGAAGAGACTGGACAAACACTTCTCAGAAATCATTAGCTTTTAACATGGAGAGGAAGACTGATATAATAGCAGAAGATTTTTGACATTATAAGATGAGGTGCTAAACAATTATTTTTTCTCAAACTAAAGGTTAAACAAAGCAAACTCATGAGGTGTTTCTAGAGAGCAAAAATGTATTAGGTACATTCATATTATACTACACTTAAACTATTTAAATATTAAATCAAGATGCTGCTGAAATCCCAGGTTTATTAGTGCATCTTATACGTTTAACAAGACTTATTAAATGTTCAACAACTAAACCAAGAAGCAACTTTAAAATGTACTAAAAGTAAGCCAAACAAATAAATTATGCCATCATCACTCCATATTTCACAGGTTTAGTACCCAATTCTGTGTAAGATGAGCACTAGTAAGGCATCTGAAGATGCTCAGAAGCCCTGAGTGATACAAAATGTGTTCCATGCCCGCCATGCCACAGAGCAGTTGGCATTCTGTTCTTCAGAAGCACACCCAGAAATCAGCACTGTGGCGTACTATTTTTTTTTAATAATATTCAGTGGATGTTGCCTATCTGCAGGTAAGCACAGGGCTCATATAATTTTTTTGACTGTTGTTTTCTGTTCTGTTCCTGTTAGTACACAGACACATCACTGGATAACAGTGAACAACTCTGCCTTGACAAAGAATTTCACTAGATCACACCAAAGTTATTTTCCATTCACTAGGTCTTTTACCAGAGAAGAGTGTAAACATGATTAGCTTGACATTGTGGTGAGTCCTGATTGTACTTTTCTCTCCTCAGTTCATATTTCAGTCTAGTACAAACTCTGCTGTGAAGAGCACGATATATTTACAGCATTAATGAAGATAACTTCAGTTGGCCTGAATCAGCAGTGTGGAGTGACAGCTCCCAGCCATCACACCAGTGGCTGTCTCAATAACGTCTACAAATGCAACAGTGTCAGCATAATAGGTACAAAATAAGAGTTGCAACTCATCTTTTATCACTGTATTACTGTAACCTGTAATCTGGGAAACAGGTTATGCTAATTCAAGCTACTTTCCTCATCTTATCTTTCTATCTTCCCTTCATTCTTATATCATATTTACTCTTGATGTTATGATGTTATTTTACAGGGTAAGATATTTTCCCTCATACTATGAACCTTTCCTTCAACCTGCTTATTGAAAGCCCATGCACTCCAGACTTGGATCTGCCACATAATAGGACACAGGAGCAGTTCTTTGCATCACCCCACAAGGGCCTCATACGCTGGGATAGTTTGGACCATTGTCTCAGCTGGGGAGATGCTCTAGAATTCCTCTTTTCCTCAGCAATGCGGTGTTTCTGAAGCCCAGAGGGAGTCCTGGTACTACCAGGAAATGCAATACCAGTGTCACCACAAAAGAAGAGAAAGGAGATGGGGAATCCTTGAGATCTCTGTCCTCTCAACTGACTAAACCCTACAGTAAATTCAAATTTATATTCAGTTCTCAATTGAAAATTGTTTTTCTCCTCTTCATTCAGCTATTTTGGGCTTTCATGTTATATTAACTTTCATAGCTGTAGCACTTAAGAGTGCCAAAGTGTAAAGGAACATGTGTTATGTGAAATATGGTGCATAAAATCACTATAGTTGTGTAACCAATGCACAAAAAAATTATTGCTGTCACACAGGTAAGAAACTTGTTTGAATTAGTTGATTACTGATTTAATATTTCACTGTCAGAGCACATTTTACATCTCAAAAGACAGGATCAACAAGGCTTTTGACACCACCTCCCACAGCGTACTCGTAGGCAAGCTTAGGAAGTGTGGGTTAGATGAAAGGACAGTGGGGTGGATCGAAAACTGATTAGCAGGTAGGTCTCAGAGGGTTGTGATCAGTGGGGCAGAGTCTGTAACAGAGTGGAGGCCTGTAACTAGTGGTGTTCCTCAGAGGTCAGTACTAGGTCCAGTCCTGTTCAATGTATTCATTAAGGACCTGGATGAAGGGATGGAGTGTACCATCAGCAAGTTTTCTGATGACACGAAACTGGGAGAGGTGGCTGACACTCCAGAAGGCCGAGATGCCATTCAGCGTGACCTCTACAGGCTGGAGAGTTGGACAGAAACCTAATGAAATTCAACAATAGCAAGTGCAGGGTCCATGCACCAGTACAGGTTGGGGGCTGACTTGCTGGGAAGCAGCTCTGCAGAGAAGGACCTGGGAGTCCTGGTGGACAACAGGATGACCATGAGCCAGCAATGTGCCCTTGTGTCCAAGAAGGCCAATGGCATCCTGGGGTGCATCAAGAGGAGTGTGGCAAGCAGGTTGAGGGAGGTCTTCCTCCCCCTTTACTCTGCCCTGGTGAGACCACAACTTGAGTACTGTGTTCCATTCTGGGCTCCCCAGGTTAAGAAAGACAGGGAACTGCTGGAGAGAGTGCAGTGAAGGGCCACAAAGATGATTAGGGGACTAGAGCATCTTTCTTATGAGGAAAGGCTGAGGGAGTTATGTCTCTTTAGTCTGGAGAAGACTGAGGGGGGATCTCATAAATGTTTACAAATACTTTAAGGGAGGGTTCCAGGAGGAGGCGAGCAGTCTCTTTTCAGTGGTACCCAGTGATAGGACAAGAGGTAACAGGCACAAACTTGAATATAGGAAGTTCCATCTGAACATGAGGAGGAACTTCTTTCCTTTGAGCGTGGCAGAGCACTGGAACAGGCTGCCCAGAGAGGTGGTGGAGTCTCTGACTCTGGAGACATTCCAAACCTACCTGGATGCCATCCTGTGCAACATGCTGTAGGTGGACCTGCTCTGGCAGGAGAGTTGGACCAGATGATCTCTAGAGGTCCCTTTCAACCCCTAACATTCTGTGATTCTGTGATTACTTAAAATATAAAAAAGCTTACACATATAATTTAAACACCTAGTAACAAGAAATGAGTCATCCGTTTGGAGCTTGTGCCACACATCAGATGTCTTAAGAGCATGAAAGTGTAACAAAAGTCTCTCATTTAGTCATTAACTAAAACTAAGAGTAAGAAATAAGATTCGTGCATTGAACAGATCTAAGGTTCCATGGAGCCATCACCACAGAAAATCGAAACCCAAGTGAGGAGCAGCAGCATCACTTAAGTGCAGGAACAGTATTTACAATTGATTACAGTGAAAACTGTGACAAATCAGAGAAATGAGAAAAACCAGGTAATAGCTTGCAAAACAGACAAAATTTATAAATAGAACTCCAAGTCAGCCACTTGTTTAAATTTTTTCTTTAGGGAAAGAACTCAACTCTTTAAAAATATTTACTTCCTTCAAGGGTTTGAGAAAAGGAAGGCACAATTTAAAAAGTCAGAAAGGAAAGCATAAAGATTTTAGAGCAGAAAGAACTAGTAGCCATGTGGTAGTAAAACTGACTTCTATATTAAAGGAGCTTACAGAAATATTGTCTTTATCGGGTTTTGTGAATGCTTCCTAAAAATTGAAAGCCTTAGAAATCAAATTGATAGAAATGCAAGAGACAAACAGGAAACAAAAGAATGGTGCTAACACACTGATAGAGTCACAAAAGAGTAGCTGCTTAAAATCAGGGAATCTCAGTGGTGAGGGAGGAGTAACATTACTTCAGCAAAGACAATCTTCTTCAGTTTTTCATATTTCAATCGTAACACCCTGATTAGACTAGAGAAAGAAAAATAAAACTGACACAGACATATAATACAGAGTTAGTCCTTAAATCACTTACTTTCAGAAATTACAAAAAACCAAAGTATTCATTCATTCCCAAAAGTTTCTTCCTAGAGGGAATGTAAAAGCACAAAAAGTTTATATATAACCAGACTCTGGTATATTAGAAGATACTTTATGATAAACTAGAACTGCATTTATTACCAACAATACAAATGTCAGGGAATATTCCTTGTACTGCTAGCTGTCCTTGGAAATAGATGAACCTGCTGTGTTACCTTGCTTCCTTACTACTTGGTGAATTACAAGAAAAGCAATCTATTTTTATCCACTTCTGCAAAAATTTGCACACCCTGAGGATTCCAATCTGCATTCACATGACACAGATGGAAGACATATTTCTTATTCCAGTATTTTCTTCCTGTTAACATGATCTTTTCCTCTAATAAAAAGGGAAACAAAAAGCTCCAGTTCCTTCTTTCGTGCCATTACCATGAGAACATATACAACAATATAATTTTATTTTTTTCTCTTTTTGTCCATTTGCCTTCATGCATTCACCTCACTCCTTTTTCCTCATACATCTGTCCTACACACAGTGGCTGATTGGTGGTCACTAGGTAATGCAAAATGAGATATAGTCAAGGTTACTTCATGATAACTGACTGAAACACTTTATCTTTCATGAAAGGGACACCAAGAATAGCAAAATGAGGACATTCCTAAAAGTTTTCTGAAATACCTTAATTGTGAATATCTTCTCTCTCCTCCACCCCCACCCCCTTTTAATTTCACCGTATTTTATGTTTTCCCAGCTTCCATAAACCCCAGTATTTTCCTGAGGACTAACTCTGAGTTATAATAGTTTTCAACTTTTTATCACTTTCTGGGACTATTTTGTCTGAGTTTACTACTACTTTTCTGGACTGTATCATTCCATCTGCTCATTCTGTTCCAGAATGAGACTGGCATGTTTTTGAAGTAAAAATGGAAATTAAAAAGATATTTTATATGTGATGTGCGCCAGCTACAGATTGTTGACTGGAGGGTTCGAGTTTTCTGTGGATGTATGTGTGCATCTGTAAAGACAAGAGTGGCATGACTGGTTATTAGCTCTGTGTGCAAGCAGGCAGGATTCAATCCTTTGCGAACAGAAGAGTTTACTTTTACTTGAAATTCCCAAACACATACAAACATTGAAAAAATGGCAAGTAGTAGGAATGGTGAACTATACTTATTCTGCTGCTTTGCAAAGACTTATCAGTGCCATTAACTTACATATTATTTTTACTGAGTATTATTATTTTTACGCTAAACAAAAACATTGTACTGTCTCTTCTTGATGTTATGCCAACTAAGCTGCACCAATGCCTCATCCTGTGGATTCCTCCCCAGAGATCTGAGCTGCATTGCTCATTAGCAGCATGATACACCAGATTGCCGTATCCTCATGGCCTGGCTCATCAGTAGGAAAATCTTCAAAATTTAATTGTGAGTCCTTATGTATGCTCTCTACATTTGTCACAGAAATTTATTTGGTAGAGAAAAATCTATGATCCCTCATCCAGGGTTCTGCATGAGAATCAGGCATTTTCCTTTAAAATCACCCTCATCTTCAAGTCTTCAAGTTCACACAGATGATCCAGGGATCCAGCCTGCTGTCACCCAGTGAAACAAGTCTTTGACCTACTCAAGAAACAGCCCTCTGTTTTATAATGTGTTGTTATGCCCGTCATCTCACTTCCAAATCTGAAAGAATATTGCTAGAAGTTCTAATTCTTCCTGCTTGAGAATCTATCCTCATAAAGCTTTTTTTCTTTAGAAATACTTATCATGTGTTGTGTGCATCACTCAAAATTTCTTGGGTATATTTCTGTTTTAAAGGTCTGCTAGTAAGATATCAATCTTTATTTTTTCATGATAGTAACGTGATGGTAGATGGTAACACCATCTACCTCTTTTTCTGAAAGAAGGTAGGTCTACACTGCATTTCAAGCTCAGATGCAGTTGAACATAGTGGTGGCAACTGCCCATACTTGAAGCCAGTTGGAAGCCAGCCATTTTCAAATCAGAAACAAAGCAGATACATTAGATAATGTTGAATCTGAGCTAATAAGCTGCGATGAGAAACCATGTGCATTAGCTAAGGTTCATTGTCTGACACACGCAGCTTCCAGGCAGGTTAGCAAACTGTCAGGGCAAATTCACATCTGCCTGCAAAACACTATATAGACATATCTTTCATTAGAACAGATAATAGAGGTCCCATTATGAGAGACTAGATTAGACATGAGATCCTATTCCCCACTGTGGCTGTTCCTTCACACAGAGCCTGATCCAGTGGGAATTCAGCCAGCACTGAATCCTGTTCGCTTCAGCTGATATTTTCTAGTTCATTAAGCTTGTCTCACTATTTTTCTCTCCTACAATACAATCCTGTTCAACAAATTCATTGGGATGTGCCATGTAGTACTGGCATTTTTTTTTGAAAACCAAAATATGAGGGAGTTTTATTAACTTTCCATTTTTGGAAATGGGCTTTTGTAAAGAAGTATAATTTACTTGGCATGGGTCAGGAATATTAAATGAGCAGATGTGTTCATCAATCAATAAATTGCCGAATACATAGCTGTCATTTCACTTATTTTTTTAACATTATGGAATCAGTGTTGCTGTTTCATAAAACTTAGGTCAAGTTCGGACATTTGTAATGCTTCCAACTTGTTTGAGCAGGTGTGCTCCTGTCTCTGTTGGGTAGTTTGGCAAACTACTTCCTCACATTTTTAAATTTGCAACAGATGTCCTAGCTTTGAAGCATATGTATTATATAGTCTATAAACTGCATGAAATAAAATTATCTGGACATGACAAATTTATGAACTGACTAGCTGAAATTTTGACTATTGCAAAATCCATTATTAATTCTCTGCTGTTGGACATTCTGCTGCATTCAGATTATGAGAGACATATAAAACAATATCACTGCTGTGTTGTTGCTTTTTCCATAAGTATATATTCCATTTGCTAAAAATGGCAAGGTACCAACAGACATTAGAACCCAAATTTATCTTCATGTGAGCTAGTTGGATGATTCTGGTAAAACAAAGGTACGTCTTGCCTTCCTCCCTCTGCTTGAACTGACTTGGAAACTATTCTGTCTCAGTACATAGGAAAAAGCCAGATTTTGTTTCCACTTTATTTTTATTTATGTTGTAAATGTTTTGTGTCTTGGTTCTGCCATCATCCAGCTAAGACCGGAAAAAGATACCAAAACATCACAGGCAGTTCTCACAGTATTTGCTGCCCATATTTTCAAATCCAAAAGGTTTAAATAGCCAAGCTGTATCCTGGAAGCTATTCAGACCTCCTTTTTTTTTTTTTTTTTATTTAAATTATAAACCGAATTACCAAAATTCTTGAGATTTACCCACCAGTAGTTTAATCCACATTTTGTTTTGTGTTGTATTGTGTGGACTGTGACTATACAATACATTTGAGACCCAGATAAATTTTGAATATCCCATGAAAGTATTCAGCACTAAAGGCTACATGACCAGGTTCTGGTATTTGCATTCATTTTAAAAGACTAGCGAACTAAACAATTAACAGCTGCATATGCAGTCTTTTAACATGCATACAACATACATGATTTTAATCATATTATGTTATACATAATTTAAACCGTATTATATTATACATATGTGCTTTAATCCATAAATATAATTTTTGTATGTCCTTTACATTTAAAACCTTAAATATAGTTTTCAATATAGCTTTAGATCACAACCTTAGTACACTTTAATCCTCCCAGAAACCTAGTCCCCCACCTCTTACTCACAAATAAATAAATATTTGTTGATAAACATTAAAAGAAAATAAACTATCTAACAGTTAATGGATTAAGCACATTTCTTCCGTCTCATTCAGTGAGCGTATCAGATCTGACCAAATCTCTATTTCATAAAATGTCAATTTTTCACTGTCAAAATTCAGTTTACTGGTAAAAGGACAAAACATTTAGAAACACGTTAGTCTTATCTTTTCTTACAACATTGCTTCCAACTTAATAATTAGATTTTATCATTGCTTATCACTGTGTGAGGGAAGAAAAACTACTACCAGAAAAAAGAAAATAAAAACTAGTATATACTTCAGGCTAGAACATTATCACACATGCTTTAACTTCCAACCATATTATCTGAATTATTGATTATTTAACAAATAGTGAGGCCCATTCAAATGCAATAAATCACTGAGAACAGTGACATGCTCCACTAACTTACTATGGAGCTCGTAGCAAAAATATAAAAGTTACTGCCAGAACACACTCTCTACAGAAAGACAGGAGGATGTTCAATGGGACCCCTCTTCCATGTTACAGCTTTTCCCTGAGCTCCAGGGAGGTTGTTTTTGGCTGGCTGGCTGGTTGGCTGGCTGGCTGTGACCGTTGCCCAGGACAGTTCAGGCAGAGCATCTCTGCTGTTCCCATCCTGCAAGCCAGGTGCATCTCTTGAGTCCAGCCAGAAATTTCTTCCCACAGCTGATATTGATTTTGTTCATCAGAGCTGGGGCCACACAACAAATTTCACCTCCCCAGCTTCTGAGGGATGACAGATGAAGCTGGCAATATTCATATCACACCGCATCTGTTTTATGAACTGTTGAATTTCATGTTTCTCATTCAGGATTTAGGTGATGTCTGGCTACGAGGAGACCTAAGAATCAAGACTAAATCACAATTTGTTAATTGATCATTACTCTGCCCACAAACCCCATCTACAGTGTATTCACTCTTCTGTAAACTAAGTATAGACTGTGTTGCAGATGTGATATGGAATGGTATTTGTGGGTATCTTAAAATTTAGAAGATTTTAATTTTTGTTAGGTTATTGCCACCTTTCACATATAGGGAAATATATAGTCAGAGATGAACTTCAGCTGGAAAGTAAGGAACAGTGCTTAGTATATCTCACACCTAAGCCAACTCCATTTGAGGTCATCAGTGATGGAGAAGCTAATTATTCTTTTTTCCAAAATGATTTAATAATGTTCTTCCCATTACAGACACTTTTTCTTTTTTCCTGCAAGTATGATTTCATTGAATGTATCTGCTTTACCTGGAGTGACGGTTAGGCCTAAGACATGTTCCAGAAACAATATCAATGTTGGAAAAATCTTTCCAGTAACCAAACAAAATGGTCCCCTTCAATTTTGTAATAGGAGAGAAAGCAAGAGACTACCTAACTGTATTAACCCAGGCTATGGGTATGAGAACAAGTTCAATTAAATTATTTGATACATAAACAATTCCATTTAGTCTAAAACAGTGCCATTAAACATTCAATTCAAAGACAAAAATAACAAATTTAAAATATAATTCAAGCCTACAAAAGTAGTTCTTGTATATTTTCTGTAAGATTGGAGACACCAAACTATTATAGTTATTACTGATTTATTTGAAGAATTAATTAGGTGTGAATTTCAGTTTACTGACACAGCTTTATACCATATGAAATTTACATCCCAAATATTTTTTTAATATATATACATACATGTAAACTAAAAGTGTTCCCAGGTACAGAGGAACTCAGTATGTTTCAGGAATGTTTCTTTGGGCACTCAGAAGGAGTAAAAAAATCCAGCTAAACAGAACTGAACTGCCCAAGAGAGAAAAAATCCCATTGAACTGAATAAGATTTGGTATCACCTTAACAGATAACCTTATAAAAAGTGTCTCACAGCAATAAAGGTATAGACCACTGTTACACATTTTACAGTAGAGAAATAGGTTTTGTCTACAGGTAACAGACTGCAAAGCGATGATGGAGCACTCTCTGCACTTCAGCCTCACTGCTCACATAAAGAAGCACTGACATGCTGCATACAAACCACATCACCTGCTGGGGACCATAGTGTGTCTGACCTCTGTGTATGTGCGCACACTGAAAGTAGGTGGAGATTCCTGCTAAATGAGTGGTAAGACTCCTGCTGAATTCATCATTGCAGGTTCAGAATCATAGAGCAGAAATTAAATAACTTCTCAACAGTTTGTCTACAAGTCCTCAGTGAAACGTCTGATACAGAAACCAACCTTCTTTCCTCAGACACTTAGGGTGCCACAAGGGACCCATCAAATAAGTTCACTCAAGGCCAGCTAGTAACCATCTATGTCTCGCAATGATATCTATGATTTCTTGCACTGTCCCTGCAATGCTGTTGACAAGGCAGCAAATACAACTTGTGCTTTATGGTAGACTTCCAGAGCAGCAAACTACTCAAAAACTTAACTGTGTTTTGAAAGAGATATCCTAAAAGATGAACCCTTGTGTTAGCTCATATATTCCCCCATTTAGGAACCAGCCCATTTTAAACTGGCTGCTGTAGAAAGGCAGATTTCAAAAAAGCAACCATAAAGCAACTTCAAATGGGAGTTCTGCAAACCTGAATTGACTGGAATTGATTGGAGAAAATACAGTTAATTGGCAAGGTGTTATTAGTATGAAATGGGCTATCTCCAATTTAATAATGATGAGCAGAAAGAACTCGTCATAAAAGTAAAGCATCTATCAACAAACAATCCCCTAATCATGAAGCTCACCAACACACAAAACCACTGACAGTATTATTTAAGCTCTTTTTTTGAAAATTTGTCAAGGCAATAGCAATTTATTTTACTACAAGACAAAGGAGGAATTTTAGGAAGAATATTCACAAGTCCCTACACATATTTCCGTTATCTGTCACAAATCTGGGAAAACTGAAATTCTAGCAAGTGAATAATATCCAGTCTTATGGGATGATTAGGTGATTACTATTGTTACAGATCTTAGAAGTGTGGTCTAACAAAGATCTTAAAATAATACCGCGTTTGCATTTATTATAGTCTAAGAGCTAAAAAATGAACAGCTACCAAATTTGTGTTGGCTTGTTGAACTTAAATGACTGACAGCTTGACAGATTTTTAGAGGACAGTCTGTAAAGTGATGAAAATGAAAACAAACAGTATGTTTGGTAAACGAGAAGTAAGAAACAAACTACAGTTAATATGGTCAGTAACATGCTAAGAAAATCAGTAGCCACAACATGGATGCTATAATATCATATGTCAGTGTTTCCAGTATATTCTTTTTAAATGTTAGAAAATTCTTGTATTAAATACTCATCAGCTACCACTGTTAACATCGGTGATCTTAACTTGTCCAGATTGCAGAGCATTTCAATGTAAAAATTTGCATATTTTTCAAAGGTAAGTAAACTCATTGTGTTGTTGATCTTTGAAAATATTAAACTTGTTTTCCTTTCCTATATTGTTAAAGTTATACAAAATGACTTCAGCAAGAAAATGAATTTTAATTGAGTCTGGGATATTAAAGAGGTTGTCATTTCCTGCCAATTACAGACAAGAATAAGTTTCTGTGTGATTTCTAATGAAATGACCAATTTTTTTATATGCTTTTATACTTAATTATTACAGGTGAAAAAATGCAGGAAAATTATAATTAAAAAATCTAATTTTTGAAATGACAAGTGAACTACAAAACTACAAAAACATAATAATTATTCCACAACAAATATTCGAAAAGAGAGAGCCAACATTTGTTTTGCAAAATACAATTAGTGGCAGTCATAAAGAAAGAGCAAACATGAAGACTGTACTGCAAATATACTTTGATGATGAAAATATTGAAAGCAACAAAATAATTTTGTTTATTTCAAAAAGATCGAATTGCTATATCACTGTCACATGAAACAATTGAACACATTTTCTTTCAACAGGTTTATTCAAAATATAAGATGGTAACCCTTTTCTTGGTATTTTGTTGAAGAATCATTGTTCATGCTTTAGAGATTGAGGAAATCTCTATGAGGAATCTCATATAGAAATAAACATATAAATAAACTCCAAATATTGGATTTGACACCTTTTTCAATGTCAATCAAAAATGGCTCCTGCAACTGAATGTGAGACCTGTGTTTTTGGATGTTAACACAGGCATGATTCCTACTATTTGTATGGAAGCTATGCATCAGCTACTGGTGTTTCAAATTCTCTGGAAGAGAGAATTTAATAATTTATGGCTCTTTTAAGTAATTTATCTTTCTATTAAGCACTTCAAATCAAGATACCTCACAACAGATGCAAAATAATCCATTAATACCAGCATAATAATAATTTTGTATCAATTGCAAGTGATAATTCTTCATAAGACATTATTAAGAGGCAATGCTTTTTCCTTATAATACTTCCATTACTGTTGGCAAGTATACTGTTATATGTGTTAAAGTGACCATTTACTCCTTGAAAGTATGAAGACAATTGTGGTTTAGGCATATCTTTTAACTATCTATTGATGGAAAATTTGAAAACAAATAGAAGCCACTTCTAGTCATGAAACTTATTAATATACTCCTACCGAGCACAAAATATGTCAGGGCATTTTAAGTGTTGCTATGCAATTCCATGACAGGTTAAGACAGTTTGAAAGTAGAGAATACATTTTATTTAAATGACAAAACAATATCACTAGATATTCCTAAACCAATATAATTTCCTATTTAAAGTTACTGTTTTTCTGTCAAGGCTGCTGTTGCTACTAGTTCCTAATTTATGCTGAGTTTACTACCAGTGGGTTTTTGAAAAACAGAGAACAGAATGTGTACATTGTGCCACAGGTACCGAATTTCTCACCGTATCTTACAATTGCCCAAAATGTTTTCGCTAATACTGAAGATATCAAAGCTTTGTTTAGTAAGTGACATGGCAAGAATGACACATCTAGAGAATTATTAAAGCAACAAGACAATCTCTCATAACATCCAAAGATAAACTGAAGTCTATTTACGGGCAATGTAAGTATCAGAAGGAAAACATGTAAATGAATATTATTTACCAAACTCTCAGCTTATGTCACCTGTTTAAACACTTGCATGTGTGTTTAGTTTCATGAAGAAACAGTTGCAGAACAGAAACAGAAGCCAAAAAACCCCTGAGAAACAAAACCTAGATTACAGATTTATAGTATGCAAAATATCTTTCCTCTATAAATGCATACATGGCCCATCCATGAATTTTCTATCGTTACACTGCAACACTGTGTTGATTCACTCTTGCTGAGAAAACATAAAGTTTTTAAAGGTGCACTTCCAGTGCACAATTTTTACATACAGAAACATTTTGGTAGTGTCTTGAAAATAGATGGCACCATCTACCAAATGAAGTTGCATTCCCAAATAATTACCCTTTGTAGCTTTTACTGCCTTTAGGTTGAGATTTGATTGCAGCAGCAGGAACAACAGTAGATCTTCAAAATATAATCATATTTTTCAGCAGTGTGCATCACTTATTAACTTTTATTTGATTTCCCTTTGACACCCACAGCTCCAACAAATGTTATCTTCTTGTTCATTTTTGTCAGTACCGCAAACCTGGCAATAAGTACCGTAGTTGAGATTCTCACCAAATAATCCAACCCTTGAACTGTGCTATAGCTGCTCAGGTCCTGTCCTGCGTTAGAAGACCAAGCTCCGAAACTGGAATGGCTAAGAAAACCTGTCTTGTTGATTGTGAGCCACTCAAAGAATAAAAAAGAAACCCCAATCTGTGCTTTGTAACAGAATTTGCATTTATATCACATCTTATATCGCATGCATTTATATCACATGCATTACAAAAGAGAAACCTTTCATTTCTCCTAGGATGACAAGGGGCTTTATTTGATACCTTTCAGTTGAGGGTGGGAGTTTGTTTATTTCATTATGTTTTGAACAAGAAACATATGAGCCTATATTAATGCAATTTTATTGGCTTGAAAATATTTCATTTCTTCTTGGATAATGTCCAAAATCTATTAATTACGTGCCTTTTCTTTTTCTCATTAGTGTACAGGAATGAAAGATAGATTGATAACCTAGAGAGGCAGATAAGATTTGCAAATGCCACTAATATTCCATTAACTAAGTTTCTGGACAGATGATATAAAATTAAAATGAACATGACTTCCAGGGTATAAAAGTTTTTCTGACTGAATCACCTAAAAAGCAAATAAATTTTAGAAACGTTGGCCTTTCAAGTGAATTGAGTAAATCGAGACACACCGTATGGAATTAATTTGGTTTGTGTTTCTTCTCAGTGAATGCCTCAGAAAAGGTTTCTCTTTCACTGAATTTTCTTTATTAGTTAAATTTCTTACAGAATTTTTGCTAACTTTTTTTAATCTATGGGTGTACTTAGGAGCAGTTCAACATTAATATTGGTTATTCAATATATTTTAATTAGAAATATTGAATAATTTGGTAACTTATTTGAAGAGCGTGGAAGAGTTTATTTTTGCTGAAAAGATGGATCCTTTATCCAGGTACTAGTCCACAAAAAGGTTTTGAATTTAAAATTGTCTGAGGAAAAGGACTACAGAAGGACCAAGACTGTCACACCCTTTCCTCTTGAAGCCATGCAGGAACTAGCTGACTCCTAGCTTAAAAAAAAAAGAAATTAACACTGTGAATTTGGGAAGATTTGAGTGGAAACACACGTAAAAGCAATGCTAGGGACCACTGAAACCCTTCCTAGAGATGTTCCTAATGGACACACATAAAATCTTTTTTATAAAGTGATTCCTTAACTGTTCCAAGACTTAGCATCCTCAAGTATTTTTCCATAAATAAAGTTTGGAAGCAATTGGGGTTTTTTCCACATAAATTATAGATTTCTCAAATTCCTATGCATTATATGCTCTCTCCCCTCCTCCTCCCTTCTACAAACTCTCTTCCCCTCCCCCCCCGGCCCCCCCCCAAAAAAACAAACAAAAAAACCCTGTAAAAACATAGTGGAAGCTAATATGCGTCACTGCATGAAAACAAATGGGATTCAGGTTCCATTTGCTGCCATCAGTCAGAAACACCACAAAAACCCCAGTAATGATTGTATTAGAACTATATCATATTTTCCTGAAGAAATCTTCTCATACTTTCTACATATGATAGAAAGAAAATCACCAAAACCCTCATCAATTCAAATATACTCGAAGACAACCCCCTGTCTTGAACCTCGGATGCAGGCATACTGCAGCAGAGATTCCTGTTGTACAGGTTTTGTTTCCACTACTTTTTCTTTTCTCGCAGTGGGAAATTAAAACATATAACAAAAGATGACAAAATATACATACTAATAGGATGGAGGAATTGCACCTGAAATTTTCTCACTTAAAACTGAAGATGTAGATTAAGGAATATTTGTGAATACATGCCAAATCCTTTATATTAGCTTTTAAGCTATTTTTTGTGTTAATACATTGAAATACCACCAACAATGAAGACAGCAATGGTGACTGAAAATCATGATACAGATGTTATTTTGAATCAATATTTAATAACTTAAACTTTAAGAATTTTAATATTTAATAACTATCATAGGTGCAGCATCTTACCTAAAATAGTTGCATGACATTTATTATAATATTATTTGAATGTCTCATATTTAATATATTTGAATTTATGACACCTCTTGCAGAAGAAAGCTGTTGTCTGTAACAATAAGCAAAAAATGGTTTCCAAGGCTCCCCCAAGGAGGATACATCAGGTCCCTTAATAAAAAAATAAAACTGTAACTAGGCAGTGATTAATGATTTTTTTTAAGTTCCCATCCAAGAGTGTCTGAGCATGGAATGAGGAGATTGAAGACTATATTCTAAGCCAATGTCCCTTGCGGTAAAATAAATAACAAAAGGGCAAATTCCAACAAGGGTCAGCCCAGTGTTTAAGTCAAAGAATTCATGTATACCTTTTGCAATTCTCATAAGGAATGTACACAAAATATCACATTTTCTTAGCACTTCTAAAGCAACTAAGAAAACAATGATTGTATTAGAAAGTTTCCTGCCATAGAGTTGACCTTACAGCTACATCAAACTTCCAAAAGTCATTCAGAACAACCTCACGCAGGGGACACTTAGTCTAAGTCCTCTCCATTCTTAAAAATAGAACTGAGGTCCTGTGCTTTCCATGTCCTAGGACTGGAGCCAGGAAAAAAGCAGACAGAACCTTAGTAATATCAGACTGCTGCACGTCTCTTTCCTTCTCTGTCTTCTCTTTCTTATCTTTAACTGTTTGAGGAGTGAAGAAAGAAAATCATAAGAGCAAGGGTAGTGTTCTTATGCACTTTTTGAAAAACGTATCCTTTAAAGCCCAGTGGCAACTAGATGAGTTGTATCTACAGCTATCAGGGAGACTCTTATTTTTGTCATATTGTTTCACCCCTTTCATTTAGATGTGTGACAGAAACTGATTAAAAAACTACAGTTGTAGGACAAATTTTAAAGTATGTATGGTTGTAAGATTAGTACCTGCTTAAACTAGGTATAGAGTTGCTGCATATCCAGTAAAGATTTTAAAATCAGCTGATTGTACTTGCTCTTCCACAGCTCCAAAACAAAATACACCTCCAAATCCATAACTACTGCATTAATTCAGAGTCTTACTACAGAATGGACCTTCTCTTAAACAGAGGGAACTGTTTTCAGTAGCGAGAGCAATTGTGGCTAGTATCCATACCCCATTCAAGAGATTCAGAGGACTCTAGTGTCTGAGAAATAGCAAGACCACTATATCTTTAACAACAAGTAATGTCTTTTATGGTAAGGAAAAAGCAAAGTCAGGAAATAAGTTAAAACTTTCCTTATTATATTTCTTACACAAAAATCACCAATTCTCTAACCTAATAAACCAGAGAAAGCAATAAAATAATGTATTAAAGTTCAGCACCTGCTATGTCTCTGATGGTATTTCCAAAATATTTTCCTGAGGTAAGGCAGTTTATTCTGCTTATGGTGCTGTTCTACCTATATCTTAGTAAAAATAGAGCAAACTTCACTTAAAGTGAAAACTCACCCTAGTGCGAAGGAATACATGAATGACACGCCCAGTGTCAATGTGGAATCTCAGGTTTAAGCCTGAATCCCGACTTCCCCATGCTCAGTGCTGTGAGCTCATGTGAGCATGCTGGGCTCATTACATGTATCCATTAGGGTTGGCCAGCCCAGAGGAAAACTCATAGTCCGTGTGTAGCAGACAGGGGAGGGTGACTTGCTTGAACATACATGATTTCTGCAAGGACCTGGTAAGAGGGATAGAGTGCCTCTTGCTCGTAATTCAAGTCAGCAATCTCACCCCCATTACTTCAGTTCAAAAGCAGACCCTGCATGAAGTCAACCATGCTGGGTGAAGCACGGGTGCTTGCAGGTTAGGAATAAAACTGTGTGCAATAGTGGGGACAAGGCGTCAGCAGGGCGTGCTGCTCAAATGAAGCATGGATACAATTAAAACAATTAGGTGAGCTAGAGCAGATACTTCATCTGAATATATAAATGTTTCAGGCACACAGTGAGGTACAGGTGGCAAAGATAGTATAGTCATACTCCCTATGCTTCAGAGGTCCAAACAGATGCCTATGAAATGTACCTCTGTGACTGACTCAGAATTGCTTAGGCTGTTTTTCACATGCAGAAAGTGGAACAGTAGCCTACTTCCTTGGTTTCAACTCCCTTGCAGAAGAGGGAGCTTCTCTGGTTTTCTGTTGGTAAGGAAAGTAAATATGTACAGAAAAACTCTTTGCTTGACATGTTTTTATTCCAGTTGAAAATACTTGGTTCCTTAGTATCTGGAAAGGAGACTTGCTTGTATAATGTGTTTCACTGCATTTTGAGAAATCACTGTGTGTGAACACTATTTTTCATTTCTTCCAGACAAATACCATTCTGCCAGTACTTTTTAATTTCACTTTTACTGCTACTACTTTGTGTTTTGATGTTAAAAATATTGTTACTTTCTTTGAGTTAGATGATTTTTGTAGCAGCACATGTTTCCTAGAGACAGGCATCTGAGGAGAAACAACTGTTCATTTGTAATCCTTGCCTATTGCTATATTGCCAACCCAAAGGCAGTATGACCTTACTTTCTAAATGCTTTCTTTTCCTCTGCGCTGAAGGTAGTACCTTTTAAGCAACACAACTGCATTTTGTGCATCCATAAAGCTCCCTGTGTGTTCTTAATACACACATTTTCCAAGGCAAAAACAGTGAGTGTGGCATCTCAAAAGGGTTTCTTTTGCACTTGTCACAGAGAGAATAATAAATCTTGCTGTTCAGTCACAAAAAGCCAGCAGGTTTCATCTTCAAACCTAGCACTGATTCTTTTTCAGATTATGTGGAATACATAGCCACTTGTCTCTTGGTTTTACAAATGTTATATGAGATCACTTTGGGCTGCTGCTAGATATAATGACACCTACTGAATCAGGAAAGATGACAATTATTCTTATATTGGAAATCTCAAATGCCATCCAATATTTTCCCATAGTATCAGTGGGTTGATGGCCTGACTGGTTCTTCAGAGCTCCCGCATCTAGTCAGACAGTCCTGGCAGATCTTTTTATTTACTTATTTTATTTGAGCAATTGACGTAAGCCACCAATCCAGGTTCCCAGTACCGTTGTTTTTCTTGAAGTATCTCTGCATTTGGATTTTCACAAAGAGATAGATCTTGACAAAACATTTGGTCAGTCAGCCATGCACTACATGTTTTTACAGGAAGCTATTCTTCATAAATTTTTTTTCTCTATTTAACATTCCCAGTATCTCAATTTATTAACAGAAGTCTCTGCTCACTATACTCAAAGCAAATGGCTAGGGTTCATTTTAATCTGGTAAAGTTTTCTGTTTCCACACAGGAAGCTGGATGATACCTTCTTTTTCACAGCTGCTAAAGGTCTTATAAACCATAGTTTAAGTATTACACAGAAGTTTAACTGAATAAAATATCCTTCACGTCTGTCTTTAAAGTGTCATGCATATGCTTTATCTGGAATTCTTAAAAATGGAATGGATTAATTTTTTACAATTTTAGTCTTAAAAAAAAAAGTTAAAAAAGTTCCTGCTCCTTCAAGACCTATTTACATATTTTATAATAATCTTTATATGAAACATTACCAGAGAAAACACACAATAGCCTTTTGGACATGTACCAGACATTGCAGTAACTCTTACTTCTCTCATGTTTGAGAGAGTTGATCTCTACCAGTGAAGCCCTGTGAATTCTCGTCCCAGTGAATCCCTAGGTATTTCCTGCCATGTAAAACAGTGTCAGTAATAGAAACTGAGTGTGCCTACAGCTGTCTAGTCTTTACTCCAGTGACTACAGAGTTGTCCCAAGAGGCAAGGGGGATTTACTGAGATGTACCAGTGCTGGAGAGGGTTACACAGAGTGTATTATTGAATAGGATCGGACTTTGTTGTGTCTTAAAATAAAGTCTGATTGTTCTGCAGTTTTTCAGAAAAAAAGATCAAGTTTCTGAGCCCTGAAGGATTCAGACCTCTGCATATCAAAGAGACTTTTCTCCCTACTTATAGTACCTACCTGCCAGCAAGAAACGGGACTAGGGCAACACCTCTATCCTCAGCACTCCTGGGTTACTTGAGATGGAACTACCCTGCAAGTATTAGGCACTTAACCAGAGAAGTTTACCTGAGAAGGGGGGAGGAACACAGACAGAAAACCACAATACTTGGCAGGGATACAAGTCAGCAAACAGGGGAATCGTTTTGGAAATCCTGTTTTCTGTGTTTAGCTGACACTGAATTTAGCCTTCATACTGGCAGTTACACAAGAAGGTATTTAGAGCCCTATTCAGCCTAAATTCAACTGAAACTAATGCCAAAACTTTCTCACTATACTTCAGACAAGAATTAAATTCTACATACTAATTTTTAAAATATATAATAGTTTCTGTAAAAAGTGAATCCAGGAATTGATATGTTACCTTTATCTCTAATAGAAGATAGAATGTCAGACACAATGCTGTAGGAGTATTGCAGCTCTGTATTCTCTTAGCCACTGGAAATCTTGACTTTTATTAAAAACTTGGGTAAGGGCAATGACAGAGCTAGTCTACAGCTGTATTATATATATGGAATCACATACATAACCTCACTATCAAGAAGCAGTGTACGTGTGCCAGGGCTAACAGTTGCTTTCCTGTATTGCAGAATGCACACATTGCTTCCTGATCCATCTGCTTTTTCCATGAAAAAATAATTAATGTACTCATTCACGTTCTTGAAGTCATTCATCAGTGTATCACTAACAACAGATTGATCAATACCAAAAACTGCCTCTGAAAAAGTCACCAAGGTAATAAATAACACTCTTGCTATTATTTTGCCAAGTTTAGACAAGACATGTTTATGCTTAGTCTAATCTTCTATGTTTAATTCAACAGCAAGTGCAAGGAACTAGAAATAAAATTTTGTGGTATTATGAAAGTATATCTAATTTATCATACAAAATGAAACACCTAGTGTGCAGAGAAGTGAATATGGTTAGCAGAATTGCACTTCCTGACATCCCATAAACTTTTATATGAGTACAACAGGCTGAGCTATGACATAATCCTATTTTTTATATAGGATTTTATATTCTTTCTATTGATTGACTAATCCCAGAAACAAAACTCTTATTTTCCAAATGCTCAAAGAAACCTAGGAATGCTTTCAGTAATGGGATTACACTTTCAGAAAACCGTAAACTAGTATTTTATGTTATATATTTATGTTTTTTCATATTTTCAGAAATAGTTATTTCTGTAGATGGGGATTTAAGACCTCTTTTGAAATTATCAACTAATATACTTTTTTCTTCTTGTCTAATGAGCTCCATCTTTCCTCTGGAGCACAAAAGCTACAGCTGTCCATTATAGAAGTAATTTAATAAGGGACTGACCAATTCATGGCTGATTATTGAATAACAAATTACAGGACAATTTAAAAACTGGTTATTATAGTAAATATAAAAATTTTATACTAGGGTTCCAAACAAAATGGAATTTAATAAACTTTATGACAATCCAGGTCTGCTGCTTAAACTGTTAAAAGTCAGGCTACCATTGCAGCTAATAGCAAACACTTGTATATTTTCCACTAACTTTGATTTTGGTCCTCCCATTACATTAACTGCTGTATCTTCAATAATCCAATTCATTATCTCCTATAAAGCTTGAAATCAGTAAAGCTATTAAGAGCAAACCTAAAGTTTAAAATGTGTTATTTCTAATAACACATTTTAGGCAGCTGGTAAATAACACTGTTGAACAAAGTCTTTGCTTTGTTCTATATGAGTGCTAATACACTGTCCTACTGTTCTCATTTTCAGGATTTTACCTAAATATCGCTTTAAAGAAATAAGAGCTTTTCCTTGACATACCTTGCATTGGATTACTGCAAGTCTTTCTCATTGTAATATAATGTCCTCTAGTGAGAGAGAAGAAACACATAATTTATTTGAAATTGCGTCTCAGAGCTGGCAACTAATGTCTCATTTGAAAATGAAAGAGTGCTACAAAGATAGCTCTCTTCACGACAGATAAAAGGAATACTCTTTTTCTCCATTCATGAAAACAAAGTAAAGCAAACTGCAACTCCGGTAAGACCATTTTGCTCTGGAGTTAAACATTCACAGTCTTCAACATGAAGAAAGTTTCAAGTTGCCAAGAAACAATTGCTTTCTTTTTCTTTGATTATTAAGGAAGAATGAAATTAAAAATGTTCTTCTGTTTGTCATATGAAGTTGAAGATGGATGCTATTTGAAAAACTTCCTCCTTTTTACCCCCAAAAAGCAAAGGATAGGAAGAGCTTTCAATGAAATAAAATTGGTTGTCTTTTAACAATGATTATACACAACTGAGAATAATTGCTTAAATCTGGCATTTTTTTAGAGAAAGCTTTCTGAAAGTTGAAATATTCACTATAAGGTCAACTTCATGCAGAACAAGTATCTATTCATTAATTCATGTTTTTCATGGATGAAAGTACATAAAGAACATGCTTTGGTATGATTAAGTCATCCCTGAGACTGAAATATTGTACTGATAGTCAAATGCATACATTTATCCATTCTGGAAAGACAATCATAAAAGCTATTTTTAGTAAAATAAAGTGTAATAATTTGGAAGTAAAGCTTACATATGCTTCTTATTTTTCTAAGCTGTGAAGGAGATTTCAAGAAATCAAAGTGGACAAAAGAAAAAAACTAGAATCTGATAAGAAGGTACAATAAGAACATCCAAAGCTATACTTTGGTGTAAACAGGAAATTAATTTTTAATATTAAAAGTTCCTCTTTGAATATTAAATGACAGGATAGAATAGGAAGGAATGTTTTTGAATAGATACATTCCATACTTCATGCAGACAAGTATGATCTAATCTGGGAATATATTAATGAAAGATATTAAACTGAAGATTAGCAAAATAGAGAAGAATTAAAAAAGAAAAAAATTTAATGTTGTAACAATTGGGTTACAAAAACTATCCTTTCCTTCTTTTATCTGTTTACAGCAGCCTTTCTTCATATTGCCTATACAATTTAAGGTAATGTGCAAAAACTGACATCATTCTTTATTTGTATATCTAGATCAAAATTTGGTAGCATCTGGAATAATTTAAGTCTTTGCAAATGTACCATAAAACCAAAAATAAAATATGATCAAAAGCAGTCTTTGTTTTCTCTTGAAAAGTAAGGACATATCTTGGATCCATTAAAATAGACAGGAATTTTCTGACTAGATTTGCTGGATCTATGCTTTTCTGATAGTCTCTCATCTCTGTGCCCTTTCCACCGACATTAGCAACTGTCCCACAGGAGACAGTTCTCCACAAACTTCTCCAGTGTGGGGTCCTTCCCACAGGCTGCAGTTCTTCACAAATTGCTCCAACATGCAACTTTTCCATGGAGTGCAGTCCTTCAGGAACAGACTGCACCAGCATGGGTTCCCTGCAGGGTCACGATTCTTGCCAGCAAACCTGCTCCAGCATGGGCTCCTCTCTTCATGGGACCACAGGTATTCCTAGGAAACTGCTCAGTGCACACTTCCCATGGGTCATAGCCTCCTTCAGGTATCCATCTGCTCCACCATGAGGTCCTCCATGGGCTGTAAGGGGATGTCTGCTCCACCGTTAATGTCCATGGGCTGCAGGGGGACAGCTTGCCTCACCATGGTCTTCACCACGGGCTGCAGGGGAATCTCTGCTCCAGCACTTGGAGCACCTCCTCCCCTGTCTTCTTCACTGACCTCAGCATCTGCAGAGTTGTTGCTTTCACATATTCTGACTCTTCTCTTCCAACTGCTGCTGTTTTTTTCCCCTTAAATATATTATCACAGCGGTGCTACCACCATCACTGATGGTCTCAGCTTTGGCCAGCAGTGGATCCACCTTGGAGCCAGCTGGCATTGGCTCTATTGGACATGAGGGAAACTTCTAACAGCTTCTCACAGAAGACACCTTTGTAGCCCTCACATTACCAAGACCTTGCCACACAAAACCAATACACCAGATGAGTAATTTGCATATATTAAATAACATATTGAACAGGAAGCTTAATTTAAACAAGAAAACAACAATAAATTCTCCTCTCTGCATGCAGATCTTCCAAGGCTGGTTCCTACATACCTGAACATGTACACATACATACATGCTGATGCATATCCAACTACTGCTCCATCTCCTTTCCTGAACCTGGTACCTTTTCTCCCCTGGTTCTGTCTGACCTTGCATATCGTTGATGAAATATATTTCTTTTCCTGTAAGACACAAGTGCAAGTAATTTCTTTACTAGGTCCCCTAAACCACTAAGACTTATTTGCTTTGAGTCACATGCATATTTTGACCTGAACTTCTGTAAGTAATACCAAACCATGACATTCTCCAGGAGGATGTGAGCCCCAGCATGATTCTCATAACTCATGGCTGTGGGACATCCTGCTGAAGCTGCAATCACGTGTCCTCTCACCCCTCACAGCAGCTGCCAGACAGTGCGGTCTGCAGGCAGACAGTAGCTCTCTGGACCTAGGTGTTTCAGTCATGTAATTCCAAGGTAATGAAAGGAAGAATCATGTTGGGTAATATGGAGCCAGAGACTTGTCTAAGCTGTATTTGTTCCTCATGATGATGTAGAAACATGTTCATCTTCTGATATGCATCAAGCTCCATGCAACTGCTCAAGGTTCATTAGGTGTGGCCTACATTAGCCAGAGATTTGAGATGGCTCTAATTAAGTCTCAAAATGACTTTGAACTGCGAAGTCAGTTTTATTGGACAATCAACTTTGAACCAAACATTTGAAACAACTTTTTTTTAATAGCAGATTTTTACTATATATAGGACATTATAAAGAAATATATCCCTACCCTCTGTGTACTCACAAATAAATCTTTTCTTTCGGGCTTAGTTTCATGTGATCAGCTCAGTTACTTTCCAGATTGCTGAAAACTTGTCTCAGTCCATGTTTCTCCCTAGAAAATATCATCTTTCTGTCTCCCTGATGACCTTCCTATGTATCTGTTCCCTGGCCTTTTAGCAGCGTCTCTGTTCCTTTATGTGATACATCAAGCCAATAAAAGTAGGGCTTGGTTAGTCAAAGTGAGGTGCATCCAAAACTGGTGTAATAAGAAATAGAATTATGATAATGCAACTGAACTATACATTCTGAACTGTTTAGAGAACCTAAATATGAAGTGGCTGATGTAATAACAACATACAATAACTCTTTGAAAACAGTTTGGATTCCAAAGGATAAGAAGGTACCAAATACTATCTCTTTTTTTAAGGGCTTTTGGGATCATTTTGGAAAATTTAGACAGCTAGGTGCCCCATGTGTGCCGAGCAAGCTACTTAGCATTTTTCTTTAACCAGACCAAAATAAAGTAAAAAAGAATGGAAAAAGTTAAGTTGGAAAAGTAAGGTATGTTGAGATTTCTCAGTATTCTTGCTGTAAGGGAAAACTGTATTGCTAATCTCCTCCAACTCTGAATGTAGTAAGAAAAAGTGGATAAAGCAGAAAAATCTACTCATCTAATTTATGACGTACAGGATGCTATTGAAAAAAATGTTCTAATGGTTAAAAACTGTCTAGAAAACAAAGCTAAGACCTCATATTAAGATTCAAAATCTTATTTTTAAGACGGCCAAACCAAGATATTTGTTTTCAGAATCATATGATCAGGTTTGCTGAATGTTGCTCCTTCCTGTGAATTGTTTTCACCATAAAGATACTTTCAAATTATCTTCTCTTTCAAGATCTTTCTTGTTAATTTTAAAAGGTCAAAAAATAATTAGCAAGTTACTCTGAGAGGAATGTCAGAGGAACTACTGTAATGTGTCCTTCATGACAAAGCAAAAGCACCACTGAATTACTTGAGATAACATCTGATAAATATTCATTACAAAATTAAGGGTAGAAAGCTGCCATCAGATCTTCAGTAGCATTGTTTTTGTACATTTAATATACAGAATTATATTTCTGGCTTGCCTTATTGTGTTACACTTGCTTGTGTGATAACAAAGCAGGAACAAAAATTCAGCAACACAAAAACACAGGAAACATTTTCATCTCTCGGGTTAGTGCATGGGTAGAGAAGAAGAGAGAACCTCTGTTGCTACTATATCATCCTAAATGGAGAAAAATACTATTGTTGATGCTTGGAAGAACAGAATCCACACATTGCTTTTGCTCCTCTAGAAGTAAAAAGAGACTATGG
The DNA here is from genome assembly GCA_013398295.1 of Chionis minor. Classification (NCBI taxonomy): domain Eukaryota; kingdom Metazoa; phylum Chordata; class Aves; order Charadriiformes; family Chionidae; genus Chionis; species Chionis minor. Next base: position 162,151 of record VZSF01008291.1, on the reverse strand, counting down.
CCTCACTGCCACATAAATGGAAATGAAATGTGACTGGACACAGAGGCAATTTATGTGGTGTCTTATGTTGTCATTAGTCTTCATGCTTCAGACTTGTTTAGCACTAGTCAGAGTAGAACCTCTGCATACACAGACTTGCAGTCTTCTCTGCAAAGTCCCACCATCCTACCCTTATGTCTGAACATGTGATACTGAAAAGGGACACTTCTTAATGACTGCAAACTGCTATTTGCACTCAGTCAGAAATACCTAAATTATTATGTTCTACCCAGTCCATTAAAAGTCCAATGTCAAAATCCTGTCTAAATTAAAGACCAATGGAAACAAGGATTCAAAGTGCAACTGCTGATGGACCCAAAGTCTTTGCAATGTCACTTCCAAAATCTATGCATAATGCACAGCAGGCACAGAGCTATTTATCACTTCAATTTGTACTTATGCTAAGTAAATTATAGCAAGAGGGAAAGAAGCAAATCTCACTTAAACTGAAAAGAAGAAAACAAATTTGGCAGGCAAATAGGGCAATTCTGCTCCATTTCAATTACTTAAAGACTATTTGGGCTTGTATTTTATTTCATGTTATTATGCATATCTCCTTGCCTTGTTTTTGCTTTCCTACTTCTGTACACTTTTTTTTTTTTTTTTTTTTTAACTTTAGCAGAATGCAAGGAAATCTCTCAGGGGTTTAAAAGGCCAATAAAACAACCAGTCAATGCTACTCAGCTTTTAAAACTCTTTAATCCCTTTAAGAAATTTTCTTGAGAAAGATTTACAAGATAAAGTCAGCAGCAATTAGCTTCTGAAGTGTTCCCTTTTCCAAGTGATCCCCATCATGCTTATCCTGCAGAAACTGATTAGGTGCATCTTACTGGAAAATCTTTGAGTCTCAACACTTCTGTGTCTAGGGCATAAATTGTTCTGAAGCAAGCCATTTCTTTTTTGTAAGGGGAAAGAATCAAGAAGCAATTTCTTATTATGAAAGAAAGAAATCTATTTTCTCGTAGGACATTTTTTGTAAATTACGGCTGTTTGTTGCTGCTGAGGGATTTTAAATGTCTCAGTAAATCTTGATATGATTAGTAAGCAAAAGAGAATAATATGCTGTTTTATATCCTTATCTCCATTTTATGAAGTAGGTATTTGTAATACATGAATGTGCATATACTGTAATATGAAGGGCCTTGCAAGAATTGGAGACTTAAAAAGTACATACAGGAACAAGAGTGAAAATAAAAACCGCCCATTCAAATAGATTTCTGACACTCACAATACATTGGAAATGGCATACATTTAATAGCTCCTAGTCATGCTAATTTCATAAAGACTACTTAGCTAAGAGTTGAAGCTGAAAAAAGTTTCACCCACTGGGATTCCTATTGAAATCACACACATGCAATCAGAAAAAGGCATGAGCAGTTCTAGATAAATTATACATGAATCTGTATAAGCAATGAACAGTTTGATTTGGTTTACTCAATTTAGGGATCAAAAATATTAGAGCACAACTTATGACACAGAAAAATCACTTCTGTGTTTCTCGGGAGGGAGACAGAAAGGAAAGCCAGAGAAGGTGTAGAAGGATGCATTCAGGACAGACAAACTGCTTATCACTCTTCCTTGTTCAGTGCCGAGGCACACTGGACTCTGAGGCACAACGTATTGAAGGACTTTTTTTGTTCATTTAATTTTCACACAGAACTCCAATAACCTCAGTGAGGAAGCATTTCCAAGACCTGTTCTTACTGCTTTTCTATAGCAGTACAAAGGCCAAAAAAATTTTCACAGATGAACAGATTTACATAACTTCTTCTCATACTGTATTCTTAATGTTCCGTTCAATTTCCTGCATGTTGTAAAGTGTTGGTAATATACCTAGTTAGGTATTCCTTAGAGAACAGAGAAGGGGAAGATGGTCCAATTATTTTTTTAATTTAAAGCTAAATTCAAAGATAGCACTGCTAAAAATTACATCATGAAAGATATTTCATTGCTACATGAAGCTTGTGTTCTCCTGTTGGGATATTGCCATTCTCAGTGAGGCAAGACATAGGTCAGTTATCTTTAAACCTTTCTCTTCAACAAATATGCCTGTTTTTTCTGTCTTTTTTAATACAATATCTACATTTTGATCATCTATGAAGTAGATAGAACATTTAAAATGTCTTGTTTTTATTTTGGGAGCTGAAAAATTAGTAGGCTGGAGAATCTAAACTAGAGAATCTTCAAAAATTACAGGATTTAAAGCTTCATTAAGCATTTACAACTTTGTGTTTGATACTTGTTTATCTTCAGAGCTACAGGGCAGAAAAAAATAATCTTTTATACCACCAGCAGTTTTCTCCATGAAAAAACGCAAAACATTCTGAAGGGTGACTTCATTAAATTTTCCTCATATACACTGCTTTTTGTTCATTCTGTCTCTCCTCAATCTTACCAAATAACATTCTGCAGGGAGAATAAGAGCTCACTTCTAGTCACGATCACAGTTTATTCTTCTGTCTCCTAGATCAAAGATGTGACCTGTCATCAGATGTGTACTTTCCTTGGGTGTTCACTGACTCTTACTCTGTATGATGCGAGTCCTGTTTTTCTGCATTACTAATCACACAGATACATCATGTATTTGTTCCGCAGTTTGATCCCCTGGACTTTGTGCTATTAAAATCGTGCTCCTGCCACTAGAATGCTACAGTTATTTGTACATTAAAACATGTCCTGTTCACTTGCACATTAATCCATGTTTGCAGTTCAACTGCTCTGATGATTGATGCATCATTCAAATCATAGTTTCCTGTAGATACCGTCAAAGCGTTTTCTGTTGAATTTTTGACCTTGAAGACTTTTTGTAAGCCTTACGGCTTTTTATCCAGTAGAAATGTCTTACACAAAAGGCTGGTGTAATGCTGATTTTCACATGAAATAAATTGTTCCAAGTTCCAGGACACAGTGTCCAGAGCTGATGACCCTTGAAAGAAATCACTCTCAGGATATTTTTGTGAAGCTTGAGGAGAAGAAAAGAAACTGTAGTAAATGGACAGAATAACACTGTATTTTGATTTAGCTAGTAGCTGAACTGTGGGCAAATTGAGATTTCCTCATGTGAGAAACTATTACTTCAGTTTAATCCTATAGAAGTTTATGAAGAATTGAATTTTCAGAGGACAGTATTTTGAGTCTCTTTGGGCTTTTATTTTGCCAATCATTTTACAGACTGCATTACAAAACAGGAAAGTTGTTTTGAAAATTATATTAAATGTGCTTCTAGCCATTTCCTTTAAAACACTGAAAAATAAGATTTTAGAAAACTGATATATTGACATGACAGATTTTGCTTCTTCCAAAACAGTACACTCAGGTGGAAAACCATGTCCTGGATAACTGACTAATTTTCCGTGTTAGTTATTTTTCCTTCAATACACCACAACCTGTAATTTTTTAGATGGTTGTCATGGTTTAACCCCAGCTGACAGCTAGGACTATGCAGCCACTCGCTCCCCATTTTCCCCCCTCCCTCCCCATGGAAGGGTAGGGTGAAGAGGGAAAAAAAGTGCGGAAAAAGAGAAGGAAAAACACTTGTGGATGGGGATAAAGACAGTTTAATAGAACAATAATGGAAAAGGAAAATAACAGCAATAATAAAAGTAATAACAATAGTAATAAAGACACAAATATTGTCACCACCCTATTCGCACCATTCTGAGCAGTAATCATGGATTCCCCAGACCAGTCAACCCCCATTTATATACTGAACATGTTGTCTACAGTATGGAATATTCCACTGGTAATTTGATTGCTCTGTCTATACACCTTCTCAGCAATATGGGAAGCTGAAAACAGTCCTTGAAAAGCATGAACATTTGCCAGCAACCACTAAAACAATATATATTGCTGACATTCCTTTCACTGCAATCTCTAGAAAGAAAATGATCTCTTTCATGGCTGAAACCAGAAAAATAATTGAGAAAAAAATATTGAAAATATTTCTATAGATCTTACTTTCTGTAATTAAACATTCTTGGTGTATTCACTGCATGCCATAGGACAGAAATATGACAAAACAGTTATATTTTAATAGAATGAACAACATCATAGCAATTGCAATATAATTTTTACCTTAACGTCCACAGCATTTTTTAATAGTCTACTAAGAATGTAAAATTACAGTTTCAGGAAAAGGTTTTTTTATTTCATAGAATTATAGAATGGCTAGAATTGGAAGGGACTTTAAAGATCATCTAGTTCCAATCTCCCTGCCCGCGGGCAGGGACACCTCCCACTAGACCTAGTTGCTCAAAACCTCATCTAACATGGCCTTGAACCTGGCTTCCAGGGATGGGCATCCACAACTTCCCTGGACAACCTATTCCGATGCCTCACCACCCACAGAGTGAAAAATTTCTTCCTGACATCAAATCTAAATCTACCCTCTTCCAGTTGGAAGGCATTATCCCTTGTCGTATTATTACATGTCTTGTAAAATGTCCCTCTCCAGCTTTCTTGTAGGCCCTCTTCAGATAATGGAAGGCTGCTCTAAGGTCTCCCCAGACCTTCTCTTCTCCAGGCTGAACAACCCTAGCTCTCTCAGCCTGTCTTCATAGGAGAGGTGTTTCATCTGTCTAATCATCTTTATGGCCCTCCTCTGGACCTACTCCAACGTGTCCACGTCTCTTTTGTGCTGATGGCTACAGATCTGAATATAGTACTCCAGGTGGAGTCTCACTAGAGTGGAGTAAAAGGACAGAATCTTCTCCTTAAACTTTCTGCCCATGTTCCTTTTGATGCAGCCCAGGATACGGTTAGTCTTCTGGGCTGTGAGCGCATATTGCCATCTCATTTCCAATTTTTCATCCACTAGTACTCCCAAGTTCTTCTCCTCAGGGCTGCTCTCAATCCCTTCATTCCCTGGTCTGTATTGATACTGGGGGTTGTCCTGACCCAGGTGCAGAACGTCACACTTGGCCTTTTTGATCCTCATGAAGTTTACATGGGCCCACTTCTCCAGATTGTCCAGGTCCCTCTGCTTGACATCCTATCCCTCAGGTGTGTCAACTGCACCACTCAGCTTGGTGTCATCTGCAAACTTGCTGAGAGTGGGCTCAGTCCTGAGATCTATGTAATTGAGGAAGATATTGAACAGCACTGGTTGTCACCAATGTCCATCTGGACATTGAGCTGTTGACCACTACCCTCTGGATATGACCATCCAACCAATTCCTCATCCAACAAACAGTCCACCCATAAAATCCATTTCTCTCCAATTGAGAGAGAAGGACTTTGTAGGGGACCAGGTCAAAGCCTTCCAGAAATCCAGATAGATGATATCCGTAGCTCTTCCCTTGTCCACTGATGTAGTCGCTCCACCATAGTAGGTGACTAGGTTGGTCAGGCAGGGCTTGCCCTTGGTGAAGCTATGCTGGCTGTCTCAAATCATCTCCCTGTCCTCCATGTGCCTTAGCATATTTCTAGGAGGATCTGTTCCATGATCCTCCCAGGCACAGAAGTGAGACGGACAGGTTGGTTGTTCCTAGGGTCCTCCTTTCTACCCTTTTTAAAAATGGGTGTAACATTTCCCTTTTACTAGTCACCAGGAACTTCACCTGACTGTCATGATAAATACCATGGAGATTGACTTGTCAGCTATATCAGACAATTCCCTCAGGACTTTGGGATGCATCTTATCAGGTCCCATAGACTCACATGCCAAACCAATTCTGACAAAGGACAGAACAATCTCACTGAATGGGATGTGGGAGCAAAAGATTGGCAAATGGGCTACTGTGTAGATGAATGTAAGGCAACACATGTAACAAAAGTAATCTAAACCAGGTCTATGTGATGCTGAACTCAGAACTGGCAGTCTCAGCTCTGGAAAGTGATCTGTCAGTTTTCTGAAATAATCTGCTCAGTGTTCAGTGGCATCCAAAAGAGCTAACAAAACGCTGAGTGTCACCAGGAAGGTTATTGAGAACAAGACAGATGGTGGTGTTTTAGAGCCTTGGTACTTGACTTCTTGAACATGGCACTCAGTTCTGGTTCTGTTACTCAAGGTCTTGTAAGTAACAAAAGGAACAAGCCATGTATATAGAGCCAAGAACACATTGTTTATTCAGGTATTAACAGTCTAAGAGTTCTAATTATCTAATTAATACAGACATGTTTCATTGGCAGTATGACTAAAACCTTTAGACAAAAATCCTTTCCTGTCATCTATTCCTTTCTCTGGTATTATGCTTAGTTTTCCAATGCACTTGGGTGCTAATTGCAACAGTTTTAGTCTTCTTTTAGAAAAATAGGATGGATGAAGTCTACAACAAGTCATCAGCTTCCTGAGTTCTTCAGTAGGAGGCATGTGATATTCCTTGTGCGGGAAGTTCTTCCTCCTCTGGCTTGGGCATCCTTGGGGTTATTGGAACGTACAGCCTGCTCTCTTCCCTCCTCAGGTCTGGCCATGTGCCTGAAAAAGACAAGGGCAGTACAGAAGGCCATTGTTATTAATCCATGCATGTTAAACATATTTTTTCCAGAGGATGCTTGGAAGTAGGCTGATATGATTGCCCTTGGCTAATCCATGCTGACTTTTCCAAACCATGTACTTCATTTGACTTGTGATAGCCCCCAGGAGGATTTGTTCCATAAGTTTCCCAAGGACTGAAGTAATGGGGACTATAATTTCTTGGATCCTCTTTTAAGCCCTTCTTGTAGATGGGGTGACATTAACCTTCTTCCAGTCTTCTGGGACATCCCCTGATCTCCACAACTTCTCAAAGATTATGGAGAACAGCCTTGCAATGACATCAGCCATGTCCTTTAACACCGTTGAGTGAATAGCATCAGCACATTGATTTGGAGAAGTCAAACTCCTGTGATACTTCACGTACCAACTCCTCCTTCACTGACGATGGATCTGTGTTTGTATTGACCTGTATTGTTGTTCCCAAGGCCAACTAAGATCTTAATGCCTAGGTAACCAGTATTATCTATTTTTATTAACTAAAAAAAAAATTTTCAAACATGTTTGCAAAATAAAAGCATATCACATTTAACATGATGGTTTCAATTTCATATACTCTCTGGACCCAGACTCATCACTTTTCTTTACACACAATACTGTATGTATAGATGGGCTTTTATAGACTCTTCCAAGTATGTATAAGTAGTGCATTTAATGCACAAATGCAGCAGTCCCTAAGTGTTTTAAGTATACTGTGCACAACATTACAAAGCTGGAGCAACTCTAAGAAGTTTAGAAAATGGCCTTGATTCTGCAATTCACAGGCTCAGGCTGGAAGAATCAAGATCAATGGCAACTTGTTATAGTGTAACTTCAGCAGCCTCAGCACTGCTGTCAAACATCTAGTTCATTTCTGTTCATTTTTTAGGGACTTGCTCCACTCCCTTCTTGGTCACCTTTCTAAGGGGGGAAAGGGAATCAGCTGGGATTTTTTTTTCCTGTGACAATGCTTCTTCAACACTTCATGCTTTATTTCACTAATTTGTTCTCTAAAACACAGAATGAAACTTGTTCATCAGTAATTGAGATGGATTGGACAGCACGGACAACAAATTGATCCAGCCAGAATCTGATTCATCACTTTACTAATGTGGAGATTACAAGGTACACTTACCTATCCATCCAGCACGTGAAAAGATAAAACTGTCATGGGAAAACCTTGGTGCTGGACAAACAGCAAGAAACCTCGTTTCTTATACAATCTTATGTTAATGATTTTCCCAATTTTTTTTTAAAGATGCGGCAAGCATTATATTAAAAACAAGCATTTAAAATTCTCAAATTGGTAGCATTTGAAATAGAGAATGTTATCCTGTCTTAACATCACATTATCAATATTTATTTAGGAATACAAGGGCCTCAATCTTTCAAAGATGTTAGGATGCACTCAGCCTTATGTATGTGAGAAGGCTCAACTCTAACACTTTAATGAGCATATAAAGTGAAGAAGCTGTGAGAACATTTCTATGACTAGGGTTTTGTTATGAGAAAAAGCCAGCCACCACTGTGATAAGAAGATTCAAGCAGTGTGAAGCTTTTAATGGTAAAATGATACAAACCATATCATGATGATTGTTGTGGTTTAACCCCAGCCGGCAACTAACTACCACACAGATGCTCGTTCACTCTCCCCCACCCAGATGGGGGAGACAATCAGAAGAGTGAGAAAAGTCATAGGTTGAGATAAAAAAAGTTTAAAAAATAAAGCAAAAGCTGCACACACAAGCAAAGCAAAACAAGGAATGCATTCACTGCTTCCTATTGGCAGGCAGGTGTCAGCCTTCCCAAGAATGTAGGGCTCCATCACACTTAACAGTTACTTGGGAAGACAAACCACCATCACTCAAAAGGTCCTCCCCTTCCTTCTTCTTTCCCCAGACCTTTATTTCTGAGCATGATGTCATGTATTATGGAATATCCCTTTTGTCAGTTGGGGTCAGCTGTCCCAGCTGTATCCCCTCCCAAGCTTCTTGTGCTCTCCCAGCCCACTCGCTGGTGGAGTGGTGTGAGAAGTAGAAAAGGTCTTGACTCTGTGTACGCACGGCTCAGCAACAGCCAAACCATCCCTGTATTATCAACATTGTTTCCAGCAGAATTCCAAAACATAGTCCCATATTAACTACTATGAAATAAATGAATCCTATCCCAGCCAATAATAAATAGTTAAAATTATGCTAGTTTTAACAATAAAGTCATATTGAATATGGTCTTTTGATAGTTAAAATTCTTTAATGTTGTGTGTTTATGAACATATACATCCCAAAAAGAAACATCATTAAAAGACTGAAGATACAAACAGGCTTTATTAGATTTCTTTCGCAAGCCAAGCAGTTTCATGAGCACCAGAATTAATGAAGCCTGGCTTCCTATAGATTTGTGTTTCAGGGTTGATTTGTGAGCCCTGACTGATGAGTTCCTTGCAGCAGGGATACATTAAAGAGCTCTGCTGGTGTGGAATCTTTCTCAGAAAGAGTGAACTCCTGCCGTAAGCTTTGCCTTAGTTGGGCACATATGTGACAACATACAGGATCATCTTTCAGGCCATTTCTATACCCAAAACTTGTTAAAGCTTAATATCAACGAGACCTCTACATGTTTCTGAGAGCTTGCTTAAAATAAATAATTGAATTTAAGGGTTAAGTTCCGGATAGTGGAGGGATAAACATAGCTGGTTTTCCACACCTGCACATTAATGTATTGTCATCAAAACAAGCAAAACCATGCCAATCCTGTCCATTGTTTGTCTTCAAATATGTACCTATGCCAGATAGATCAGTTATCACTAACAATGTACACTGTCTTAATAAGCCTAGCTTGGTCCTCTTTTTCTGGTTAGGCACAAGTAACATATTGCTGACTGATCCTGTGGTGTAGCCACATGGGACAACTTTGATTGTATGACATATTTCTCTAAAGATGTAAAATATACTTTTACTCGTTCTTGTGGTTTGGCCTCAGCTGGCACAAAGAACCACGTGTCTGCTCACCCAATCCCTCGTAGTGGCGAGGGAAAATTGGAATAAAAAGGCAAAACTTGTGGGTTAAGATAAAGGCAATTTAATAGAACAGCAAAGAAAAACAGGCTAACAACAATAATAACACTGACAGAGGAATGTACAAACAGGGTTACTGCACCGTCGCCCACCGACAGGGCCCGGGAAGCCCCAGCCCGCTCTCAAGCCGCGACTTCCTCCCCCTCTTTCCCATCCAGCTCTCCCCTAAAGACTGGGCATGGTGTCATGTGGTGTGGAATACCTTTGCTGTGACAGATATTAATCCTGTCCCTGCTGGAACCAAGACACTCATATAAAATGAAGACTACAAATTATTTTATCAGTTGAGGTAGGCATATTCAAAAGTACAAAAATATCAATGGGCTGTCTTCTGCTCACCAATTCTGCTTCTCAAAAGTTGCCTCTTCAGTAGAGTGTGTCAATGTACAGCAGCAAACTACAGTGGGGAAACAGTAAAAATGTTGCAGAAGTTCTGTATACTCGTGGAAGTGCAGAATATCAGCATATGGCGAGGTTGTGCTGATTATGTGTTACCCATACGTGTTGAAAAGCGAACAAAAATAATATTGTTTGATTTTTTCTTTACTGCTCAAGAGGGAAGAAGAGTCTTAGTGGATGGAAGGATATTTACGCTTAGTATAGAAGTTAATTCATAAAACTAAAAAATCCACCTGAAGAATTAATGTGCTGAAATCTTTATCCCAAAAATGGTATTTTCCCATTTTTCTTTAAAATTCTACAAACACTGTCATCTCCTGAAATAGATGTGTGAGCATATCCCTCCATCCACCCCCCCTGCCCCCAGTCTACATGGCTTTGTAATTGATTTCTTTTGGGTGCTTGCTCAGGCACTTATTCCTGACCCACACAGGTTTTCAGCTAGATTTGCAGCTAATAGTCAATGAATCATAGAATCACAGAATCATAGACTCATAGAATCATAGGGGTTGGAGGGGATGTTTCGAGATCATCCACTCTAACCCCCCTGCCAGAGCAGGTCCACCTACAACAGGTTGCACAGGATGGTGTCCAGGTAGGTTTTGAATGTCTCCAGAGTCAGAGGCTCCACCACCTCTCTGGGCAGCCTGTTCCAGTGCTCTGCCACGCTCAAAGGAAAGAAGTTCCTCCTCATGTTCAGATGGAACTTCCTATGGTCAAGTTTGTGCCTGTTACCTCTTGTCCTATCACTGGGCAGCACTGAAAAAAGACTGGCCTCCTCCTCCTGGTCCCCTCCCTTAAAGTATTGGTAAGCATTTATGAGATCCCCCCTCAGTCTTCTCTTCTCCAGACTAAAGAGACAAAACTTCCTCAGCCTTTCCTCATAAGAAAGATGCTCTAGTCCCCTAATCATCTTTGTAGCCCTCTGCTGTACCATCTCCAGCAGTTCCCTGTCCTTCTGAAACTGGGGAGCCCAGGTCTCACCAGGGCAGAGTAAAGGGGGAGGATGATCTCCCTCGACCTGCTGGCTACATTCCTCTTGATGCACCCCAGGATGCAATTTGCCTTCTTGGCCACAAGGGCACATTGCTGACTCATGGTCATCCTGTTGTCCACCAGGACTCCCAGGTCCCTCTCTGCAGAGCTGCTTCCCAGCAAGTCAGCCCCCAACCTGTACTGGTGCATGGGGTTATTCCTCCCCAGGTGCAGGACCCTGCACTTGCCTCTCTTGAACTTCATTAGATTTCTCTCTGTCCAACTCTCCAGCCTGTCAAGGTCACGCTGAATGACAGCACAGCCTTCTGGTGTGTCAGCCACCCTTCACAAACTTGCTGATCGTACACTCTATGCCTTCATACAGGTCATTGCCAAATATGTTGAATAAGACTGGACCAAGTACTGACCCTCAAGGAACACCACTAGTCACAGACCTCCAACTGGACTCTGCCCCACTGATCACAACCCTCTGAGATCTACCTGCCAGCCAGTTTTCAGTCCATTCCACTGTCCATTCATCTAACCCACGCTTCCTAAGGTTACCTGTGAGGATGCTGTGCAAGACGGTGTTGAAAGCCTTGCTAAAGACAGCATCTACTTCTCTCCCCTCATCTATCCATCCATTCATGCCATCATAGAAGGCTTTCAGGTTAGTCAGACGTGACTTCCCTTTGGTGAATCCATGTTGACTACTTCTGATAACCTTTTCCTCCAGATGTTTGGAGATGATGCCCAGAATGAGCTGTTCCATCATCTTTCCAGGGAAGGAGCTGGGGCTGACTGGCCTGTAGTTTCCTGGATCTTCTTTCATGCCCTTTTTGAAGACTGGAGTGACATTGGCTTTCCTCCAGTCCTCAGGCACCTTGCCTGATCTCCAGGACCTTTCAAAGATGATGGACAGCAGCCAGCAATGAATTCTGCTAGCTCCCTCAGCATTTGCGGGTGCATCATACATAATAGGTTGATGAAAATCTGACTAGCCACTTGAAGAGTTCACAAACTTTAATTAATTGGATCTTTTATGTATGTGACAAAAATGAGACGGCATTCTTTCCATGTTCTGATTCCTTTGAAGAGACTGTGATTTTTCTGTATAAAATGCAACATAGCTAGTTTGCTGCATGGTAGACTATTTGGAATCTCACAAACAGAAATGCATACTCAAAAGGAACTGCTCTATAATTAATAGTTATTTCTGATCTGTTACACCACTTCAGGAATGAGAAAACGTCACCCCATCATACATTTCCACAATGGCGTTATGTATGTATTGCATTTGTGTGACAAGGTTTTGGTAGTGGGGGAGCTAAAGCTGCTAGAAGCTTCCCTCATGTCTGACAGACCCAGTGCCACCCAGCTCGAGGATGGATCCGCCACCGCCAAGGCCAAGCCCCTCAGCAACGGTGGTAGCATCTCTGTGATAATATATTTAAGAGAGAGAAAAAAAAAGTGCACTGGAGGAACAAGGAGAGAGGAGTGAGAACATGTGAGAGTAACAACTCTGCAGACAGTGTTCAGTGAAGTTCAGTGAGGTTCAGTGAAGAAGGAGGGGGAGGAGGTGCTCCAGGTGCCAGAGAAAAATTTCCCTGCAGCCTGTGCCAAAGACCATGGTGAAGCAGGTTGTATCTACCCCTGCAACCCATGGAGGTCCACAGTGGAGCAGATATCCACCTGCAGCCCGTGGAGGACCCCATGCCACAGCAGGTGGGCTGTGATCAAAGGAGGCTATGACCCTGTGGAAAGTGTACATTGGAGCAGGCTCTTGGCAGGACCTGTGACCCCTTGGAGAGAGGAGCCCATGCTGGAGTAGGTTTGCTGGCAGGACTTGTGATCCCATGGGGGACCCATGCTGGAGTAGTCTGTTCCTGAAGGGCTGCACCCCATGGAAGGTCTCATGTTGGAGATGTTTGTGGAGAACTGTCTCAAGTAGGAAGGACCCCACGCTGGAACAGGGGGAGAGTGTTGAAGAGTCCTCCCCCTGAGGATGAAGGAGTGGCAGAGACAACATGCTGAACTGATTGTAACCCCCATTCCCTATCCCCCTGCACTACTGGAGGGGAGGAGGTAGAGAAATTGGGAGTGAAGCTGAGCCTGAGAAGAAGGGAGGGGTGGGGGGAAGGTGTTTTAAGATTTGGGGTTTATTTCTCATTACCCTTCTCTGACTTCTAATTGGCAATAAATTAAATTAATTTTCCCCAAGTTGAGTCTGTTTTGCCTGTGGCAGTAACTGCTGAGTGATCTTTCTGTCCTTATCTTGACCCACGAAGCTTTTGTTATATTTTCTCTCCCCCCTGTCGAAATGAGGATAGGCAGTGATTAGGTGGTTTTGATGGGCACCTACCATCCAGCCAGGGTCAAACCACCAGACTGTAACTCTGCCAATGAAGAAAAAACAGAGTTATACAAAATACAACTTATGGAAAAGCAAACATATCTTTGATCTCATGAGGAAAAGTAGTAATTTTTAAAAACCTCCCATACCTCTGAAATATTTTTTTCTAACTTAGTGAGCAAGTCAAAGGAATATAGATGTGTGTCAATAGAAGAGTCAAGTCAAATTGTTTGGGTTTTTTTCCCCTCAGTGGCAGTCAACTGTTGAATAAAATTTGTAACATACTTTCTTATTTTTCTGTGTTTGATTAACTTATTTTATTCTAGTGTGAGAGGTTTGGGGAACAATTGTATATGAATCAGAAAATGTGTTTTTAATTTTCATGCCCTGGTCTTGTATAATGTTTTTATTATGATTTATTCTAATGGAATCAGAAGCTGTGAATCTACTCTTTAAAGAAATCATACTCTTTGCAGATTGATAATTATGACACTTTTCTGTCAGATTTATCTCAAGGTCTAAATGATACCATAAAAATGCAAACCAAACTATTTCAGTAGAAGCTTAGCCTTCATGTTCATAACTCTGAAATGCTCAAAACCTTCACTCTATCTGAATGAAGCAATGGAGCTAGGGAAAACACCCTAGGTTTTTAAACACTGTAAACTCAATTTATTGTCCAAGATATAACTACTCCAGACACAAACCTCTAAGTGTCACACAGAAAGCAAAGTGAACTGTTACATTCTCATTAGCTTTAACTTCAGATTTTATATAAGATGATTCGAGGTGGATTTTACTAGATTACCAGGGCACTAACCCACTCCTACCCCTACAGTCTTAACAGTGGTCAACATAACTTTTAGCTTTTTTTTTTGAGAAATTCAGTTATTGCAGACTGATTGTTTTACTTAGTTTAATATTCAGCAAACCTACTCCTATTCAAGCTTTACTTCCACCCAAATTATTTTTTGAGGATATTTTCCTGCTATTATATCAAGAAGAGGCATCAGAGGTGAGGATCTGTAAACTCAAGCAACATGAGGAATACTTCCCCTGATGCCTAACTTAATATGAATCAATAATGTTAATTAGATGAAATGGCAGACGGTTCAGTCTTTTACTTTAGGTTGTTAAACCTCATATGTGTAAAGTTGCTATTTCAGTGCTCTATAGCCCTCAAAGAAATTGCTTATTGGAATTATCAGAATATGCGTGTGGAGAGATGCTGAAGTTAATTACAGATTTTTGGTCTTATATAAATATACTTTCCATTTCTTCAGTTTACAGAGGAATAAAAAATAGATTTTAAGTTTTGGATTTGTGGGGGTTTTTTTCAAAATATTAAACCTGGGTATCACCTTTTCAAGTTAAAAATAGGGGACTTATAATGCTATAAAAACCTAGGATAGTCTGAGTTTTTCTCAGACATTAAGGATACATAAGCAAACGCACATGCACAGTATTACTGCTCTAAGGTGACTTTCTCCTTTTCTAACTTTTTGTGAGTAAGACTTCTCATACAAATCTACAGATAGAGGTTTTTGGAGGCAATAATAAAATGAATGCACATATTCTGCAAGCTATGCTTCCTTTTGCCAGGATTGCTGACTGCTTGCTTACACTATGCAATGGATAGCAGCACAGACATTCCTGAGCTGTCCCCTAGCAAACTACCACATTGCTGGACTCAGCATTCACAGAGACACACTTACCATTCTAGCATTAGCTCAGGGGATGCTAGCTCAGAAGTCGCTGCTTCAGGGTCAAATAAAACCCAGTTTAGATGGGACAGTGGAAGGGGCTGTACATCTTCCTAACTTTTGCATCACACAATCAGAACCAGGAGCTGACCTTGGTAATGCTAATGGCGGAAAGAAGGGTGATTCTGCTAGTCCCCTGAGGACTAGAGGAAATCTATGCCTAGTGCTGTGTTGGTAGACAGAAGACTGCCTTTATATATCATTTCCCTTTTCACTTTACCAGAACACAAACCCTGACAATTCCAAGAAGCAGAACACCCGTTAGTCTCGTCTACTTTGCATCAAGAGATATGGCTACTGACAGGAAAGGGAAATAAAAATTATGTGAGGAAAAAGCAAAACAACACAAACCAAAACAAGTATGACACTTCAGACCATAAATTGAGCAGTGGGTATGATGATCTTTCCATTCCTTGTATCAGAGAAACAACGTATGTGTCTTGTTGAATAACATAATAATTGTGATAGACTTGTTACTTTTGAAAGTGACCATTAAGCACATTGTTAGTATAGCAGAACCATGACCATGAGCAACTATTATGGGGAAAGCTTTCGTACCTTTTCTAGGGAATCAACACAACTGAGTGCATCCCTGAATCGCCTGTATGCTCATGGATGCAATACAGGGACCACATGAGAAATGAGAAGTCTGTCTGCAGCTATGATCCCATTGGATATATCGAGGCATGGTGGGAGACTTCAAATAACTGCAGTGCTGCTATGGATGGCTACAGGTTGTTTAGGAAGGACAGGCCAGGAAGCTGGAGAGGGCAAGCTGCCCTTTGTGTGTGAGAGGAGCAGGACTGCATAGAGTTCTGCCTTGGGGAAGGTAAAGAGGCATCTGAGAGCTGATGGGTCAAAATTGGAGGTCAGATCAATGTGGGTGACACTGTGGTGGGTGTTTGCTACAGACTACCTGTTCAGGACGAAGAAGCAGATGAGGTCTTCTTCAGACAACTGGAAGAAGCCACAGATATGCAGGCTTTTCTACCTCATGGGTGACTTGAATCACCCTGGCATCTGTTGGAGGAGCAACACCAAAGGGCACAAGTAATCCACAAGGTTTCAGAAGTATATTTGTCGTGGTTTGGCCTCAGCCAGCACAAAGAACCATGCAGCCGCCCACCCAATCCCTCGCAGCAGCGAGGGAAAATTGGAATAAAAAGGCAAAACTCATGGGTTAAGATAAAGGCAATTTAACAGATCAGCAAAGAAAAACAGGCAAACAACAACAATAACACTGACAGAGGAATGTACAAATACCGGTTACTGTACCCCTGTGACTTCCTCCCCCTTCTTCCCAGCCAGCTCCCCCCTAAAGACTGGGCATGGCATCACATGGTGTGGAATACCTGTGCTGTGCCAGATATTAACCCTGTCCCTGCCGGAACCAGGACAATATTGATGACAAATTCCTAACGCGGGTGCCAGAGTAGCTAACAAGAAAAGGTCCTGTGCTGGACCTCATACTTGCATAAAAGGAAGGGCTTGTTGACGACGTGAAGAACGGCAGCAATGACCATGAGATGGAGGAATTCAAGATACTGAGAGAAAGGAGCAAGGCAAAAATCAAGATCACAGGCCTGCACTTCAGGAGAGTCAACTTTAACCTTTTTCAGGATCTGCTTGAAAAAGTCCCATCAAATAAGGGAGTTTCCTGGAGGGAAGAGGAGCCCAAGGAAGCTACTTAATATTCAAGGATCACCTCTTCCAAGCTCAAGAATCATCCATGCCAACATCAGACAAAAATGCCAGGAAACCTACATGGATTAACAAGGAGCTCCTGGCTAAACTCAAATATAAACAGAAAACATACATGGGTAGAAGTAGGAACAAGTAATGTGGGAGGAATACAGATATACTGTCCAAGCATGCAGAGACACAGTTAAGAAAGCTGAAGCCCACCTGGGATTAAATCTGGTAAGGGAAGTCAAAGGTAAAGGAAGGGCTTCTATAACTACACAGGTGGCAAAAGGAAGACTGGGGAAAATGTTGGCTCACTGCTGAATGAGGCGAGGGACCTGGTGACACAGGGCACGGAAAAGGCTGAGGTATTGAATGCTATAACACACTGGATGTATATACAAAAATTCAAGGCACCTGATGAAATGCCCCCACAAGTGCTGAGGGAGTTGGCTGATGTCATTGTGACAGCTTGATAATCTTTGAACATGGTGACTACAAGCGGTGCCTGAGGACTGACAAAAAGCAAATGTGACTTATCTTCAAAAGGGGCATAAAGGAGGCCCCAGTAAACTATAGGCCATTCAGACTGTCCTCAGTCTCTGAGAAGGTGATATAGCAACTAATCCTTGAAGCCATTTCCAGGCACATAAAGGACAAAGTGATTGGGAGTGATCAGCACAGATTCACAAAAAGAAATCATGCTTGACCAACCTGATAACCTTCTATGATTAAATGATTCATTTGGTAGGTGAGGGGAGAACTGTGGATATTGTTTACCTTGATTTCAGTAGGACATTGACATTGTATCCCTTAAGACCCTCATAAAGAAGTTGGTGAAGTATGGCCTGAACGAGCAGACAGTGAGGTGGATTGAAAACTGGCTGAATGGCCAGGCCCAGATGTTGGTGATCAGTGGCATGAAGTCTGGTTAGAGGCCAGTAACTCTAGTGTGGTGTAACACAGGGGTCAATACTTGCTCTGATACTGTTTAACATATTCATTAACAATCTGGATGATGATATGATGATGATGATATGATTTTAGATAACAAAATATTAAATAACCTGTTTAAAAGCATGGGTAGTTTGGAGATAGTGACTTTGAAGTTTCTTTCAAGAATCCATCTGGACCAACAGCTTTACTCTCTGCTATGTCTTTAAAACCATTCATTATTTCTACTATTGTTATTATGCTGCTATTTAAAATATCACATTGTTCTGAGGACAATTTAGCTAATTTTAGATTTCAAGCTGTTCCTGTGCTGAACTGTTATTAAGATGCTGGTAGCTATATAATGATTTGAAATAGGAAATGAATTCCTATTAATCTCCTCTCTACTCTCTAAAATAATGCCACTAAATTTTTTAAATGAAGAAATTATTTGACTTCCTAATCTCCATCATACAAATAAACATTTTTTTTGGCATAATTCTCTTAGTAATAGATTGTAACGTAATTCTCTATTGTTCCATACGTATCATGAATACTGATTTCCTCTCCTAATTCTGCAATATATTTAAAAAAGTTCTTTGCCTATTGTTTTTAATGGTGTTCCTATAAAACCTGGATGTTACTTTACAAAAGAGGCAATGTTATTTTATGTAACATTATGTTACATTAAGTTATGTTACATTGTTAGAGGTAAATTTGCCTCTAAATATTCTTTATATCTGAGAATAATTACAAATGCTTCCTGTAAATTAATATTTTCTATAAAAAGTTCAAAAAGGAGTAACTTGCATGGGTGTGCAACCAACTTTTTAATGACTATATGATGGTCATTAAAATGATGAATCTTGAAAATTGAATGATACTTAAAGCAGCATGGTAATAAAAGAGGGAAAAATGTGATAACTAGAAAGTGACTCCCATTATGGCTTCCCCAAAATTTAGTGTTAGAAACATCCTATATATTATTTTTCAACTACTTGTTCATCAGTGGTAATTTGTTGAAGAATGAAAACTATTTTAGTGCCTAATATTATTTTACTTTCAAAAAGGCTTGAATATTCTGCATCACCACATTGCTTATTTTCTTTTCTTTTGTCAGAAAGAGATGCGCTACTGTGGCCATAAAGGTAATGGTGATATTTAAGTGGTCATTTATGCAAGAATTATAGAGAAAAGGTTTTTGAACACTTTCAACAGGCAACTGGAGCCACCCGAAACAATGATGCACGGATAATTACACTGTAATTACTGCTGCCCTAGATGTTGATAATGATGGTCACAGGCAGACTGCTATAATGGCAAGAAGAAAAATTGCTGTCTTTCACAATTACTCATCTGAGTCTGATGTCAATCAAATCTTGCACAGAAGTACTAGAGTAGTACGGAAAAAATGTATCAGACTGTATGTGTTCAGGGGCACAGGCTTAGTTCACTTTTCCCTCTGCTAGCAGAAACTGCGCTGCAATCCTTTGAAAGCTCAGACAGGGCTGAAATCAAAAGGTTTGAAGGCCACAGCTGCCTTAGCATGCCATTTGTTGTGGGGACAACTGCTGGCCATGTCTAAGCTCACCCACCCTGTCTTTTCTCCGCTCCCTGGCATAGGGCTCCCAGACACAAGCAGAAGCCTTATGGAGGAGCACTTACATGAGAGCAGATACTACTAGTTCCCTTTGCTTTTGTGAGTGAGCAGTTGGTTCCTACTCAGTTCACTTTGCAGAGTTGAGCTTACTTCTTAAACACTTTCAAAGTTATCGGCAGCAGAAATATAAGGACAACAAAATTCAGTCAAAATTGTATATAAGTCTGTGCCTGAGATGGAACAATCAACCCAATGAGGAGAATAGCCTTGATACCTTTAGTTTATGAACATTAAAGTATCTGGATAGAAAATGTAACCTTAAGCAATAAGATAAGCATAAATCATCCAAGGTAAACGTACTGCCTACAGATGGTTGCCATAGGAAATAACATTTCTCTTCAAAAAGCCCGGAGTTCAAAACTCTTTGACAACTTTAAAGAAGATCTGCCAATAACAAAAAATAAAAAAGGAACAAACCAAACCATAATATAGCTCTAATTTTCCTTGTCCAAGAGCATGTAGTGCAAAGATATTAGGCTATATTAAGGTTTTTTTATCTATTAAAAATTTTTCCATGTAACATACATCTCAGACAAATGATCCAAGAGAACCTTCAGATGATAAAAATAATTTTCCTTCTAGTCACATTAATTTGATAGGTTTAGTGAAGTGGTTATATGGGCAGCCAAAAGAAGATTATTATGTTTAAACCAGATGAAACTGATTGGACTTGAGGACACTTGAAACTGCAGGTCTGTGTAGATAGAAGCTCAGAGTGCTCAGCGCTTAAATGATATTACCATTTCAGTCAAAGGAAGCCGTAATTTTATGAGATGGATTTATGAGGAAAAGGTAGAAACGTGCAGCACACCTGGCTACATTTGAAGATCATTTCACAGTAAAAACTTATGTTTTGAAAGCCAAACGCACTCCTTGGGAAGCAGTGGAGTGCCAGAGGCTCATTGCCATGTGTGCCCAGCCCTGGGAGGTTCTCCAAGGACTGCTGCATACACACTGCACCAAACATGTGCTGGAGAACAGACTCAGTGGCTAGTGACAGCTTTTCCAGGATGTCAACACGGAATCATCTAGACAACTATGTGCTATAGCCTGACAACAATATGATACAAAAGAGAATAATCTTTTGCAGGAAAGGCCCTATGTGCAATGCGTTTTTTTAAATTTTTGCTGTGCTACTCAAGGAACCACATGAGTGTAAGAATCATGTACCTGAAGCGCACAGACCTTTTTCCTTCCTCTGCATTCTATGCAGCCTCCACTCCAGGCCTAGAGAGTTAACATTCTAGTTAGCATCATTTTAGTGGTCCTTGTTGGGACATGGATGATTAAGTCTTGGGTTACCAAGCGACCAAATTTACCTTTCAACTAGGCAATTTTGTCTACTTCCTTTCAAAATATAGCTTGAAGAAATATTAATGATAGTGGTGATGTTCTCTCCTGGCATTTAAACATTTAGCCTGGAATGTCTTCTAGAGCATGCTAAGGCACTGAACCACAGGAGTAGAGGGTACCTGGACTGGCAGGGAAAACTTGTCTAGTTACCAGGAAAAATTTGAATGAGAAGGTATTCAGTACCGAGCTAAGTAATGCTGACAGAAATCAGCCTTGATAGTACTGAAACATACCATTTGTTATTCTTGTCAAACTGTATTCTGTCTCCTGTCTTGGCATCCTTAGAGGAGAACAGACAAAGCATAGCCCATGAAATTCCAACTTGGTCTGAAGCTCTGAGTCAGTTATGCACTTGGGCGTGTTCTTGTCATGTATAAATCTCATTGAATTCAGTAGTGCTTAAGAACATGCTGAATAACTTTTATACATTAGGGCTTTAGGTGAATTATATGAAAAAAAACAACATTAAAGTGTTCACAGGTCATTGATACTGATGCTGCTGCCCTGGATGGGGCTGCATTGTAGGGAAGAGAAGATCCCATCTTAAAGGTTCAGTGTCACGGGATGGATGTATTTGACATAGTAATGATTTAGCAGCAGTTCAGTTTTATTAGCAATTTGAGGCACATCAAGAGATTGAGTTTTAGCAGCATGTAATTTTTAACTGATTTAAAAATTTACAAAGTGATTCAACTAAATAAATGAACAATGACTTGATTACAGATTCGAAGATGACAAGATTCACACTAAGTTACTACAAGGTATCCCAAACTAATACATATATCCCAAACTAATGCATATGAGAATAAAGCAAAGATTTTGGAGTGAAAATTATGTATACATACAAAGCATATGAGTGTGTGCACACACCCTCCTCTACACACACACTGCAGTTTATAACCACTGAGATCCAAGATCTCTTAATATTGCTTGCCTCTACNTACTACAAGGTATCCCAAACTAATACATATATCCCAAACTAATGCATATGAGAATAAAGCAAAGATTTTGGAGTGAAAATTATGTATACATACAAAGCATATGAGTGTGTGCACACACCCTCCTCTACACACACACTGCAGTTTATAACCACTGAGATCCAAGATCTCNAAACGTACTGCCTACAGATGGTTGCCATAGGAAATAACATTTCTCTTCAAAAAGCCCGGAGTTCAAAACTCTTTGACAACTTTAAAGAAGATCTGCCAATAACAAAAAATAAAAAAGGAACAAACCAAACCATAATATAGCTCTAATTTTCCTTGTCCAAGAGCATGTAGTGCAAAGATATTAGGCTATATTAAGGTTTTTTTATCTATTAAAAATTTTTCCATGTAACATACATCTCAGACAAATGATCCAAGAGAACCTTCAGATGATAAAAATAATTTTCCTTCTAGTCACATTAATTTGATAGGTTTAGTGAAGTGGTTATATGGGCAGCCAAAAGAAGATTATTATGTTTAAACCAGATGAAACTGATTGGACTTGAGGACACTTGAAACTGCAG
Source organism: Chionis minor (assembly GCA_013398295.1). NCBI lineage: Eukaryota > Metazoa > Chordata > Aves > Charadriiformes > Chionidae > Chionis > Chionis minor. The sequence goes on along the minus strand of VZSF01008291.1, from coordinate 139,958 downwards.
GTCTGTGTAGATAGAAGCTCAGAGTGCTCAGCGCTTAAATGATATTACCATTTCAGTCAAAGGAAGCCGTAATTTTATGAGATGGATTTATGAGGAAAAGGTAGAAACGTGCAGCACACCTGGCTACATTTGAAGATCATTTCACAGTAAAAACTTATGTTTTGAAAGCCAAACGCACTCCTTGGGAAGCAGTGGAGTGCCAGAGGCTCATTGCCATGTGTGCCCAGCCCTGGGAGGTTCTCCAAGGACTGCTGCATACACACTGCACCAAACATGTGCTGGAGAACAGACTCAGTGGCTAGTGACAGCTTTTCCAGGATGTCAACACGGAATCATCTAGACAACTATGTGCTATAGCCTGACAACAATATGATACAAAAGAGAATAATCTTTTGCAGGAAAGGCCCTATGTGCAATGCGTTTTTTTAAATTTTTGCTGTGCTACTCAAGGAACCACATGAGTGTAAGAATCATGTACCTGAAGCGCACAGACCTTTTTCCTTCCTCTGCATTCTATGCAGCCTCCACTCCAGGCCTAGAGAGTTAACATTCTAGTTAGCATCATTTTAGTGGTCCTTGTTGGGACATGGATGATTAAGTCTTGGGTTACCAAGCGACCAAATTTACCTTTCAACTAGGCAATTTTGTCTACTTCCTTTCAAAATATAGCTTGAAGAAATATTAATGATAGTGGTGATGTTCTCTCCTGGCATTTAAACATTTAGCCTGGAATGTCTTCTAGAGCATGCTAAGGCACTGAACCACAGGAGTAGAGGGTACCTGGACTGGCAGGGAAAACTTGTCTAGTTACCAGGAAAAATTTGAATGAGAAGGTATTCAGTACCGAGCTAAGTAATGCTGACAGAAATCAGCCTTGATAGTACTGAAACATACCATTTGTTATTCTTGTCAAACTGTATTCTGTCTCCTGTCTTGGCATCCTTAGAGGAGAACAGACAAAGCATAGCCCATGAAATTCCAACTTGGTCTGAAGCTCTGAGTCAGTTATGCACTTGGGCGTGTTCTTGTCATGTATAAATCTCATTGAATTCAGTAGTGCTTAAGAACATGCTGAATAACTTTTATACATTAGGGCTTTAGGTGAATTATATGAAAAAAAACAACATTAAAGTGTTCACAGGTCATTGATACTGATGCTGCTGCCCTGGATGGGGCTGCATTGTAGGGAAGAGAAGATCCCATCTTAAAGGTTCAGTGTCACGGGATGGATGTATTTGACATAGTAATGATTTAGCAGCAGTTCAGTTTTATTAGCAATTTGAGGCACATCAAGAGATTGAGTTTTAGCAGCATGTAATTTTTAACTGATTTAAAAATTTACAAAGTGATTCAACTAAATAAATGAACAATGACTTGATTACAGATTCGAAGATGACAAGATTCACACTAAGTTACTACAAGGTATCCCAAACTAATACATATATCCCAAACTAATGCATATGAGAATAAAGCAAAGATTTTGGAGTGAAAATTATGTATACATACAAAGCATATGAGTGTGTGCACACACCCTCCTCTACACACACACTGCAGTTTATAACCACTGAGATCCAAGATCTCTTAATATTGCTTGCCTCTACCAAGTTGGCAGGTACCTTTTAACTCCTACACATGCATAGAAAATGGAAGAGCGTCCACATCCATAAAGCAAATGCATACAAACATGTGAGTGGAGAGGTGGATGAAAGAGAGGCTAGCCTATAGTTAGAGTAAATACTCACAATGAATCAACATTCCTTGATGGAACGATTGTTGAAACTCAAGAGGGATGGTCTCGCCCTGGTCTTCCCGTACTGGAGGTGGTTGCCCGAGACAGTGTCCCAACTCAGAGGAGGTACTGGCCACAGCTCGCTGTGATCCAGAAGAGCTCAAAGGGTCATGCTAGAATCACTGCTTATAGGATCTGAGATAATTGACTTTTGCCAGGTACTTTTCCACTCGGGCCCAACTTGGACGGTGGAATGTTCTGGTGCTTTCCACCCATTGTGCAAGTCCAGAATTTGCTAAATTTGCAGATTCTGGTACCATGTTCCTCTGGATCATGGTCCAAGTGCAGATGTACTTGTTATCAGAGACCAAGGATTAAGCACATCTGGTCTTTCGCCTTTTTGCAATGCATGCCTGACATCTCCTAGGGTGGTATGCATCCTGGAGATGAGGAATCTCACCAAGTACTGAGTGGCCTAAGAGAGGAAGGGAGGGAGGTTTGCACCACCACATTGAGCGTGATAAATGTTGTTTATAACATTCAGACTCTCTATAAAACCAAGAAATTTTTTCTAAATATCTTCATTCTCTGCTAGGTTCTTATTTTCTTATAACAATCATTAAGAGGAACAGATGGAGGTTTATTTCCAGTTCTTTATCTCAGAAAGAAAGCATAGACATTTAATTTGCAGACCAATCTTCTTCTTCTTAACAGGTTTACTGATACAAATTATCAAGCTTTATTTCTTTCTCCTCCTTCACCCACATAAAGTGCTCTGATTGTGGCTATTATAAATGTAGATGTTTAAGGGATATTGTACTGTGGGAACAGCTTTTGTATCTGGTATGAGATAATCTATATGCAAATAGTAAGACTGTTAACTATTATCACCTCTGTTAAAAGAAACAATAGAACTGAAATGCTACTTCTATTCAAACAAATTTAGAGGAAAATCTACCCCAAAACTGCAAACACCACCTAAAACTCCAGGAATTGCAATTAATTCATTAGAATACATTACTATAGAGAACCAAAGTTTATTTGAATTCTGAGAAAAATACTAATATTTTATCCATCAAGTAGATGGCCTTCATGTTAAAAATCTTCTGACTCGCAAGAAAGGGTTGAATATTTGCAACAGTAAAGTAGAAATCTTGATGCTGAATAAAAAATTAAATAACCAATGTTGCCTTGCAGAACTTAATCTCACATGAAAATGTGCACAACAACTTAAAATTATTACAGGCCAAACAAAAAAGAGATAAGTGTCAAAATGAATTTAAATCAGAGGAAGTATGGCTTGTAGCAGGAAGTGTAACTAATACTTTTGACATGGATGAATGGAAACTTTGCTATCTGGTGGAGTTTAAAATCCAGGAGAGTGCTCACTGAGATAATGAATGCAGGGTTAGAGTACAACAAACATGAAAAGACAGTAAATGAGTGCATTCAAACAGGACAAAATTTTTAAAGGTAACATCAAGCTTTCTTGAAGCTGAATGATCCTGAGAATATGTTGTAATTTACACGCAACTTAAACAAAAAGCTATCATTTAACCACCTAAAACAGACCAAATAATTCAAGTGATTGTTATGTAACAATCAAAATCAAGATATAAAACCCTAAGATATTGCCAATGTTTGCATGAAACCCAGCACCCAGTGAAGTCAATTTCAAGGGACTTTGGTGGGGCAATCACTATTTGTTTTATATGCTATATGTGTGTCCTGGTCTAGATGTAAACAAAATCATTAGACTAAAACATCTCTTCTAATCAGCAAATTAGATTTCATGAAAATGACACAGCACACCTGAAAATGTTAACATTAAAGTTGGTGGGTTTTGTTTTGCTTGTTTCTTGAAATAAGACTTTGAAAAAAATTAAGTTTTGGAAAACAAAAAGTGTATGTTGGCTGTTCTAAGTAGTGGACATGGGTTCAGCTTGTTCCTGTAGATCAACCCTGTAACTCAGTTCCATGGAAAGTGTCCTAACTGCAAGACTAGAGAGACATCATAAATATATAAATTCCTATTTGACCACAGTAATCACAAAAAGTGCACAGCTTTGTAACCTTATGGTTACACTCCCCTGAATGATCATAAATGGCCTTTATCCAGTGACTTCTTGGTGTAAAGTACATAAAAAACCATTATTCAACCTAACATCCTGTGCCTGTTTCCATCTATAAAATGATGTTGACTGGTACTTCCTTATGTTACAGAGTTGTTTTGAAAATAAACTATAAATACATGTCTAAATTCATACAGTTTCCTACAACATTTACACTCAAAGCCATCAGCAACATTTTCTGTGCATTGAATAAACTGTGTGCTTCATTGACTACTGTAAGAAATATATGCTATTCCTTTTCCACTACTCCCAAATATCATAGGACGGGTAGGATAAATAAATTAATATTAAATAACTAAAAGGAATAACTGCATAGGGTTTACTGTGGACTTCATAATTCCAAATGTCTTAGAATGATAATTGTAATTTCCTAGATTATCTGCACAGGCACATTCAGACCATAATCTTAATTCTCCTGCGATAGAGCTGTTCACAAATCTTTTGTAGTGGTGGATGTAAGAAGTATCAGAAGCTCCTTTCTTCACAAGAGCAAGAAATATTATCAAATTTATCATGCATACAGTATTTTGTTCTAATTGAACTATGAAAAGGTTATAGTCACTTGCCTTTTTTAGGAATTTGCACAACATTTTGAAGACAAATGCATGGCACAGTGACAAATAAAATGTAACAACCATTTTTAAATTGGCTCCACACATGGATATATAATTAACACAAATTGTGGCAGAGTTGCTCACCAACTCAGTGGAGGTTAAGTTACCTAGAAGCATGAAAAACTTTGAATATATCACTCTGTCATAATGTAGCCGCGATAAGCAGAACTTTAGATACGCAGGTCAGTCTTGACTCTGAAGGGGCTAGAATTTCTCTTCCCTGGTGTAAAACATCCTCAGGTCAGGTTTGTTTTACCTCACTTTCCCACTGCAGAATAAACTTTCCCTCTTGCAGCTGAGGACACACACTGATGTCTGGAGAAACTATAACACGGATTGCTCTTCCTATCTCATTTCTCTTCTGAATCCACCCAAAATAAGACAGCTGGACCAAAAAAAGGTGGAGTCAAAGCTTTTTCTGATGTAGATTGTAGCCATTTTGTAGCACACAGCCACCATCTTCCATCAGAGATACACAGGGGAAATGAGCTAGTGTGGGAACAGCTGTGCTGCCTGCAAACATGGTATATCTGAAGTGGTTAACTGGAGCATGTTCAGTACACGCATTGATGAGTAAATGAAGTGTTGCCTTATTTTCCACAGGTAAAAAACAACAAAAAAACCCCAACCCACACACACACAAAAACCACCCCAAACAGACAAAAAAAAACCCCACCAAAGCACCAAAACCAAAAACCAGAATGAAAACAGAAGAGCTGGGAGGGAAATAGACACTCTCCTAATTCTAGTACTCCTTAGATCTGAGAGAAGACAACCAGATACGTCCCTTTAATATTTCCAGTGGTGCAACACACTTGAACTTGTTTGGAGAACTGTGTTAATATTTCCCTTTTAATTAATTGCTTTCAAGACTGAGAGAAAAATTGTTACTATCTGTTCTGAATGTCTGTAAATACTGCAGTTACCAGCAAATTGTTATCTAATGTCTGGAAAAACAAAAAAAAAAGTGTAAGAGAAAATATTTTTTTCCTTCATTTTTCTTTTATGCATTTGCAGTGTTAACAAGGCAGGCAGAAAAGTGATAGCATGAATTAATGGAAGTAGAAATGTGACCAAAAACACAGAAGACACAGTAACAGCATAATGTAGCTGGAAACATACTGTTCTAGCATGATGTTATTATAGTATTTGCCTATTTTTAGTCCCTTAAAATGCCTTTTTCATCCAATTCATCCTCGAAAGATAGTATTCCAAAAAATTCAACCAGATGCTGTGCAAGATTCTATAAAAAAAGTTTGGCTGATATGAACATTAAGAAAGCAAAACTCTAGTGTGGATTCAAAATCTTTAACATCAGGATCTACTGAGACATATACATATACGCTCTGTTTTTTTAGGAATAAAACCTAGATTAAAATCTGTTTGACCCTAGGTAAAAATCTTGGAGCAAGAATTAAGGATCATTAATAAAATATACTTATACCCACAACTGTTGTGTATAAAATACTTAAACTACTCTTATTTACATAACATGTGTATGTCCCAGGAGACATAATTAACAATAAATCCATCTTTCACCATAAGGGTTTCAGTTTTGTACCTTCCCCTCTTCTTGTCATCATCCTCAAACATGTTTTGAAAGACATAAATAGGGGTCAACCTGCAATCTCTGAGTAAAAAATTAAATGAAGTTGTGAAGCTGCAAGTCTATATGAATATGCAGATTGATCTTCCAGCTTCCTCTCAACAGAAATGTAAAACTAGATATTGAATATTTGCTATTAATCAAAAACTTTATAAATTTTCAAATGTTTGGACTAGTAAAATTAATTTATAACAAGCTAAACACATACTATTGATAATTGCAGATCTTTTAACTTCAGTTATTCCATAGATCAAAGATAATGCTAAATCTAATTAGGTTAAGTCATATCAGCTTTGATATTGTATCTCAGTAAATATGGTTATATTGTTCTACAGTGAGCAGAAGCCAGAAGTTGAGTTTTAAAAATTTTCTCAGGTAAGAAACTATTGTATTTAATTGTTTTTCTGTAAAGAGTAAAGCAAGAAGCCTCTGCTTCCTAACACTCCTATTCATAGAGTTGTAGAATCATAGAATGGTTTGGGTTGGAAGTGATCCTCAAGGATAATTTAGTTCCAAATTCTCTGCCATGCACAGGAATGTGGTTCACTAGGTCAAATTGCTCAAAGCTCCATCCAACCTGCCCTTGAACACTTCCAGGGTTAGGGGATCTACAACTTCTCAGGGCAACCTGTTTCAGTGTCTCACCACCCTCACAGTAAAAAATTTCTTCCTGATGTCCTATCTAAATTTAGTCGCAGTTTAAAACCATTGCCCCTTCTCCTGTCCCTACAGGCTTCAGTAAAAAGCTTTTCTCCATCTTTCTTATAATCCTCTTTTAAATACTGAAAGGCTGCAATAAGGTGTCCCCAGAGCTTTCTCTTCTGCAGACTGAACAACACCAGCTCTCTCAGCCTTTCTTCCTCTGAGAGCTGTTCCAATCTTTTGACCATTTTTGTGACCCTCCTCCGGACCTGCTCTTACAAGTCCATGTCTTTCTTGTGCTGGAAACCCCAGAGCTGGACTCCAGATAGGGTCTCACGAGAATGGAGTAGATGGGGAGAATCACCTCCCTCGATCTGCTGGACATGCTTCTTTTTATGCAGCCAAATATAATTGAGTCTCTGGGCTGTAAGTGCACATTGTGAGCTCATGCCCAGTTTTTTGTCCACCAGTATCCCCAAGTCCTTCTTCACAGAGCTACGCTCAATCCATTCATATCCCACTCTATAATGATACTGGTGATTGCCCCAACCCAGGTGCAAGACCTTACACTTGGCCTTGTTCAACTTTGTGAAGTTTACACAGACACGTTCCTCAAGTCTGTCAGGGTCCCTCTGGATGTCATCCCGTCCCTCTAACAAATCAACTGCACCACACAGATTGGTGTCATCTGCAAACTTGCTGAGCATGCAGTCAATCCCACTGCCTATATCATATAATATTAAATAGCATTAGTCCAGTACAGACCCTTGAGGGACACCACTTGCCACTGGTTACATATTTTCAATGATATTGAGCTACTGACCATCACTCTTTGGATGCGGCTGTTCAGTCAGTTCTTTATCCATTTAGCAGCACATCCATCAAACCCATATCTCTCCAGTTTAGCAGCAAGACTGTTGTGTGGGTCTATATCAAAGGTCTTACAGAAATCAAGGAAAACAGTATCTGCAGCTCTTCCCTTGTTCACTGATGCAGTAGTAGAAGGCCACTAGATTAGTCAGGCATGATTTGCCTTTGATGAAGCCATGTTGGCTGTCTCTTATCAGCTCCCTGTCTTACATATGTTTGGACAAGTCTTTCAGGAGGATCTGCTCTGTGATCTTAAATGCACAGAGGTGAGACAGACTAGTTGATACTCCATACCTTAAGATTGTTACAAATACCTGCAATCCTTTTTATTTAAATAGAGAGATCTTTATGAGAATGTCATGAAGAGCTGAAGTGAAGTATCTTCTCTTAGTCACTGCAAGTCATATGGAGATGAGACACAGTCAGTTAGGAGTCAATGGCCAATTGGTCAAACCACATCCCAGTAAGCCCAACAAAGGACAGCAAAAACTTCACAAACTCAACTGTCCTTTTTATATCTGTACTATCCAGATTGCTAAGAATACCTGTCTCTGACACCATAAAGTCCTCTTCTAAGTCTACTGCTGTTTGCACCTGTACCAATCAGTCATTACTGCCTTTATCATTTGGTGGAAGGACTACAACACCTGTCTTTCTCATCCAAAACCCAGGGTCATCCTGGGAGAAGGAGACTTACAAATATCTCTTCACTGCTAATTTTACATCTTAGAACGCCATCTCATTGTTTATATTAATTCTGTTTCCCTGCTTTCCTGTTGGATTAATGAAGCAGGTGAAAGTCAGTTATTTTCAACGAGAAAATGACTCAGAATCCCCTGCTGTCCACTTTGTAGATCTTACATTATAGTGCAAAACAAATGGTGACACATACAAGACATTTAAAATACATCTTGAAGGAAAATAAAACCACACAAAGGCAATCATTAAGAGCTGTATTGTTTTTAAATGCCAAGTAGGTTATGCAATTTAAATGAAATAAGACAACTGATCCAATCTTAAAAGGTACAGCTGAGGTATTTCACTCCTAGGGCCTTTAGTAAGAGTGCTGGCTGGTTGTTCAATACCTCACATTTTCTGTCCAAAAGAACGACATTAGAAAATGAATTAGGGTTTTCTTTTTTGTTAGAGACAGGTAATGTAGTAGTACAAGTTGGCAAGATGCTTCAGGACCAGACAGTCCACATTAACCTGGACAATTTTAGAGAAATAAGAAAACCTGAATTTGCTGTTCTAGCAGAAAATAAAACATCTTATCTTGAACTATTTCAGTAATCAATATATAATGCGCATTCACAACATTTTTATTTTAGTTAAAAAGTAAAAAGGTGAAAAAGTGGAATCTTCTGTAGCCAAAGAAGCTTCAGCTTTGTTACTTTGAGTCTGTTTTGCCAAAGAAAGTGGCAGTGTCATGCTTCCAATATTGATAAAATCAGGCAATTCATCTCTTCCACTGAGGTATTTCTTTCTTTCTAAACACCAGTCTTACTTTATCAGGCATTTTTTTAAAGTTTCAGCTGACACCATTGACCACACCCTAAAGTATTATCCTTCTTTCAATGGCTATGTTGGCATTGTAGATGTGTCTCATAATCAAAAGCATTTGGACCTCTCAGCCACACTTTATTTTCTGTATTGACACAAAAACTTGTGACATGACAAATGAAACTGGAAGAGAAATGAAACAGGAAGACATGTTCATATTGCTGCATTAAAGAAAAGCAAATTGCACATAAACAACACTCTAGTTAAAATTCTAAGGCAATCCATAAAGGTTATAGTTAGTCTACAGAGGACGAATGCTTTCCCTTGAGTGCATTTTTTGTCATCACTTTTAGAGACTCAAATTAAGTGAAAGAGGAAAGAAGCATTTTGTTATAAGCAAAATGATTGCAAACTGAACCTCATAATTTAAATGAGTATTTCAGGGTCAGTTTATCTACTGCTTGTGCAATACATTGATATTTGAGACAGTTTTGTATTTCAGTCTGAATACATATATTTTGATCATATAAAAACTCATCTCTAAAGATCTGGGAATCATTATTTTTATTTATTTACACAATTTATTTTCTGGAATAAAATAATTGTCTTCAGTTTTGCATAGCCAGGAAACTGCTGTTAGTGTATTGATTAAATACAATAAACATATACACTCAACACAACTTTTACTTACAGACAAATATCCTAGAAAATGTTTTTTTCGTGATCAGACTGCACAGACAAATTACAAATGAGGAACTGAAGTTATTAGGTGATTACAGCAGTAAATGTGTATTAAATAGGGTGAAAAATGTACAACATGCATTACTCTTCTCTATTTATAATTTACGCTTTTGTCCATTGTCTTAGTTGAGACCTATTAGTGCAATTTAAAGCTATCATTCAAGGACTGCATATTTGGGATTGGCTATGAGAAAAGTTTTGTAAAGGAAAGATGCTGGAAAGAGAATTGAACTTTGATGTGAGATAATGCAAAATCAAGGGAAGAATTCACCACATGATATAAAGATGTATAATGTTAATAGGGCACATTCTTACAATAGAATAGTGATGTCAACTCATAGCAACAAGTTCATTTTGTAAGTTATTTTTTCAACAGAAGGGGAAATTTTTGGGAGGAATGGTTCGATCTTAAGGCTTCCATCTAGCTTTTAGAATACTCCTAAAATGTCTGTTCATGGATAAAGATTGTTGCTTGCACAGTTAATTTATTTTTAATATCATTTAGACCCTGGAGAAGAGCCATTGCATCTGTATGATTTTTAACAAAGTAAAACATGCTTCTTGTTGCTATCATCATGGATTTTAAGGACACAGACATTACTTTGCCTTTATGTACAGATATACACAGATAATTTTACGCTAACAAAGATTACCTCTGATAGCCATTTTTATACTAGTATTTTGAAAACATTTTATGCCTGGGTTCTTTCTTTAAAAATTATTTTAAAAGTTTAAATATCAATATTAAGAATATTGAATTTCACATACAAAAGATTCTGTGGAACATTCACACATAAACAAAAAGTAAGACATACAGATTTATCAAAGATAACAACTGGTTTTGGAATATTTCCTTGGGTTTTATTTTTAATATTGCAATTTGCCATTACCGTCTTTTATTTTTTGTCTTTTTT
>VZSF01008291.1:0-129199 GCA_013398295.1 Chionis minor | reverse complement strand
TTTTTTTTTTTATGTAGACTCTGATGCATAGTTTTCTGGAGCAGAGTTGACGGATTACTTTTTTTTACAAGTCTCAGTGGTTATATATAATGAATACAAATATCACTGTAACATTAGAATCATGGATGCAACCTTAAAAAGACTATCTAACCAATATTATAAAATAAAATATTTTAACATCTTATTAATATTAATATAAGTATCAATAATCAATATAGTTTAAGATGAATTGATGTCTGAATGTATTATAAATTTGTAATCATCAAGTTATAAAAAAGAATTTCCAGCAAAAGAGCAACTTAATAGCTTTCATACATTAGAAACTGTATATAACTCAAATTTGTCTAAGTTGCAATCTTATTATATAGTCACTGAACATGTAATTACACCATCTATTATTATAATTGCTTTGTCCTCTGAAGACATCTGAAAATAATTAATAAGACTGAGGAAAACTATACTTTAAAAACTCTTGAGTGATACATCAAGACAAAGAAATCCTTCCTTTTAAATTCTTATATGATAATACTGCTTTCACTGTTTTACTACAGGGGTCATTATATTTTTGTGAGTGGTGTGCTGAAAAAAAATTATTTTTTTAAAAAAGCCATCTTTAGATGTTCCTAAAGAAAATTATTTACCTGTTTTAAATCATATCAGATTTGTTCATTTTGATAAAAAAACTGCTAACTTCATCAGTTTTGTTACTACATTTCACAATAAATTTTTAATTGGGTTGTTATTAAAAGGGATTTGAGACATATTAGCTTCACTTTTCATCATGGCTGTAAGACACATTTTTTTTATTTTCAAGTATCTATTCCTATTGCTGAGGAATCCTAGAAGATTCAAATTGGACCGATAGTAGAAAAATTCTACTTTTTTTACCAAAGCTTTTGTTGTCTGTTGTTTTTCTTTTATGCCACTTGCTCTTCCCCATGACTACTGAAATTTTTCTGGCACTTTGTGAGGTCATTGTTTTGCTATAACTACATGTCATTGCCCTATATTCAATCTCATTCTTACAGCCAGCTCCTCAAACATACACACTTATTGGCTATTAAATACGTTAGATCTTTTCAGGAAACAATGTGAAAAATTAAAGATCACTTTTACCAAAAAAATCTTCATTTTTGACCTTTTTTTTCCAGATGACATTTGCATTTCTGTAGAAAGCCTCACAAACTTTTATTTCCAACAAGCTATATTAAGACATAGTTTGCATACTAGTCTTAATATTTTCAATTTTTAATTACCATCGCTAACCATTAAGGGATATAAAATTTCTATTCTTTCAACTCCAGCTTACCTCACTCACTGGATTAAGAGCACAGAATGCGTCAGGTGTTGCAACATGCAAAGGCACAGAGCACATGAAATAATGTTAAAGTAACCCTGCCAAATATTGCTATGGTAGGTGGCACTGAAATGCCGTAGACTTCTATTGACCCTTATCATCTTCTACTCATTGTGTTACACTGTGCAATAACACTACCATTAACTAAGATATGAGCTAGTTTGTGCACAATTTATGTTCCAATAGCTGTAATAAAATGGGCACATATTTTTTATCCAATGTACTTATATCTAATACATATGCCAAACGATTATAATAATATATAACAGTGACAGTCATCACATAAATATAAGTTTAGCTACAACTTTGCTGTATCATTAGCCATAAAAACTTCTAGAGCACTGAGGCACTGAGCTACCAATGGGCAAGCAATACAGCAGTGTTCCTTCAGGGGATAATTTCAGCAAATCATTATCAGATTTACTTTCTTTAACTCAGTCAAGCAAAGATCAACAATCATCTTGGTCTCGCTTTATTGAGAAATGCTATAATCTATAATAGAAGACCTCAGTTCAGTCTTAAACCGTACATACAATGTGTATGCTAGAATGATTGTGACCTTATGAAGTTTCTTGCTAGGATATCAATGTTACCATTTGCACTTGCAGCAGTTTTTACCTTAGAAGTTCAAGATTAACCTCTTTAATAATTAGCTAGATAACCTGCAATTTGTTGTTATTATGAGCTCATTTTGATCTTATCGCTATCTTTATACATTCTTGTTGTGGTTTCAGTTTTAATAGAGTTAACTTTTTTACTAGCAGCTGGTATAGTGTTATGTTTTGGTTTCGGGATGAGAAGTACTTTTGATATAGTACTGGTGGTTTTAGCTGTTGCTAAGCTCTCAAGGACTTTCCTGCTCCTTACGCTGTCCAGCCCACGAGCAGCCTGGGGAGACACAAGAAGTTATGAGGGCATACAGCTGGGACAGTTAACCTCAGCTCACCAAGGCCTATTCCATGCCATGTGCTGTCATGCTCAGTATATAAAGCTGGGGGAAGGGTAGCGAAGGGGAAACATTTGGAGTGATGGCATTTGTCTTCCCAAGTAACCATCATGCATGATGGAGCCCTACTTTCCTGAAGATGGCTGAACACCTGCCTGCCGATGGGAAGTAGCAAATGAATCCCTTGTTTTGCTTTGCTTGTGTGAGCGGCTTTTGCTTTACCTGTTAAACTGTCTTTATCTCAACCACGAGTTTCTTCTCACTCTTACTCTTCTGATTCTCTCCCCATCCTGGTGGGGGGGAGTGAAAGAGTGGCCGTGTGGTTGTAGCTCCCAGCTACAAACCATGATGACTCCATTATCAGCATGCAATAAGGAAATGCGTGAATTCGTATTTGCCATCCCTAAACCATCATCCATCAAAGGGAGAAGTAAATATACACTGTAAAAGACAATGGAGACTTTACTCAAACTGGAGATTTTACTCAAACTGATATGTTTTCCTAATTGGGCATTCTAATAGCATTATTCAGGTATGTCCATTTGTGAGCTGGACTTTCCCAGTAGCCAAAGGAGATTTACTATTTATTTGTTCTGGCATGCGTCAGAGCAATTATTTAATCTCATTGTACCATAACAAGACCATTACAACTTTATTTATACTAAAATATTTCTTTATAATTCTGGCCAACTATCTTGCATTCATGTCAAGAACAATCAGCTTTCAGACCAGGCAATGTAAGCAATATTATTTTTGGTATACAGTTGTGTTAGACCTTTCTGTAACTCCTTGACTAGGAACTTTATTCTTTGTAGGCTGTTGCAGGATTATCAATCTGCAGGTATTTGGTGCTTGATTAGGGATTTATTCATTTGGAACTGGTTCAAGTGAGGGTGGAAAGAGAAAATCAAGATCCAATTTATTAGCCTGACAAGAAAAAGAGTGGACAAAGTACACAACAAAGAGAAACAACAAATAAATAAATAAAAGTGGAGAATATTGCACTTGAACTATGCTAAGAAATTCTGCTCTAAATTTCACAAGTGGAAAATCCCTAACTTGCTCATGTTGTATGAACACTAAAATTTAGTCAGTGCTTCACTAGAGGTCACTAGGTGTCTGTACAGTTTTTTTCTTCCTACTTGGACATTAATTTCATGCAAAGGTTCCAACTGCAGTACAATACCACTCCATTAAGTCAAAATGCCAAGTCAATTACACCTTGTTTGTCCTCAGTGTCTGTTTATTAATGCAATATAAGACACAGTCCTTTAACTCTTAGAAAAATGTCAACATCACTGGCAAGATACTGTAGCTGTAGTGACTCTTCCAAATAGGAACCTTATGATTTGTAAGTAGGAAAAATATTTTACTTTCAGAAAGAACTTTGAATATAACATGTTAGTTTGTGGCAAAGGCAATGAGCTGATAATGGCAGCTTCTTGCAGGTTCATGGGTGGCAGTGTGTCACCATGAGAGAAGGGGCAGTTCTCTTTTCAGTTGGAGGTCACAGTTTGGGAACTTGTCAGGCAGCCCTCCACCACTGGAGGCCCTTCAGGTTAGTCAGACACATATGGCCTTGCTGACATGCAAGAAGCAGGGCTATATGACCTCCTGAGGTCATTTTCCCTTTCTTCTGTGTATGATTTTTAAGATGGGCAAAGAACTTTGAACTGCTAAATGTTGCTCAAGCACTTTTCTACCATTTACTTCTGACTGGAAACTCCTCAAATGTAAGTCGAGTTGAAATAAACTTTGATTCTTTTCAGTACCACAGGAAAAACTGCTGAATTAGAAAATCATACTGCTGGACAGATGATTGGTAATGTAACATCAGCCTGTCATAACTGTTAATTCACTGTCAAATTTCAAACACTGGGAAAGAGTCTTGTTCATCCTGGTCAGATCCTCATCCAATTCTATGTAATATTTCTTAGGCATATCTTCCTTAAGTGGTGAAACCACCTTTCTCCTCAAATGACTGATTTTATTTTAACAGCATCAAATAATATGTATATGCTGCTTTCTACTTTATTTATCAATTTACTGTGCCCAGGCTGGGCTGTGGGGGGGAGGCTGCAGAGCAGCACCTGTGGGGAGCAGCCAGGCCTGCCCTGAGCCAGACACAGCCAGTTCCAGCTGGTTCTGACGGACCCAGCACAGGGCAGGGCTGAGCTCCGCAGCCACCATGGTGACACTGTGGGAAAAGCCTGTGTCAGAAAGGGCAAAAGGCTGCCTGGCAGCTGGGGCTGAGGGGAAAAGAGAACCAAGGTGAGAGGAGGAGAAAAGGAAAGAGGTGTTCCAAGTGCCCAAGCAGGTAGTCTCCCTGCAGCCCCTGGAGGAGACCATGGTGAAGCAGGTAATCTCCCTGCAGCCTGTGGAGGACTCCACACCAGGGCAGGTGGATATGTCATGAAGGAACTGGGGAAAAGTGTAAGGAGGAAGGAGAGGTAGAGAGGAGCTGTCATGGCCTGACCACAATGCCACGTGCCCCATCCACCTGCATCGCTCAAAGTTAAGGAGGTAGAGGAGTTTGGGACGAACAGGTGAAGTCGAACCTGAGAAAAGGGAGGAAGAAGGAAGGCATTTTAATTTGTCTTTGTTTCTCACCACTTAAATCTATTTTAACTGGCAATAAATCAAACTACTTTTCCCCAAGTTGAATTTGTTTTGCCCATGGAAGTAACTGGCAAGTGACGTTCTTTTTATCTTGGTGTAAGAGACTGCGTCGGTGATAACCAGCATTGCTGACACCACCAACATAGCGGATGTTTGTCTCAATATTACTATGGCAGGAACACCAACAGCAGACTCAGGGGCGGGGAGGGCAAGGGGCTTGGAGACCCCCTAGAAACAGTATTGGTATTGGGCATGCACACTACTACCAGGTGAAAGGTGTGGTTAAGTAGAACAGCTCGTGATGACCTTATAAAAGAACAGAATCAACCAACATCGGACGGAATGCTCTCTCATGGGACTTCAATCTAATCAGACTGTCGGGATGCCGCAGCTCCAGGGTGGTAGCTATTGCTGTGAACTCCTTCGTTCTTTCTTCTTCCTTACTTTCCTTCCTTTCTCTCTTTATCTCTCACTCACTCCTTTGCATTTGCAAACTTGTTGTCAGTCAAATAAAGTTCCCTGGCACTTGACTCCATTTTGAGTCTTAATTCTGTTCCTGAGAATACAAGCAAAACCTCACTCCGGTCTTTGACTGGTGCGTGACACTTGGCCCACAGACTTTTCCATCTTTTTTTCTCTCCTCCTGTCCTGTTGGGGAGGGGGAGTGTGAGAGCAGCTGGGTGGGTATCTGGCAGTCAGCCAAGGACAACCGCAACAGTCATTTGCAACAGAAATTGCTAAAAGTGGAGAATCATCAGTAAATAAAAAATCTATGCAATTTTTAAATCTATCTTTTCAGAAATAGTGTAACTTGAAAAGAAAAAGTTTATTAACTAGCTTACTAATAAGCATAGCATTCGGGATAATTAACTAGTAATGATAATGGGTTACAACATTTGGAATCATTGTATTAGTGTGAGAGACTGCGTCGGTGATAACCAACTTTGCTGGCACCACTGACACAGCGGGTGTTTGACTCAATATGGCAGAAACACCGTCATCAGACACCACCACCACAGCCTGCTAATCATGACACTGCTGATACCACTGATGACAGGAAAACTATAAGCAAACACCACAGCCTGCTTATCACAACCCTGCTGACACCATCAATGCAGATGTTTATCTGTAGGAAATCCATCAGCAGACTCAGGATCGGGGAGATCGAGAGACCTGGAGACCCCCCGGGAACAGTATTGGACATGAGCACCACCACCAGGTGAAAGGTGTGGTTAAGCACAACCGCTCGTGAGGACCCTGTAAAAGAATGGAACCAACCAACATTGGACAGAATGTTCCCCCACCAGACTCGAAACTAATCGGACTGTCGGGACGCCGCAGCTCCAGGGTGGTAGCTATTGCTGTAAACTCTTTCATCCTCTCATCTTTCTTTCTTTTCTTCCTTCCTCTCTTTATCTCTCGCTCACTCCCTTGCATTTGCAAACTTGTTGTCGGACAAATAAAGTTCTTTGGCGCTTCACTCCGTTTTGAGTCTTAATTCTGTTCCTGAGAATACGAGCAAAACCTCGCTCTGGTCTTTGACCGGCGCATGACAATTTGATCATAGGATGGATTTTGAGGCTAAAGTCTTGAATAAGTCTATCTTGAAAAATCCGGTAAAATTGGTTTTCTAATAACAAAAATGCAGCTTTGGAAATAGTATTACCAGAAGATGGGTAGGGAACAATACAAGACAAAAACAGCACTCTTAGAATGGAAATGTCACTCATTACACTTGAAAGTGACTTAATAGTCAACAGTCTGTGATGGTATGTATTGGGAACATAGCCATAGAAATGTATTTCAAATTGTCCTTGAGCGGTAATTGTTTAGGAAGCATAATGTTCTGCAAAGACGTCACTAGACCAATCCAAAAACTCAGGAGTCTGAACAACTCAAACTGTTTACTCCAAAAAGAATGTTATAGACTTCTCTGGTATGAAACATAATGGAATCCCAGATGATGAATGAATGAATTTAGATATTACAGACACTGTGGGGCATGCTAGGGAGCACAGGGCAGAGTACAGAATGGTTAAGTTTCAAAGTAATTAGAGGACCAATACTTGCCATTTAGCAGCAGTTTGGAGCCTGTCTCGCTGGATGCAGCCTGGCTCCTGCAGTCATGTCAATGTTCATGACTCATGCTCCCTAGTGCTTGCTTCCAAGAGTCTCACTGCTGAGACACACAGCAATGTGACAAAGTGTCCAGCTCAATGGCATCCAGCTCAACAGACACAGCGTGAAGCCAACTCAATACCACTGCCCAAAATGTACTGTCCCAAATGTGAGTACTAGAATATACAGGATAGAGGCAAGCTGTCTAGCTGCAGCTGAGAGCCAGGCACTTCCTCACTTCTGTGGCAACATTGCTCTGCTGGTCTTTGAAAGAGAAGTGAATTCACTCACCAACATGCATGAGCTAACAAATCCTGCAGGATTAGGGCTGTTTCAGAGTAACGGCTGACTGCAGGTCATCATGGATAAACCATCCAGATATGAGTGCTATACCCCACTCAAAAGAGGTGGAGGGGGGACTGTGATTTAGGATTGCAAATCCCCAGTGGTGTGGACTAAGGTGAGACAACTCTCAAGATCCACACACAAACATATTAGCTTAACTAGGTCCGCAATAGTTGGTTTGGTGTGTAACAAATTATGGCAAGCAGTAAAATACATGTTGCATTACTTAACAGACATACCACAGATTATGATAGGCAGTACTTGACAACAGATATGCAACGAATTATGGTGAGCAGTATGGTATGCCTTGCATTACTTGCTTAACTCCAAGAGAAAAGAGAAAAGAGAGAGAAGGAGAAAGAGAGATCACCAATCCTGGTTCTAGCATTGGGCCAGCCAATAAATAGTCCAGCTCTCACAACAGCACTCTTCTGTGAGTCCCCCAAAGAAATTCTTCCACCACTGTCTAGTCTAGGGGAGTGTATTTTCCCCTTTTATGTTCACCTTGTCAGTACGATCTGCCCCACTATAACAAGAGCAGTTTGTCCCAGGTTTCCCACCTCCCCAGGTGGTATGGAGCACGATTTGGGTGGAGGTACAGATGCTGTAGTTAACCTTAATACACATTTAGCAGATAAAGAGGCAAAGTCATTGCACAAGTTGAGCAGACCTGTTTGGCTTTCAAAAGGCTTCCTCCCTCTCATATTTTAGAAGATACAAGCAGGTGCCAACCCTATCAGTTCTTTGAGCCTCCACTCCACAGCTATAGCTTCATTTCAAGGTACTTGGGAGTGTTTGAGACACTTGGAAAAGTTTGGAAGGCCTCCGCTTCCCCCAGTCTTTGTTTCGGAGAGTCTAAAAGTCTTCTTTTACAATGAGTGAAGACTCTTAAGAAATATCCTGTGACTTTAATTTCTCTTTACTTAAATGAAAATCTTCTCATCATTTTAATGAGTAGACACTGACTGTCTCCAAAGTGCTCTGTAATCGCTATCATTTCTCTATCTTAGTAGTAAATACTGTCTTAGCAACACTCTAGATACTGCTGGAAGCAGACAGGTAGAGACAACAAAAGCTGTGTGAAATTCAGACATGGAGTGAGACAGACACAGTGCATCAGCGAGGAGGGATGAAAATGTGTGTGAGAATGAAATAAAAGCTAGGAAGAGAGTAAAATGAAAAATGAGAAGCAATGTCTTTGAACAAGAATGGTCTTCTTTCTCTGAATCAAAGGCTAAGATTAAGCACTTGATTCTTAGCTACTTTTCTCACCCAAACTATTTATGCAGTGGTTATCTATGTGTTGAGAGTCAGTTGCCTGGCTTAATTTAAAAAAAAAAAAAAAAAAAAAAAACAACCAAACAAACAATAAGGCTTTGATACTGTGTATTTAAACATCCATGAAGGTTTGCTTCACGTGAATACCAGACTGTATGTGGTTAAAAAAGGAGATGGAGAGCTTGCAAGTGTTTTTAATAGGAGGTATTTATGATCAGTTGAGTTGCACTAGGCTTTGGAAATGTTCTATGTTTCTCATAAATCTAAATAGCTAAAATATGGATAGAGTTGTTGCTGATCTAAATCGCTATAGAGCCGTGGCCTCAAATCAACAATTTAGACATATGTGGTGGACAAAAATTTTAAAGGCATGATTTTTCTTAACACCAGTAAGTAACATATTGCAGACTGAAGACAGTATTTATTGTATTGATAGTACAGAGTTCAAGAACCTGCATATAATATGTTTTCTCTTTTTCAATACATTTGAAATACAACCTTGTCTTTGGGCTGTTGAGAATAAGTTAATTTAGAAAATTATTAGAGGCTAAAAATAACTTAGAGAAATATAACTCTATATATGGTTGACAAAATAATGCTTCATTATGATGAACAACATTTCTGTAATTTATTTATAAATCAATTCAGCCTTTTAACATTCTCTAACTGAAGTAACTCAGAAGCTGCTCCAGAATTTGACATTTTGATTTTTAGCTGAAGTGCAGAAAAACAGACAGTGTGTGAAGGTCACTGACAATTCATTTACGAGATTAAGCATTATAAAATGTCTTGCAACATTTTGGATATTCATTTATTTATGAAAAGGCATCATACATCTTATAATAAGGTTTTAAAATATTTTCTGAACAAATAAAACCAACAAAGGACTTAACAGTACATAAACTATAAGCTAAACTGTATAGCCAGATAGATTATAAATACAAAACCAGTACTATCACCATTTTTAGAAATAGATAAATTAAATGCCAATGTTTGTACTAACTTTTGTTTGTTTGTTTGATCAGTAATTGGTCGATTTTCCATGTGCAGAGGTCTTCTAAATTTTTTATGGCACGTAACTTTCTTCTACAAGAACAACATTGATTTTATTTTTTTTTAAATAACACAGAAAATAGTAGTTTCTATTACATAATTACAGTGATTAAAATCACAACATATTACATTTTTCCTTGTGCAAATGTGTAGGATGGCTTACAGCATTGCAATACTCATATATGACGTCGTAAAACTGTACTTCAGGCTTCTCTGATAAGATCAGACATTTGTCACACAGAGGATATCAACATATGTCCCTTTTGACACATCATTAAAAGAGACTGGAATCTGCCATAGGACCAAGGTGATTCTGTCAGAGATCTCCTTCGAGGAAATTTAATGTGACCTATTTCTTATTCTAAAGGAATGGCTTGAGGTTTCAACATTTCGGAAGAGACTGCAGCATCAGAATTAGCATTCTGAAAACAGATGAAAAGCAGAACACCTCAGGTTTTTTCATAAATCCTAACTTATCCTGGATATCTCAAGACCCATGGGTATTTTGACTCTTGGGATAACTGTAAATTTCTCAGGTCTTAATGCCAGGCTGGCAGCACAGACATTTTTTTTTTAACAAGTCAAATTACAATACAGCAAATAAAAATAATTAAAATTAAAACAATGACAATGGGGAATCTTAGATCCAAAACCAGAACAGATTTTTTCAATCTAGGCTACTTCCATTACAACATTTTAATGAACAAGCTTTATCTATGGCAAACACACCTGTCTTAACACACCTGTGGTCTCCTAGGACACATAAAGAGAAGGAGGCTCTCACATCATATTAGATTTTTGTACCAGACTGTGCAAATTCAAATAAAGTTCAAGAATAAGGAATGAAAATTGAAGGTATATGCCACCTTCCTATAAATTCCACTGCATTAAGCTGTTTTTTACGCATTGGATGCAAGAATTGGCTTAGGTTGTTTGGGATATTAGGATCTAGATTTTTTTTTTCTACAACTCATCACTTAAAAAGACTCAAGTAATGCAGAAGTAAATCTACAGATAATTCAAGTGATTATTTTCTTTTTCTGTATTACCATATGATGATCTAAAAATAATGCTCAAATTTGACATTGTGAATGTACAGTTTTACATTACTGAACTTGATTAATATAATCTGACAACTACATTCTATAAGATAGAGTTTCCAATCTCATGAATTTTAGAGCTGTCAGTTACTGAAGAAAAAAGAAAAAAAAACCCTTCAACATAACAGAGTATCTCTAATTTCCATATTTGTTACATGGAATACACATACACAATATGTTTGGAAGCTACTAATTAAAATGCATTCTGTAACATAAAAGGTTACATTTAAGACTTAGGGAATATAAGCTTTCTTCACAGCAGAATGGTCCATTTCCTCTTCTTGGCACGCAGGTAAGTTAATACATTATTGAAAAATCAATCTAGGCTGTTTTGATTCCATAAATAATTAAATGTACTGATTCAAAATTCCATCTTTTTACTTATAAACTACAGCTGATATATTTTTATGTAATGTAAGCCCCTACACATTTCTTGCTTGTTAATATCACTTCAATTTCCATATACCAAGAAGAAAAAAAAAGAAACTTCAGATAGTTTTCAGCCACTCATTTCAGGCACCTCCCTGTGCAACTTTTTGTAAATTTCTTGAGGTTCCGTGTAATCCCTTGTCCAATCAGTGTCTTGGGGATCCCATCTGTGCTGAAGAGCACAGAAATACTGGTATAGAGGCTGCTAGGGCAGTCAAAACTTTCAGCTGCATGGTTTTCAAATTAACCTCTAAATTTTAGAGAGTTTTGTATATTCAATTTAAAAATCACAAGGCTAAGATTTGTACTCAAACTATGATAACATACTTCAAAGCTTACACATGCAGCAAAATCTACAGAAATATTTAATTGATAATTTTTTGTCAAAGCATTTTCCATTTCTGATCCTTCATTAAAAATTAAATTAAAATACAATATTTATCTATAAATAGATGTGGTCACTAGAATAACTCTTATCCCAGCTGTTACCTATGTGTCCAGGATAAATAAATATGTCAGAATAACCATGACAAAAGAAATTAATCTGGATGCTGAATCTAACCCCAACATTACTATGTAGTCCCAAATTTGAAATTTAAAAAGATAATGCAATTAGAACAAAAATCTAAAATCTCAGTGAAAATTAATGTTACCAATACAAAAGACGTTCCTGTGTTTATGTTATGATAACTACAAGGAATTGCTTTTTCTTCATTATGTTAGGATACATGCAAACAATACACACAAAATTTAATGTCAATCTAATTAACAGGGATTTTTTAAAAAAAAAGATTTTTTTGCTCACCAGGTGAAGTGCCACGGTCATTTAAAAACTGAATAGGTTAAGTTCCTTCTGGCCTGATGAATTTTACTGCAATTTCTTAGAAAAAAAAATCCAAAGCATTACATCTATACATTTTGGGACTATGAACTTGGCTGAAAATTTTCTTGAAATTGGATTTTGTAAGTTTCCTCCTCCTGTCCTGATACTTGATCACGTGCTGGAGAGACAGAATATGGCATCTTATACAAATGGGAAGGCTAATGTTCTAAAGAACCTGCTCTTCTTTTTTTTCTCTTTTTTTCTTTAAATTATAATACTTTTGCTGAAAATGACAAGATGGAAATATTTCCTAAAGCAAAACCTGAAGCTTTGTTGGTCATTGGTGGTTGGTTTTACTGCAAAAAAAAGAAAAGAAAAAAACCCAAACAGACTTCAACCCTGTCCCCCCTCAAAGACAAAACCCAACCAAATGGAAAACCTCATACCCACAATGTTAAAACAGGCTGGTTATCGACAGAACCTAAAATAACAGGAAATGTCTTCATGAAATCACTTTGTGGGAAAACAAAGTTTTCCCATGCAATTCCAATCAAAAAATGATACCGACTCTTGTCCTTCCATGTCCTCTTGGACTGTTCTTGGTAGTGAAGCCAAAACATGCTATGCTTTTCTGCCACAGAATACTTACACCAAGAAATGTGAACTGGTATATTTATGATTAAACTTTTGACACATCCTGGTTTTGTTCACAGCAATGTGAAATATCAAAAACGCTCCTAAGGCCAACAGAAATACAAGATTGCAAAACTAAAATGAGGGACATTTTTATACTGTAAACACTCATTTTTTTACATCATTGTCTAGCATAAAGTCTTCCATCACAATGTAAAATGTAAATAGTATCTCTTAAAGCTTCTTAACGCTCTCAAAATGAAAAACCCTGTGAACAAAAAGTTGGCAAAACCTCCAAATGAGGTTTTAATATTCCTAATGAAAATCTAACAGGGTTTCTGTGAGTCAATCTACACCATTCTAAAGGAAGTATGTATCTCCACAAAAGAATATTTGAAAACACTTTCAAAACTTATGTTAACTCATCCAGCACTCAGCTAGCTGCTTTCCATATTACTAGATTAGGCTGCTATGAGAATTCCAGTCTCATTTGAATGGAGTATGATTTAATCACTAATTCTAGTGATGTTCTAGGGTAACGGCTCTTTGTTATTACCAAAATGTGTCAAAATCAGCAAATAGAACTAGCACTATAAAATGTAGTATACCATTATTGATAACATTAATATAAAAAATATTATTAAGTTTGAGATTTAAACATACACATATGAATATGTAATTATCTTGAGAAATGTAGCTGAAATATTATCCTCAGATTGTGGGGGAATTTTTGTGCTCTGTTCAGCCATTGACAAGATAAGGAATTAAGTAACAAATATTCATTAAGGATATCTACCATCACAATAATATTACTGTGATGCTATAAATTTTAGATATGTTTAGAAATAATATAGAGAAAATAGGTTCTCCTTATGAATTTATAGCTCAATTAGAATCAAAAACTATCAAAAATTAATTGAGGTCTCTGTTTAGAAGGGGAAAAGGTGGCCTGGTGCTGTGAGTAGTACCATCCAAGTGGTCCTCTATTGATACTAGGAAGAGCTCTCCGAATACTTCATCACAGAAAAACACACCAGATCCCTCCTGGCTGTGGACATAAGACACAAGTATGTTGGAAGCATCAGGTTTATTGTTGCTCCAGATTGCAGGGATCAAGCACCAACAGGGATCAGCCTCAATCCCGTATTTTGTTACCCCTTATATTCAAGCTCTCTCATCTCTGGATCCTGAGCTCCACCATCTCATGGTCATCTAATTGTTTCCCATTTCTGCCATTTCTCATGTTGCTGTCTTGTTGGTGTAGTCACTGGTCAAGATTGGTCACCTGTTGCATATGCATTATTCCTCTTTGCTCTTTTTAATGTATATTGGGTTTGTGTGAAAAGATTTTAGTATCAGGGGGGCTACTGGGGTGGCTTTCTGTGAGAAGCTGCTAGAAGCTTCCCCAAGAAAGGCAATGCCAGATGGGTTCAAGACAGACCCACGACTGGCCAAGGTTGAGCCAAACAGTAACAATGGTAGCACCTCTGGGATAACATATTTTAAAAAGGGGAAAAAACTGCAATGGAACAACAGCAGCTGGAGAAAGGAGTGAGAATATGTGAGAGCAACAACTCTGAAGACACCAAGGACAGTAAAGAAGGAGGAGGAGGAGGAACTGTTCCAGGCACTGGAGCAGAGATTCATCTGCAGCCTGTGCCAAAGACCATGGTGAGGCAGGATGTACCTATCCCTGCATGGGGGTCCCATGGAGGACGCCATGCTGGTGAGGATGGATGTGCCCTAAGGAGGCTGTAACCTTGTGGAGAACCTGTGTTGGAGTAGGCTCCTGGCAGAGCCTGTGGCCCTGTGGGGAGGGAACCCCATGCTAGAGAAGGTTTGCTGGCAGGACCTATGACCCAAATGGGGACCCATGTTGGAGGAGTCTGTTCCTGAAGGACTGCATCCTGAGAGAATGACCCACATTAGAGAAGTTTGTAGAGGACTGTCTCCTGTGGATGGGACCCCACACTGGAGCAGGAGAACAGTGTGAGGAGAAATGAGCAGCAGAGACAACGTGATGAACGGATTGCAACCACATTCTCCAACTCCCTGTGCTGTTTGGGGGAGGAAGTAGAGAAGCCATGAGTGAAGTTGAGCCTGGGAAGAAGAGTGTGGTGGGGGGAAGGTGTTTTAAGATTTGCTTTTATTTCTCATTATCCTACTCCAAGTTTTGATTGGTAAATTAAATTAATTTCCCCAAGTCAACCCTGTTTTGCCTGTGACAGTAATTGGTGCATGATCTCTCCCTTTCCTAATTTTGACCGGCGAGACTTCTGTCATGTTTTGTCTCTCCTGTCCAGCTGAGGAGGGCGAGTGAGAAAGTAGCTTTGGTGGGCACCTGGCATCCAGACACTGCTAACCCACCACGTAATGACTTGCGATTTTTCAAGTTGTTTCCTTGCTAGTGTAGCTATGTAGCTACTGTCCAAGCCTTGGCCTTCTGCATTCGTTCCCAAACATTTCCCCTCTCACAGATAGTATAAGAAGGAGCTGTGCCACTCCACTACCACAGAGCCTGCATGCACCTCCCAGTGTATGTCCCCTATACCTGCTGTCCTCAAAAAGGTGTGATATTGTCTATGGTGGGCATTACCCATGAGGGCTGTGAGTAGCTGCAAAGTGATTTCCTTCCCTCTCTGTCTCCCTGTGACCCTTTATGGGCAATACAGCATACCCGTAACAAAAATAAATCAGTAACATCGCTGTACAGCATATAGTACTTGTAGAAAAGTTTTTTTTTTTTTTGGCTTTGATAGTACACACATCATTTTTAGCGTATTGCTTTTTTTGTTAAACATCTATTATTCTCTCCTATCCAAATTCACAAAAGTGCACTACACATGATTTTAACAATTATTTACTCTGAATAGAACTTAGCAGAAATTAAAGCCTAAGACCTCATTGTGATAGGGCCTGCACACGTGTGGGATGAAAAGATTGCCTCTCCACCAGAGAGCTTATCATCTAAATTGTTAGAAAGTATGTGCTGTTACAGAAATGTTTCAAGCTATTTGATCAAAAAGCTAGGGTTTTCAAAGGCAGATAAGAAATTCCTGTCTGTGCTCAACAGCATAAAGTATTCATGAGGTTTCTTGCATTACTCTTATTTCATCACTCATATAAACCACTGCCATACAATCATTCTAGACAGACTAGAAATTATACTCTTGAACAATTAATAAGTATTAAGTAAAACTTTCAAAGAGCAATTTTCATTCAGTCAGTCTTCTGATGATAAATTCTAAATATTAATGCTAAAACTGAAAAACAATTTCTGCAAAGCATATTGCATAAGAGGACAATAAAACATAACTAAGGACCCTTCTAAAACACCTTGCCCTTTGGAATAATTTCCTGATTCCATAGAAACCCATGGGAAGTCCACAATAAACTTACATTGGAACTGAGTTTAAATTTTATTTACAGCTACTGTGACTACAACAATTTCTAACATGATTCCTGGTAAAATATTAGCTGGAATGGCTTTTGTGCTGCATGCATCCGGGGAATGGATGAAACATGGCTGCTATTCCTGAGACATGCCGCAAGATCACCAGCAAAGCTGTGCTTGCATACCCAATTCATGATCTGTGTAAAGAAACGATGCTGTGAAAGCTCCCTATAGCTGCTTGTGCTGACAATTAGTTGTATGACTAGCCTAGCCCTACCCTGGGTGGAAGAAGTGGAACCTCTGATTTTTCTGTGTTACCTCTCTGGGTAGTCTGCCCTCCACATTTCTTCTCTCCAAGTGTGTGCCATATTACTGTGCTACATGTATGTTTTGGCATGTAGGATCAGGGGTGCTGATGCGCTTGTACTACGTGCCTTTCATGGAATATTGTCATAATACACAGTCCCTTCACGTTTTGAGATATTCTGTAGATGCATTTGACTACAGATGCAGCACTATCAACATTCAGCCTGAAGTTCAACAGATCCAAGGCTAATAATTTGCTGTAAAAGTGTCTCAAATTCAGCTCAGTTTTGTAATCTGAACTTGCTATCTCTAAAATTTGAACCTAGTTCTAAAAAGACGTGCATACAATAAGCTTTGAACTAGTCAGTAAAGTTAAGGTTATGTATTGTTTGTCTTATCTGGGGTTGTGTGCAAAATATGTTTTAGAATGTTTAAAATGCATAATAAAAATGCAGGTTTTGGTCCAATTTACACATCCATACTTAAAAGAACATAAAGAAACAGCTATCTGATAAACTGCTTAGGCAAACACATTTTTATGGCATCTCTTCAACGTATTTTAGAGGTCCCAAGTTACAAAAGCTTAAATTCAGCTCAATATTGATTTTCAGCTGATAAGTTTCTTTCGATCTTCAGTAAATTAAAACTGTAAATTGTGGCTATACAGTTACATACTATATTTTATGTATTTTATTTATTCCCAATAAATTCCCTTAAGAATGTTTAATTATGAAGAACTTCTTTTCTTCATTCACTTGAAAACAATACCTGGATTTGTATTGATTAAATAGATTTCTTTTTTTTCAAATTTTCTATCCCCAGTTGTCTTTTCTCTTACAATGTTCTTTTTCTTAAAAAAAAATTAAAATACAAACATATTCTGTATTTGAGTAAATAACTGTAATTTGACTCCAAAAGATTATTATATATGCCAAAAGAAGGACACTGAAATTAAACAACATCCAGAAAGAAGCCATACAGGATTTTGAAGGCAACTGGAGTCTCACCTGAATGCAGTCATGTACTGCAAACTTTACAACAGTGTCTCCCTATACTAAAAATAGGTTTATTTAGCATGTAAGACCTTGAATGTCAAAATAAAAGGTAAGAAATGGCACAAAATTTCAAGAGATAAGGTGAGAAAAATGGTGAGAAATGTTAGTGAGAAAAGGAAATTTTATAATAACATGATTGTTGCAGAACTGAGGTACTTCTGAAGACCAAGACACACTTTTCTGCAGTGGAAGTCTCTACATCTCATGA
Organism: Chionis minor; assembly: GCA_013398295.1. Classification (NCBI taxonomy): domain Eukaryota; kingdom Metazoa; phylum Chordata; class Aves; order Charadriiformes; family Chionidae; genus Chionis; species Chionis minor. The sequence goes on along the minus strand of VZSF01008291.1, from coordinate 111,535 downwards.
CACAACACAGAAATAAGGACCCCTGCTCAAGAACAAGTTGCAGATAGAATGTGAATACTTTATCAGACACATAAATCTGTATCATGTGGATCATAAAAGATGAGATGTAATGAAGAAATGAGACTGAGACTGTCCTCCTACTTCCAGTTGCAGAGCAGGACCAATATCGCTGTGCAAGTGCAAACTAAACGTCAGTGCTTCACTGCCCCAGGAGAGTGAATGCCACAAGTAGTGGTGTTTACTACATGGATTGCTTGAAGGACTGCAGCAGGACAGTGAATGTGTCCACTTTGAGAGTGACAGGTGGCAATGCAGGAGGCCCCATCGCTGTCCCAATGTGATAATCATGGGCCAGTAGCTTAGCATGCAGTCACACTGTGGTCTCCGTTCTTCAGAGGCTGTTCTGAAGGCCATGCCACCCTGTTACTGCTGTTTGCAGTGACCAGGCTGGAAAGCTGAAGACGTCTCCTCAATCTATGCCATCAACAGAGGGGGCTGATGAGCAGGCGTAGCCTTTTGCTTTGTAGATCTCATTGTAAAAAAACAGTGCTTCCTTTCCAGCCAGAAAATGTATGTAGGTAGTGCCAAAACAGACCTGAAGAGAAGAACTATTTTCCATATCTAGATAGCACAGATAAGCAATTATAGCTAAAAAGGAGGAAGCCAATGGTTTAGCAGAGGAGAAATTAGCCTTATGACTGTGACAATGACATTGAAATATTCAGAAAGATATGATTTTTTTGGAATTTGCTACAGTAATAGAATCAATGGAAGAATCAGAATGAAGGTTTCCCAAAGAGTCTTAATGAGATTACTGCATGATATCCAAAATCTTGGGTTTGTTTATACAAGGGTGAAGAATCTACACACTTTAGGTCTCCGTTCATCCTTAAAATAAATAATGGCTTTATACCTGAGTAATATATTTTGGACTGAAGAGTGCTATAACCTATAAACCTCAAAAGTGAATTGGCATGAAAATGTACATTACACTGTTTATTACATTATCTAGACATGTATATTTGTTGCAACAATAATTTAGCAGTTAATCATCTTGCTATGATTTTAATCTGTTTCTTGCTACTGACTGAGATAATTTATAAATGGATTTTCCCCCTTGTTATTCTATTAATGCATCTTTTTCCTTTGAAATTTAAAATTACATGTACATAGTAAAAAAGCATTAATAAGAGCTACAAAGATGATCAAGGGAATGGAGCACCTCTCTTATGAGGAAAGCCTGAGACACCCGGGTTTGTTTAGCCTGGAAAAGAGCAGACTGAGAGGGGATGTCATCAGTGCTTGTAAATACTTAAAGGGAGGGTGTCAAGAGGATGGGGCCAGACTGTTTTCAGTGGTGCCTGGCAACAGGACAAGGGGCAATGAGCACAAACTGGAGCATGGGAAATTCCATCTCAACATGAGGGAAAATCTTCTTCACTTTGAGGGTGACAGAGCACTGTCACTGGGAGCAGGCTGCCCAGAGAGGTGGTGGAGTCTCCTTCTCTGGAGATATTCAAAACCTTCCTAGACGCAATCCTGTCCAACCTGCTCTAGGTGAACCTGCTTTGTCAGGGGGGTTGGACTAGATGATCTCTGAAGGTTCCTTCCAACCCCTACCATTCTGTGATTCTATGATCCTGTGCTAAGTATTATTATGAAAATAAACCAGAAATTAATACATACCTGAACATTTCACCTATATTGCAGTCAGCATTAGACTGTCTTGACTTTCTCGATCTGTGTTTGCTGAAGATCTTTGGTTAACTCTGAAAAATTAATAATAGTTAAAAAGCTTAATGTCATAATGTAGGAGACCAGGATATAAATGTCTTTCGGGTTAACTTGACTTTTTTCTGGACTTCTCGCTGTGATATAAATTGCTACTTCAAATCATCTGCTATAAATCCTTTAGAAGCAGTCTGTGAATTTCTTCTACAATACGGTCTGAATAACTTGGAAATAAGCATAGGATTGGAACTGTGAGACAAAAAATGTGAGGGGAAGAAAGTGGAAAACATCAGAACAAGTAGAAAAGCACCAGTGATGAGAAAATTAGAATTACAGAAAATGAGTTACTCTACACAGGCTGAAAAACATAGGAATATATGCTTTAGGGGTTTTTTTTAAAAAAAAGAAAGAAGAAAAGAGCAATTTTAAGATCAAAAAAGGGCCATAATAAGAGGAAAGAAGTTAATCTATCCTCAGATAATTAATGGGAAACAAAATAAATGAATTTTTGAGGAATAGCCCTTATTTTTATTTGAATATAGTGACAGAATTCAGCATTGACTTGGTTTTGGAGATGATCAGCAAGCCATATTTGTGACTTTTGTTATTGCTTGCAATTTATTCTTCCATTCTAGCAATATTCCTTGTCATGCTCCTAGTTTTAAGCAAGTCAGTAGAACTGCAGTAATTATTATGACCAAATCTGTGCAATGGAAATCCTTCTGTACAGCTTGTTTTAAACATTCTTTTGTAGAAATAATGAAGAATTTATCACTGAAGTCACTAAATATAACAGATTCAGAGTCTTTACTATACCAGCCTATATTTTGTTGTGATGCCCTTGCAACAATGTTTCATAAACTACATTTGCAAAAAAAATTGTCTTAACATTTTCAGAATTCTCTAGCCCTTCTCTCTCAGCAGTCCCTCATCCCAATAATTCTGTCCAGGTAACTTGAAAAGTGTGTATTAAAAACATATTTTGCAACCAGATTTTGCAAAGTTTCTCAAACTTTGAATGAATTTTATTTCCTGCAGATTTTTATTTTAAAACTCTGACCATGATCCATCCCTAGTTTGCATGCAGTCAACCAAGGGTTATGTCCTTGTACTTCTCCAGGGGAATACAATCACAAGCATTGCCCAAAGCCTTCAAAATCCACTGTAACAAATTTACACGTGTTATACTGATTGTCCACTTAAGTCACCATTTTTAAAAGTTTATGTATGGTTTCTGTGATTGTTCTTTCTAACTTCAAGCAATCCAGGAAACCACTACCACTGCATTGCCCCCATTTTAGTCCCATCATACAAAAGGGACAAGGTTAATATATCTCTGTTATCAGACGGGCAGTACTTTTGTGGTTAGCCAATATTTTAGCTGATCAAATCCTTCCCTTTTAAGGCAGAACAGTGGGTTTTATCATAGAATCATAGAATTGATAGATTTGGAAGGGATCGTAAAGTTCGTCTAGTTCCAACCCCCCTGCCACAGACAGAGACACCTTCCCCTAGACAAGGTTGCTCAAAGTTTCATCCAGCCTGGCCTTCAGCACTTCTAGGGATGGGGAATCCACAACTTCTCTGGGCAACCTGTTCAAGTGCCTCACCACCCTGACAGAGTTTCTTCCTGATATCTAATTTAAATCTACCCTCTTTCAGTTTAAAAACATTACACCTCATCCTATCACTACACTCCCTGATAAAGAGTCCCTCTCCATCTTTCCTGGATGCCCCCTTTAGCTATTGGACAGCTGCTATAAGGTCTCCACACAGCCTTCTCTTCTCCAGGCTGAACAACTCCAACTCTCTCAGCCTGTCTGAATAAGACAGGTGCTTCAGTCCTCTGATCGTTTTCATGGCCCTCATCTGGACCCTCTCCAACAGGTCCATGTCCTTTTTATGTTGGGGGCTCCAGAGTTGGACACAGTACTCCAAGTGGGGTCTCACCAGAGCAGAGTGGAGGGGCAGAATTCCCTCCCTCGACTTGCTGGTCATGTTTCTTTTGATGCACCCCAGGATGTGGGTGGCTTTCTGGACTGCAAGTGTACATTGACGGCTCATGTTGAGCTTCTCATCAGCAAACATCTCCAAGTCCTTCTCCACAGGACTGCTCTCAATCCATTCTCTGCCAAGTCTGTATGCGTTATTGGGATTGCCCTAACCCAGATGCAGGACCTTGCACTTGGCCTTGTTGAACTTCATGACGTTGGTACAGGCCCACCTCTCAAGCCTGTCCAGGTCCTTCTGGATGGCATCCCTCCCCTCCAGCATGTCAACTGCACCACACAGATTGGTGTCATCAGCAAAGTTGCTGAAGGTGCACTCAATCGCACATGTCACCAACAAAGATGTTAAATAGCACAGGTCCCAGTACTAACCCCTGAGGAACGCCACTCATCACTGGCCTCCACTTGGATATCAAGCTGTTGACCTCAAGTCTTTCAGTGCAGCCATCCAGTGAATTCCTTATCCACTGGGTGGTCCATCCATCAAATCCATGTCTCTCCAGTTTAGAGACAAGGAGGTCGTATGGGACGCTGCCAAATACTTTGCACATGTCCAGGTAGCTCACATATGCTGCTTTCCCCTTATCTACCAATGCTGTAACACCGTCATAAAAGAACACTAAATTTGGCAGGCACGATATGCCCTTTGTAAAGCCATGTTGGCTCTCCCCCTTTTCCAGTCAGTGGGTACTTGAAAGAATCTTATCAGGTCCCATGGACTTGTGCACCTTGTGCTCTCCTGAAGTCCAAGGCAGCAAGCTTACTACGCGTGCTCCTTGCTGCCCTGAGATCTTGAACTCCACTATTTCATGGTCACTGCAGCCAAGGCTGCCCTTGATCTTCACATTCCCCACCAGCCTCCCCTTGTTTCTGAGAACAAGGTCCAGCACAGAACCTCTCCTTGTTGCCTCCTCTATCACCTGGAGAAGGAAATTATCACTGACCCATTCTAGGAACATCCTGGATTGCTTATGCTCTGCTGTGTTGTCCCTCCAACAGATACCAGGGTGGTTGAAGTCCCCCATGAGGACCAGGGCTGCTCCTATCTGTCTCAAGAGGGCCTCATCTGCTCAGTCTTCCTAATCAAGTGGCCTGTAGCAGACCCACACTATAATATCACCTGTCCCTGCCCTCCCTTCAATCCTGACCCATGAGTCAGCTCTTCATCCATCCCCAGGCAGAGCTCCACCCACTCCAGTTGATCATTGACAGAGGGTGACAGTCCCTCCTTGTCTCCCCTGCCCGTCCTTTCTGAAGAGCCTGTATCCTTTCATTCCAACACTCCAGTCATAGGAGCCATCCCACCACATCTTTGTGATGCCAATAAGATCATAACCCTGCAGGCATGTGCACGCCTCTGACTCCTTCCTTTTTATTCCCTACATCTGTTTGCATAGAGATGTTTAAGTTGGGCCACTAGTGAAGCTGCCTTACTGACTAGAGTGTTTGGGATTCCTTTGTACTGTGCTCCAGGTGCTCTCCTGCTGACCTGTGACCCTTGTCCAGGCTCTGGGCATCTATTACTGCCATTGGCATCACAGCGGTAGGAATGGGATGGATTGAGGTTCTCCTCCCCTGGCAAGTCTAGTTTAAAACCCTCTTCAGAGTTTGGCAAGCCTCTGACCAAAGATACTCTTCTGCTTTTCTGACAAGGGGACCACATGAGGCTGCAGTATACTAGGTTTCTCATGGTCTAAGTAGCCAAACCCTTGGCTGTGGCACGAATCCTGTAGCCGTTTGTTTATTCGCCAGATTCAATGGACCCAGTCAACACCCTTCACTTTGACCAGCAGAACAGATGAACTCCTGCACTCCAGAGTCCCTGATCATGGCTCCCAGGGGTCTATAATCCTTCTTGATATGCCTCAGGGTACTTCTGGTTCACATGAAACAATGGCAGTGGCAATAGCTAGAGGACTATATGAGGTCTTGATAGTCTCTTGGTGATCCCTGATACAAGCCTCTGGTAAGCAGCACACCCCCTTAGAGAGTGCATCACATCAACAAATGGGTGCCTCTGTACATCTCAGAAAAGAGTTGTCTACTACTATCGCCTATCGCCTTTTCTTAGTTGTGCTGATTGTTACACATGGAGTAGATCGGGTTGCCTTACTCAGCTCCAGTGCCTCTCCTGATGCAATGGGTCTTTCTTCTTCAGTCTGCAGAGCTGTGAAGCAGTTCTGCAAGGGTACCTCAGGCTTCAGGGAAAGCCTTTGTCCTGCTGGTCCTTGCTGTGACAAGTTTTCATTCTTCCATGTTACTGACCTTTTCCCTTCTGTGTGTGGTAGTATGGGAGTTTTTGGCTGTTTGACTATGGGCTGTTTGTCTACCATAGGCTGCACCTGTAACCAGCTGTCTGCCTCCCTCTCAAGATCCCTGATGATATGCAGCCTCCTCACCATCTTCTGCAGCTGAGCCACCTGTTGCTGGAGGTCCTCCACCTGGGCACATATTGTGTCACCTATCCCTGCCCAAGGAGTAAGGTTCAGGCACCTCTGGCAGTCTGAGGTCTGCACTGCAGCCTCTCCCTTCAGCAGCTCCATCTGGGTAGAGGCATTGGCCACTGCTGGGGTGGATGGTGCAGAGCCCCAAGCCCAAGCTGCAACTTTTGGTCTCAGATAAGTGGCCACCATTCTGCCTCGAGACCTGGGCAGGATGAGTGCCTTTGACCTATGCAGATGGTCACAGAACAATGCCGTGTGCTAGACCAGTGGAATGCTTTTCCTTCGAAGACTTTTCATGTACCCTTCCGCGCAAACTGCTGCCATACAAACATGCTGTGCTGATGCACCATGACCTGTTTGCCTGCTCTGTTGGCTGCATTCCTGATCACTTGCATTCCCTGGGTTGCTTTTTATAGGTGTGGAGGTGGTCACGGTTGCTCTGGCAATGCCCAGGCCTAATCAGCACTTCCCACGAGACCTACTGGCTCCTGGTCTCTCCACTGCCCGAGTGTCCCCCTGCCTCAGAAAAATGCTCTGTGTGCCAAGATCTGCCACTCCACTGTGGGTCAAGCTGGCTCCAGAGCAGCTCCCCTTGGTGACTTTATGTGGAGGCATTGAGACATTTTTCCTCTTCAGTGCTATTCTTGGAAATAACATCCTGTTCTGGAGGTAGATTTTGATTTTTACTTTTTTTTTTTTTTTAAATTGAGCAGTATTTGTATGGGAAATGGGATTTTCTTCAGTTTAAAGATGTATTTTATCTTTCGCCATGAGTTCAAATGTTTTCACTCCTTTATCCTCCCAAAAGTGAAAAGGACTCCAAAGAAGTCAGATGCTCCAGAAACTCCACTGGGGAATTTTCTGTTGATTTTACTATGAAAAGGCTTAGAAACTGTGGAATAGATGACAGAAAGTTGATGGATGGATGAGTGGTTGCATGGACTGATGTAAGGACAGACAGAATCCTACAATGGTCTTAATTTCTTTAGCTTCAGAAAAATTACAATCAATTTATACAAACTGAAGTTGTGTCCCTGGGTTTGGTTTGGGATTTTTTGTGATTCTTTTTTTCTAAATTCTATTATATTATGTTAGGTTTACTGTGTAAATATTAAGCATAAGTAAATAGAAAGAGAGATAGCCCTGACCATGTACAGATGCAGAAATGAGAATGACTTTGGCAGAAGAGATAAAACAAGAGAGTTACAATTCCCACTTCTGCTACCACAGGCATCTTGACTGAGAGTTGACATTGGGGCAGATACCTAAATGCTATCACAGAGAAAATATTGTGAACCAATTTAAATTATTTCTGTACTATTTGTGACTCATATCTTCTCAATAGTGTCATTAGCTTTAAAGTTTCAGCCTCTGCACTCAGCAGTGGTATCCTTTACAACTGCTGCTTCTGCTATTGACTGATGAAATTAAAATGCACTTAAAAGCATTACAGAGAGTAGATTTGCAGAATGTTGATTGTGGATTGACATTACCATGAGAAACAGTATTGATTTGTCATATTAATTTATGAGGCTATTTCCATGACAAATTTTTATTATTATTTGAAGGAGGTGAAAGGAAAAACCTCAAATATGATTCACTTCAAAAACTGAAACTTCTCAGGTGGGTCCAGGAAGTATTAGATTTTTTTTTTTAATTTTATTTTTGATGCTTGCATTTTAGTGGGAAAATCTGCTGCCATATCTAGGATTGTGAACCTCAAATTTATGCAGGGAAAGCTCGTTCTGCAAATAATTGAGGGTAGGAGAATGGCTATTTCTTCACCTTTCTGGATATATGTAGAGTGAGCATTCGTATCCTTCTGTTTTACTTTCATCTGCCTCTGCTTTGTGCAGGAGATCTTCCTTCTACATTCCCCCACTACTTCCTCATCTAGTGTGTAAAATAGCAAATGGAGCTACATGAGCTTGCAGAACAAACTCACTGTTATATCATTAATGTTTAAACTCCTATTAACTTTCAGGATAGAAGGTTCAGCATGAAATTACTCAAAGTGGGTTGTCAAAAATTTCATTTTCAAAAACAATTTTTTGCATGATTCTGGCCTATAGTAATATTATTATTATATATGCAAATAAATACTACTGAAAGGCTGTTTATATGTTGGTAATAGAGGTTATTGTTTTAATAGCACAGTAGCACTGAAAACCATATGTATGTGTTTATAAATAGCAACAATTAACTCACTGGCAATGCAGACAGTATTACCATGATGTTAAATAGGATCTTTATTAGTTCAGCCTCATTATCTTAACAATTTCATAGAGAAAAAGAATATTGATGAGACAAGGGCCTTCATGTCCCTTAAAGCTGAAATAGCAAAGATTTTAGTTTCACCAGTAAAATGGTGCTTAACTATATGTCATGTTATGAAGAATGTTATTGGGTAATAGTGTTAAAATGAAACATATTCTACAGTGATTATTGCAGGTAAAAAATTATTTTGCAACTGAATTGCACAATTTAGATGTAAATTTGAGATTGTTCTTGAAGTTAAACTGACCTCATTAGTTGTAGTCACAGACCAAACATTGCTAATCAAAACAGCTTAATTCTTACATCACGTTTCTACCAACCACTAGACAAATGAGTAGCGTAAAAAATTAAATTATATTTTTCAAGAAAATAAAATATCTTTTTTCAGCAAGAAGAGAGGCACAGAATATCTTTGTCAAATATGCCATTGCACATTAACGCAAAGACTGAAAGATATATGCAAATAAACAACAGCTTAGCAGTTTTTGCACATTATTGTCCTTGGAAGTGTGGATGTTTCATGACTTTTTTTCAGAAAATGCTTAATTGATGTCAGTTAGTGTTATAATACATCATTCAGAGTTACATCTTTTCATGGAAGATTCACAGATTATTTCAAATAATCTTTTAAGATAGCAATTCTTAATGTTGTCAGAGTATTTCATTTATCTAAGCCTTTTCCTTTGTAAATCAGGCTTTAGCAAGACAACATACGTTTCTGGTGAAAGAAACTTGGCTTCAGTGTATTACTTGGCTTGTCTGTCTACTATATCTTCTTCACACTTCTTCTATGCTCTAGTGAACAAAATCGTCTGAGCTTGTCTAACTAATGTTGAAAGGTTCCAAAAGCTCAGAGAGTGTGCATAACAATATTAGCTTTATTTTTACACATCATCAGGAATGCTGTTGATCATTTAAATAGCAGTGAAATTCAATCAACTTATATATCTGAATGTTCTTTCTTCTCCTTTTATAGTTTAAGACATAACACCTAAGCCTGTAAAATGCTGTAAATAGCTGATGTACGAAAGACAGTTTTGAAAGAAATTCTGGATAGACTGAGAATGAATAAACTCCAAAATTGTATTTTAAAAAGATGAATCTATATGATCGAAAAAGATATTTGTATATATATACTTTGAATAAACACAATAACTACAGAAGTTTTTCAGCGAGCAGATAGATATTTTGGAATTATATTCAACGAATAAATTGTGAATGGGTATTGCTGTTTCTATCTTGATATGAACATTAAATTCACATGCCCTAAACTAAGGCAAAATGTGCCAGAAAAATGTTGATCACATAGCTGGATTTTCTGTTTCAAACAACAAATTGGAGTCAGTAGAAAGGGAAAAAGTTAACAACATATTCAACAATGCATGAAAGGTAATAATAAAAAAATTAAGGGGGTCAAAAATCTCTGGTAATTTCCTACATTTAGTCCTAACTCTTACAGCTGGAAAAATGTTACTTCTGTTTTCCCTTACACAGGTCAGCACTGCAGAACAGTTGGATAAAAGGAGGTTAAGTAAAAGACATCCCGTGTTTGAATGTGTCTATTCTTTAGTAGCTGTGTTGCGCTTTACACTGTTTTAGGAGTAGTGAGTGATCACATTAATGATGACTTCAGTTTTATGAAGACTAAGGCATGGAAGAGCCAGAATTAGATAGTGTGAGTGGACTGAACTGCAACATATCCTTTTTAGCATGTTTAAGTTATTTTTATACTATTAACTTATGCTTATATGCCAGTGGTTATTTTGTATTTATGTCCATGTACAAATATATGCAAGTACATATACACATAATTCATAAATGCTGGTCATAATTTTAGCAGGTTTCCATATATCAGCATCATGTAGCAATGTTGATCCAAAAATCATGTGCTGTCTCTAAATGTGTCTCATTTATTTTAAGTGGACTAGCTATCAAACAAATTATTCTTTGTCTTTTTTGATTCTGTTTGTTTAGCTTTCTAAAAGTAATCAAGAAAAAATATTCCGTACTTGGATAAACATGGGGAGGTGTGGTGGTGTTTCAGTAATTTTTCCAAGCTTTATATATGGTAGTAAATTGTACTACATAGTACTAAATAATACTAATCCATGATTCTATTATTCTAAAAGACGTATTTATTTTTCTTGATTGTGTTGTAGTTTTGAATAAGGGATATCACATCCTTGGTAGTTTGCTTTTGCTTTGGAAAGGGCACTCCATTTGCAAATATGCCTCACTCATAACACTTGTATGCCATGTGTACTAATCTAACTGGAGAACTGATAATATACATACTTGTCAGCGACAAAGTATTACTGGCATACAGTTCATAATATTTAAGATCACGAAGATCAAGAAGCAGGCAACCAAGGAAATAAAAATAGTTTAGCTCTACAAAGACATAGTAGCCAGAAAATCAAACTGCTAGCAAACTTATAATGAGTTTCTGCAGTGGAATCTAGAGAACAGAACTTCTGAAGACAAGGGGAATTTCTCAAATGTAATATGACTAAGAACATGTATTTTTTCTGTAGTTTTAGAGGCATTGAGGATTTTTTGGTTTTGTGTTTTGGGGGTAACAATGACAATGTTTCATGTACATACTGTTTTTGTGGGATTCCTAGGTTAAAAAGATAATTCACAGGGAAACTGAGATGCTGAAATTACTAATTAAAAGGCAAGAGTGGCCTTGTAGTACGGCATACATTTCATGATTCAAATTGCCTGGGTTTTGACAGCATTGTGTGACCAATAAAATGCCTGCTAGGGCAGAAAGAGAATGACACCATAGTCCAAGAGGTTAGAGAACTTCACCAAGTCCAAGAGGTTAGAGCCACTTCCAGTGGCTGGAAAATGTAGCTTTATGTGTTGTTTTCAAATGGGATTAATTATTTCTACAGAGTGGAGAACTCTTTCCCACAACTAAGTGACAGTGGCCAGGTGGTTTGTGTAGGCACTAGGGATATGATGAAATGGCAGCATACAGATTTAGGTGCACACCTGCTACATCATCGGGCAGGGACCTCTCCATTAAGCTGTTTACAACTCCTTTAGAAAGAAGCCTGGTGAACAGATCACTGTCTCTTTTTGCCCTCACTAAACTTGCCAAGCTACAAAAAACTTACATAAACAACAATTTTAAACAACAACTTTAAGTTTCACCCCAATGTACCAGAAGGGAGGAGACGTTAAAATATTGAGGAGATGGTTTTGAATAATTTTTTCTTATCTACCATACTAAGATCTACAAGCCATGTAGCTGCAGTAAGTAAGCCAAGATCCCATTTGACATGCCACCAAATGGTAGGTAGATTTAGCTAGTTCAGTGCACAGACAAGAGGTGGGTCAGCTACCTGAAGACCGAAATCTCTTTGCCTTGGGATCCCACTTGCTTTGAAAGACAGAGGCATTTTCATTGCTGTGGTTTTAGCAACAGTGCATTTAAAAGATATCAAGACACAATAAGAGAGGAAGAGCTGAATGGGAGAATTGGAGGTCTTTCTGCAGTTACTATACAATTGTGTTTAATCCTCCAAATCATGCTGTAAATCATGTTCTAAATCACTTTGTGGAAAAAAGTTATATAAATTCTGAAATTAAAAACAATCAACAAAGATATTGTGTAGTGGCAACTAATTTCAAAGTTATTTTAATTGGAACAAGGCGAGATCTGAAAATACTGGTTCAAAAGTATTGTAATTGTAATGAATACCTTTTTGTCACGAATACAAGGCAAATTTTATGCCAATCTATTGACCTTTCTTCCCTTGTATATGGTGGCTGAGCTGATTGGTAGATTTTTTTTTCAAATCTTACTTAGAACTTGACAATTCTTTCTGCTGAACATAGCAACGATCTCTGCCCTTCTCTTGCTTGGAGTTCCACTGCTGTTCTCACTCTGAGATGTGTCTTTTGACCCAACTCTGTATACTGAAAAGTTCAGGGATGGCTTTTGTGCTGACATCATGTAACATGGCATGTGAATTTTACAGATGAAGGCATTGGTACTGCAGAAAATCATTAATCTTTGAACCATTTCTGGAAGTCCCTCAGCTGTCCACTCTGTCTCTATGTGACTTCTGTAGGTCAAAGCTACAACTAGGATTTAGGACCTGCCTTGTAGGACCAAGTCATCTCAAAGAAAGACTTACCTACAAATCAACTTGTAGGAATTGTATAGCCATTTCTTATACAGATGAGTAAGAAAAATTGTGCTTCTACTTCATCTGCCTACTCTGTCACCTCATGTTTATCACTGGAGGTGTGCACTTAGACAAAAATTTTCTTCTCTAATAAGGGATTGGCATGGTAGGACTTTTAAAATTGATGTGGATAAAAATAAATTTATAAAAATTATTAAAATTTATAAAAATATTAAATATATTAAATTATAAAATAACAGAAACATTANATTATAAAATAATACTAAAATTTAAAAAAATAATGTAAATTTATAAAAAATACCTGTTAAAAGAAGCTCAGAAAGAATTGCAAGAGCAGCTTTCCTGAAGCATTCTATAAAACAATGAAAAACATGTGTCTTGCTGCACGTTAGCCCAGTTATAACGTTTTATAAATGAAAACCCCCGTTTCCTCTTCTGTTAAATACACAGACAACCTAAAAAACACCCTCTCACTCTGTGAAATTGAGACCAATTCCTCTGCATTGTTTCCATCTCCACTTACTCAGTGGGATTAAGTGACATGGAAAGTGTCAGAGTCCTTGGCAGATTAGTCTTTCAGGCGAGAAAACCCAGAAGAAGAACTGGCATTCTCTAAAATTAAATTTCTGTACTTTGGCATTCTCTGAAATCAGACAAAAATATTTTGCAGAGAGTGCTGAGAGCTTTCAATGGTTAATAATTCAAAGGGAGTAACAACCTTTGAATTTACATCTCTTCAACACCTACTGCACACATACCACTTCTAAACAAAGCAATTACATCAACAGAGTTTTACCAGTATAAAATCTGAGCAATGAAATCAGTCTCCCTAATCTCAGACCTATCACTGTGTTTATGCACTGTTTATCAATATGGTATTAAACTACCTAATCAGGCAAATCTAGTTTAATGGGGAATTTTGTAGTGGAATATAACAGTCAACAAAAAAAAACTAATCCAAGACTTAATTCTTTTATCCAGATACAGCTTTCTTTCAACAATAAAAAAATCCAAATACAATAAATGCAATTCCTGTAAATTTATGTGCATTCATTTCAAGAAATAAATTAATTGATAACACATTCACATAAAATGAACCCTGAAAAGTACTGTAATATAGCCATAGACAACAAATTCTGAAAATGGGATGTTCTGTATTCATTACTGATTCAAATCAGAAATACTATTTCTGACCAGAAATGTCATACAACAGAGATAGTTAATCCTGAAAATGTTAGTCATGGAAAAAAATCTTAAAATCATCTTAGATTATTTTTTAAATCTAAAATAATGTCCCCAAATTATTCACTGCAAGTTTTTAAATTTAAGTTTAATTCCAAAAATTCAGAAAGTGGAAGGGAAGAAACCTCAAATTGTTCTTTAGTTTTACAATTTTAAATCCTAAATGAATTTTAATGGAAGGAATTGTTGGTCAGGACATGGTGCTGCCTGTTTCAAGGTATTCTTAATTAAGTTTTCTGTGAGTGAGATGAGCAGGCATGGATCTTTTCACTGTAAAGTACTTATTTAAACATACACTAGTTGTTTTGAACAAAGACAGTATTAAAGCAAGAGGGATAATGCTCATTGTAGAGTATTGCTATATGAAGCATATTAGGTTTTTGGAGGGTCGTGACAGATATGTTCCCCACAAGATTTTGTGAGAATATCTGACTCTTCTCCATATTTTAAAACCTTCAAAGGTGACTCAGCAATTCCCTCTGCATCTTTGTCTTACCCTGAAACAGCATCCTTTTATGTCTGGTGGCAGAAATAGTCTTCAGGATGTTTGATGTTTTGCCACGGGCAGCTACAATGATGAACAATTTCACTACTTTTAACCAGCAATTGCACTCTTGAATTAGGAGTACTCCAGGATTCCTCAACATACTCGAGTCAAGCTGTATAACAAGGATGCTTCAGGTAACAGAATCAGGCAAGAAGATATACTCTTCTCAATGATAAGAGGGCAAAAACTGGAGGATTAATAGTTAATGGAACTTACTCAACTTCAAAAGTGTAATTTGGTTTTAGAGCTGAGAAAAAGAACAAGTTGGAAAATATTTATCTTAGCAAAGCAGCTAACTCAGCTCTGCAGGGTAATAAGGCTACCTGTCCATCTATTATGTCACTGGCGAAGGTCAAAAAAAAAATTTGTCTGAGTGTGCCAATTCCTAGTATTTCAAGGCATACTTTCATTCAGAAGTGGTCATCCTAAGAAGAATGAGACTTGAACATCTGACCGTTTGAACTAGATATTTGGTGATCTAGATATGTGAGTGTTGAACCATAAAAGTATAGCTGAACCATAAAAGACAAACCACAAAAAACCATAGAAACAACCAATCTGATATTCAAAAAGCTCATCGTAGGTCTACATTATAATGTCATGACATTAACATCAAAATTATTTCTTTATGGTATCTATCTACAGTTTCTGCAGGTGTGTTAGAATCATAATGTCCACTGTGTGAGCTTTGTTCAGCAACATTTTCTGGAATTATGTTTTGTCAAAGGAAAAAAGTATATGAAAAAGTTTTAGTTGTTTATTAAGGTGGGAAGGAGGCTTTTCAAGTTCTCAAATTGTCTAAATAAAACTTTTAATTCTTCTATTCAAAGTGATTTTTTGTTTAGACAATATGTTTACTTTATGAGAAATCAATACAAAATAAGAAATTATAAGACTGGGTTTAAATTACTAAAGTGAAACATTTTTGTGGAACAAAATAATTGCTGTGGCTGATAGCTACTTGTACAGGAACATTAGCTGACTCATGTGAAGCGATAAATATTTAATCTGAGTAGTAGCTAAAATCAATCTTAAACTGTTTTGTTTATTTTTTTGTTGGGGGTGTTAATACAAAGCATTCTATTTATAATAAAAAATAGATATAAAAGTATAAAATATACGTAAACATCCATTTTCCATTGCATATTCTTTTTTTTTCCTTTATGCTACTAACTTTCTGGTTTAAAATATTATCTACTACCATTAGTATTTCCCTGTTAAAAGACTTCAAACAGATTTTTGTAAAATAATATCTACATAAGAAATAAGAGAGTTCCTTTGTAATTTTTTTCTGGATTGTTTGTGTTCAACATTGATTTAAAAAAATAAAATTAGTGAATAATACTGCTACCATTTTTTTACAAGTGAGACACTAACTCTCTTCTCACAATGCATTAGGTACAATGTTTTTTGATGTTGCTATTAAGTCTTAATAGAATTGTCAAGAAAGTATTGCTTTCCTAACTTCAAATTTACTCAAATCTCCAGTTATTATCTTTCCAGTTTCATTTGCAAACAAAGCTAAGTCTGTATAAGAACCATAGTGTGATTATCAGTTACCACAGGTACTTTTAATAGTGAAAATATTACTGTAAGTTAAGCTTGTTCATTTTTTCAACAATAGTCATAGAAAACTTCTTAATATTTAATATTAAACTGATTTTAAAAAAAAAAAAAACCACAACCCAACCCAACCCAAACAAACCAACGAACAAGCAAGTTGTATCATCAGTCATCTGGGATTTTTGGTTTTCATTAAAATTTGTGTGTGCCTGCTGAAGCCAATAGAGTTGAATTTCAATAGCTATTCATCTGATGTATTTTTTCAAAAAGTGCAAATTGGAGGCTGTAAGCTTGAGGAAGGCCTAAAAGTTTAGCTAAACATGTTCAGATAGACCTTTTGACTTAATATGTAAGAAGTCTTCCTGTATTTAAAGTTAAGTTCCTAATCAAGTCCTTATAGAACTGAAGTTCCAAATTACAAATAGAGATATTGTTATTTGGTTCATATAAACCAGAACCAGAATCAACAATATTTTCAAATTTAAGCCCTTCTAAACATAAATTTTTTAATGCTTGGATGTCAGATAGGAATCCAAATCAAAAGCTTGGTTGTACACTATCTGCTTGTACTTATGCACATCAGTAATGGAAAAAAAAGTGTTTTGTATGGTGGATAGGAAGCATGCTGAGACAAAAATGCTGAAGAGAAAGAGCTGAAAAACAACTCGTTTTAAGATGACAGGTCCTTATAGGTTACTGACAGGTGAGACACAAGAGAGGAGGACCGAATTTGAATCTGATGTGTCTACTGTGATCACAAGACTGCACATCCACACCACGTCTTAACCAGCAGTGGAATTCGCACTGATGGCCCTAGGCACGTGTGGTGCATGCTTGGAGGGCTGCAGAGGGGATTTTCTTTCCTGCTGTAAGCAACACTTTCTGGCATGTGCCCTCTGTGCTTGATCAAGTCAAACATCCCATCCCTTCAGCCTTGTTTCCCCCAGGAAGGAAGCTGTTTAAAGCTCACGCATGGTCTTCTCAAAGAGATAGTATGAAATTCTCAGTGTATACACAAAAAGAATTTGTGCCAAAAAGGAACCATCCAGCACTAAATGACTTGTGCAGGCACACAACGTATCTGGTGAAAGGGACCCACATAGTCTGCAAGCATTCAAACTCTCAGCTCTTTCATAAAAAGTGAAGCTTTTTCATATCTAGCTGCCAAAGGTTCAGTTGGATGGTAAGAGGAAATAGGGTGCTACAGTAGCCTGATGATCAGGGAACTCACCCAAATTATAAGACATCCAATTTCTGTTCCCTTCCCATTCACGTCTTTTACATTATAGGAGAGACTATCAACTCGCCAAGAACAGGAGACACCTTGCTGCCTGCAAAGAAAGCATTCAAAATTTCTGTGCCAGAAGGAGAGTAAGAAAAAGAATGTGTATCTATGTCCTACTGGATAAGGTCCTCACGTGTAGGGTGGCTTCTTATTTCCCAAGGTTTGTTGCAAGAAATTTATCCATTTTGCATCATCACAATTTCTGAAGTAAGAAGATATTTTGGCCTCTTGTGAGAGGAGCCCAGAAAAAAAATTCCTATGGAAGATGGAGTGCCTTAACCCAGAGGGGTAGAGCTGCTTGCAGCTTCTTGCCTTGCATCCTGGGATGGGTAAGATAAAAGCTTGATTCCCCTTGGTGTCAGGGTGACTCAAGGCTAAATTTGCCTGAGGATATGCACTGATCAGTAGGATATAACAGGCAGCTGATGTTAAAGACTCCACTATGCATACCAGGCATGTTCAACATTCACCTATTGGATCAAACCTTCAGGGAATGCTGACCCATTTCTTTGTAATTCCTGGATCCCAGTGTGGTTTGAAAATGTATTAAATTCTTTGTTGCTTACATGAGGAGATTTTTGACATGAACAGGAGAATGCAACCAGATTTTTGAGATTTAGGTGCCTCCAGGTATACGAAATTGCTGAGCAACCTCTGTCAATCCTCCTTTTGGACATTTTTATCTATGCTTGCCTATGCCTTTTTTTAGATAATTTAGACAGTTTTTAGAACTGTCTTTACACAAGAAATGGTTTTTGTTCTAGTTTGAAACAGAGAATATTAAATAATGGTTTAGTTGCCCTCATGAATGATTTCTAAAAAAAAAGAAATAAAGAGCTGTCAATTTTGCATTATCAAGATACACTTGAAATTAAAATTTAACAACTAAAAATACAGAGGAAGATGTATATTAATTTTATTCTTCACTTTTCAAGTGTTCACATCATTAAGGTTAGTTCTGCAGCAATTTCAAGAGTGAGTGAAGACTGCCATCTTCTGACTTCCATAGGGCATCTGCATAACTGAACATACAGCTTAGTTTGCCCTGCTCCTATTTATCACAGTGCTTCCAACTAAGAAAAACTCTCAGCCACATCTTGAGCCTGTTGTCTAAAATATTGTAGCTCAGTCAGGGTCTTGCAGTCACAGTATGCTGAAGCATTTATTTGTGACAAACAAAAATAGTTCACTCCTCTATTTTCTTGCTGACTTATTTGGTTTGTAAATTTGTCATCCCATCCACACTTCCAAAGGAGTATTTTCTGTCACCATCAGGTAATTGATTAGTTGACTATTTTCTTAATGGCTTTAAGACTAAGTGGTTAATGCTATGAAAATATAGAACACACAGAGAACAACTAATACTAGTACCTTTAGAATTCCCAGCCAAAAATTTCAGCAATCTGACATGTGAACCTAAACGTAAGTATCAGACATTCAAACAAATGCCTCAAGCTGTTCACTAAATGAAACCGATATCATAGAAGGCCTGCAGAAAATGGAATAGACGTATGTATACACATTCTGGCCAATTGTCCCATTTATTTGTGACTCAAACAAAAGACTGAGATAAAATAAAAAGCCTCTTTTAGCAATGGGAAAGCATAAATAGCAACATCTAAACACTGTTGTTTATCACACCTTGTATTTAGACTTAAGCCCCTGGCATGCTGCTGACAGAAAGAAAGGATAGATCACTTAAACTCAAGGTATGAATGATCCAACTCTGAAACTTATCGTAACCCAGATATCAGACATGGAAATACAACCTCTCATAAAAAAAGTTTGATGAACTTACCACTAACACAGAAGACCAGCTGGTATATATTCAGCAAGAAAGCACGTTCTTTGCTTCTGAAGATGCTGATAATCCATCAGGCTTCCCTGCTGAAAAAGAAACCTTTAAGCTACTAAAGCACATCTAATATTTAGATGACTTTCTATCTGACCTACAGTATCCACGCCTATGCATTCTCAACATGTATCCTGCTATACAGCACAACCAACGCAGCAGATTCCGAATCCTACAGACAGGTCAAATTCAATACTCCACAGTTTGATCAGTAGTTTTGAAGAGTAGAAGAGTGGAATACAAGCTGTCACCTGGGTGAAGAAAGTAGACACCTATATTTTCAACTGCTCTATTACTTCCATCCTTTTGTCAAGGAAAATCTTTCTTCATATTCTATTTCATGACACTCAGGGTGTTTTTATCTCTTTTAAATATTCCAGTTCTTTCAATCTTTTCCTGAGGGAAAACCTACTACTTAGAAATATTTTATGTCATATTATACAAGCTTACCTTTTACATTAATTCATTTCAGTGTATTAAAGTGCTAATCCAAGCTGTAATCGAATGTAGGAGTGTGTGCTTGTGAATGTTTCTGTGTGTTTATGGAAGAATAGGTAAAAGTCCTTCATGCAAAGTGTTCAGTCATCCTAAAAAAATCCTGCTGATCTCCTTCCCCTCCAGCTTTTTGATATCTCTGATTCAACCATCAGGTATCTGTTTAGTTCCTTGGTAGGGAAAATGAAAGTTCAGGTGAGTCTTTGAGACCTGTTGTCTAACTGTGTCCAGTTCTTGACTCCCCAATACAAGAGAGGCAGGGATGTACCACAGTGAGTCCAGCAAAGGGCCACTCATTTGAATAAGAGACTGGATTTCATGTAAGGAAGGGCTGAGAGAGCTTGGACTGTTCAGCCTGGACCGGAGAAGGCTCAGGAGTATCTTATCAATTTGAATTGATGTACCTGATGCAAGGAATAAAAAGTGAAGCCAGGCCTTCTCAGTGGTTCCCAGTGACAGGATGGGAGGCAATGGGCACAGATTTCCTGAAATGCAAACTGAAATACAAGAAGTTGTGTTTAAACATAAAGAAAAAAATAAAAATTATCTCATTCTCAGAATGCATTTTTGTTTTGCATTGCATTAGTGCAACTAACTGTGGGAATATGTCATTCTATCAAAAGGACTGTGTCAATTATTTTCTATGTTCAGCAAACAAAAACCGAACTAGAGCAAGCCAAGTGCCACTTCAGAAAATCCTATAAAAGCAATGAGGATGCTTGTCACAAACCAGCCAAACAAGCAGACCTGCATCCTGCTGGTCAGTAAAAAACAAAGATAAGTAAAATGTCCATCTGGGAGTTGTACTGCAGCCTGTACTCGTCCACACTCCACTGTCCTGTCTTTTGTTTTTTATAGAAAAATGAAAATAAGCTATGTCGAGCAAGACCTTTAAAGTTTCCTAATGTGACATTGTTAATTTTATAAAAAATTATTCAGAATGAAAATGACTATGAATGAGGAAGTTTAGGGTCCTGATACTACTTCAGAGAATGCTTAATGATTAACATAAAATAAAATAATGTCAGCAGAACACCCAGCACAGAGTATGTTCAGCTTGAAACACCACTAGGCAGAAAAGGATCTGTCTATGTTTCAAATCTCTAAGAGCAGAAAGGTTACGCTACATGTAAAGATACTTGCCAAAAAAAAAAAAAAAAGAAAACAAGAAAGATATGCGTGATCTTTTACTAAGATAATTGGACAAAAATAAACTGTTTGTTTATTTTGACCAGCTGAGAGGTGGGTTAGTATCGATTTTAGCCTTGGGAAGTTTTTCTTTTCTAAGCCAAAAATGTTAATCTAATTTCAGTTCAACAGAACTTAATAGATAGTACAGGTATATCTTCACTGAGTTAATTTCTCACATGTTATTTCAGTCCACAGATGGAATTATAAACTTAGATGTATTTTTTTATTTTTATTTTTTTCACCAGTGTATCCATTTTGATCTCTACTCTGGCCTAGCCATCACTGAAGAAGTATCTTGGCTTAATTGGCTTTCACTTCCTTCTTAGAAGACAAAGGAGAATGACCAGCATCCACAATCCTTCTGATCATGGTATGTTTGACTACTAGAATACAAACAGATACTAAATAACATAAAATTCAAATTTCTTCTAATCCGGTATTTCCAGTAGCAAAGATAGCACCTTCTTATACCTCATACCCTGCACAAAAAATGATCTTGGGTTTAAAGGATTATGCAGAAAATCTTGGACAATTTCACTCTTTAAGAATGAATATAGCAAGGTGTAACATTATATGCTTATTCTATGAATCTGCATTTAAGTGTTTCATAGTCCAGGAGACGTCTTAACAGCTATAAATATTTCATAACTTGGTTTTCTCCATAAAGCAATACTTTTCTACCTAAAAGAATATATTTATGATAATCAACACAGCTAATACCTTGAGTTATGAGGGTGATCAGGATTTGATGATAACCAAAAACCTGCACTCTCTATCCAGAAAATAATCAGGTCCTCAAGTCCCACACTACATTTGTTTAAGTAGGTATCTTAAGATTACATCATTCAAATGCATTCACTTAATGCATTCTGATTTCACTTTGAATACTCACTTGCATGCTAGCATGATATTACAAAATAAAATATAATGAAACAAACAAACAAATAAAAAAAGTGGATATGAAATGCCTTCAGACACTGGGCTGTGGCAACATGAAGTACATTCAAAATCTTTATAAATTCAAATTGTCTAATTTTCTGGTGCTTATGCAAGGATCTTGGGATCTTACCACTTCTTTGCCTAAGGTGAATGCTGATATTCTTCAGAAAATATATATTAATGAATATTAACATAGGAACCACCAGTTAAAAGTCATCGAAGTTACTTTACAGTTTTTTTAAGATCTTGGACATATTCCTTCTTTTTCATAAAATGCAGAATAAAATCTTGCTGTGTTGAAAAAAATATTCTGGAAGATAAAAAAAAAAAGATAAAAAGGATCAATTTTTTTCATAGTCACATGAGAATAGTCACATATTCACATACTGCTTACTGTACTTTCCAATTTTGTCACAGCTATACTCACAATTTGTCTATCTAGTATTCTGAATAAATTAACCATGTTATATCAATGAGAAAAGTCTCTGGAAATGAAAAGATGAGATAGCGCAGATAAAAATAGAGAGTGTATTTTTGTCCAATTACCTTATTAATGGATTACATTTTTTCTTCACTTTTTCATTTTTCTGAAAGTATCTTTAAATATAAGTGATAAGATCGGAAACTAATAAGCAATCTGAATACTCTACAATGCTCAGATCCTTGATAAATATTACCAAGTATCTCACTGTGAACTGCATTTGATACAACTGTCTTCAGCAACCTAATAGGTGATGATAAGGGAGACAGAGCCAAACTCCTTTCAGAGACACACAATAAAAGGATGAAGCTGCCAGCAGGGGAAATCCCAAGTAGATACAAGGAAAAATGTCTTCAAAGGTGGCCACATGCAGGCACAGGTTTCTAGGCAGGTTTTGGAGTCTCCATCCTTGGAGATTTTCAAAACTCAGCTGGAAAAGGGCCTGAGCAACCTCTTTCAACTATCACAGAAGCCCATCTTGGGTCAGGAGGATGCACCAGAGGACCTTCATATCATACATTGTGTAAAAATTTTATTTTGTCCTGTGTTGTGGCTTCAGCCAGGATGAAGTTGACTTTCTTACTAGCAGCTGGTATGGTGCTATGTTTTGGATTTGGGATAGGAAATAGTGTTGATAGCACACTGGTGGTTTTCGTTGTTGTTAAGTAGTCAAGGCCTTTTCTGCTCGTCATATCACCTCACCAGTAAGTAGGATGGGAATGTACAAGAAGCTGGGAGGGGATACAGCTGGGCTGCTGACCCCAACTCACCAAAAGGATATTGCATACCATGTGGCATCATGCACAGCATATAAAGCTGGGGGAAGAAGAAGGAAGGGGTGGGGCATAGACTTGTGTCTTGTCAGCATTTGTCTTCCGAAGTAACCATTATGCGTGATGGAACCCTACTTTCCTGGAGACGGCTGGATACCTGCCTGTTGATGGGAAGCAGCAAATTAATTTCTTGTTTTGCTTTGCTTGTGTGTGCAGCTTTTGCTCTACCTATTAAACTGTTTTTATCTCAGTCCAGGATTTTTTCCTCACTTTTACTCTTCCCATTCTTTCCCCCATCCCAGCTTGGGGAAGAGAGCGAGCAGCTGCATGGTCCTTGTTGCTGGCTGGGGTTAAACCACAACATTGTTTTACAGCACCATTTCCCAGGTAGTTCAACAGCCTGTTGGAATAGAACAGGCTATTTCTCTTATATGAGAAATACCTCAAACTTATTTTGTGCTTAACTGGTTGAAAACAGCATAGTGGAACTATTTCCAATCACTCATCTGCAAAATAACCTTTGCCCTTTCCTTTGAAAATGCTACCATGTATAGCAAGTTTGGGCACATCCCTCTCTATGGCCTGATGAGGATCCATGTGGGTATATATGTCTTTGTGCTCTCCTAGGGCCACACTAGGTTTTTCAGAATTCCACTCAGCTAGATGGTTGGCAACATTTAAATCAATTTTTCTTCTTTAAATTTTAATTATATGGAATTTTGGAAAAAGGACACTTGGGGGAGGAGGGGGGAGAGTATGAAAACACAAGAATTATATGAAACCCAGAAAAATCTTTGGCTTTTCTCTTCAGGTACTAATAGTCTTCTAGATCAGCTCTGGAAATTTCCCTCCCAGAGGTATGTTTTTTAATTCCATCCTATTTCCTTCTTACTTGACTAAGAAAAGTGTGATTGCTTTTGGTACAATAGGTTCAGGCAATTATTCTAACATTATTATAAGGGCTATCTGAAAATAAGCATTGGTTTTGTTCTTTCTTGTATCTCTTCTTTAAGAATGTTCTCAAAGAGGGAAATTGGCACTCTAAAATAATCAAGTCCTCAAATTTTAAGACATTCCCATACATGTGTGACATTTGATTGCAAAGATTGTCAGTAACAAAAGAAGAGGTACTGTAGCTGCAAAGATCACAACTTCAGTGTAAATCATACAGATTATTCTTTGTTAAAAACAATACCTTATTAGAATTCATTTTATATAATTTAGTATGTATATGAAAATATACAATGCATGCAAAGAAGAAAGAGTTCTCCTTAAATTCAGCTCATTTTGCATGGATTATTATGCACCTAGATTCAACACAACTATAATTGAATTTAACTAAATTGAAATGGAGTTGTCCTAAATGGAGATAGATAATCTGAGGATTCCCTTTCATCTCATGTGCAGGGCCTGAATGTAATGCTTGTAGAGTTTGCTTTTATTAAAAGCTTAA
Organism: Chionis minor; assembly: GCA_013398295.1. Taxonomy (NCBI): domain Eukaryota; kingdom Metazoa; phylum Chordata; class Aves; order Charadriiformes; family Chionidae; genus Chionis; species Chionis minor. Next base: position 87,090 of record VZSF01008291.1, on the reverse strand, counting down.
TGTACGTTTACTAATGTAGGTTTAAAAATGGCCTAATTCTTAATCAAATACATTTCAGCAGCAGGAGGGCCAACATTCAAATAAAGATTAATTGAAAACTTAATTAAATACTTCAAAATACACATTAAAATGTTATGATAAAGTTTCAGGTCATGCAGTTTGCAACTCAATCCAAGTAATGAAAATGAAGGACTTGATCCAAGAGCCTGTATAGTCAGTAACTGAAATTACCCCAAAGCTACAGAATAACATCTAGCTTTGAATGTTTGCAATGAAATTTTCTGGGGTAGTTTTGCATTATATGAAGTATATAAAGATAGAGCTGGTTTCACCTGCCTGTTCCAAATTCCTGACCTTCTATGTTTCCTGTGCTCTAAAAGACCACTTTATTAAACTTCATCCAAGACTGCCAGAAAAATATTTTCCCAGTCTAGTTGAAAGCAAGACTAAAAGATGTAAAGATTGTTGGTTTTAAGTAAATAAAATTTTACAGCTTATGTACTTCATTCTGCATGGTTAGTCACAGCATGCTGATGGGGAACAACTCATGTACTTACTAAAAACTTCCAGATTGTAAAACCACTCACATTTCCATTCACAATGGAAAACATTTGTTTAGTTATTCTCAATTTATGCCATGTTTCTCCCCACCCACAGGTGATTCATTTCATGTGATATAACTTTGGTTTATCACTGTTTATAACCATTCTGGTGAAGAATCCTGCTGATGGCTTACTGACTCGTTTCAAAATCTTTTGTGGAGGGATGCATTAACATTGAGAGTCCTGTATCTAATTAAGATGTTGTGTAACCTTTACTATATCAAATCTTCAGGACAAAGATTCATTTAAGTCATAGAAAATAACTTCAGAGGCAGATAAGGCAAAAATGGAAGATACAGCAAGAACATTTTACCAAAAGGCTTCTCAGCAAGTAAAACAAATAAGTAAGTCCATAGTCCTTTTCAAATTTGAATGTTGCCTTAGCTGGCAACTGGAGATGTACTTGCGTTTTTCATGGAGATACGCCAAGGTGGGGCATGGGGGGTGGAGGTGGGGGTGGGGGTGTATGTTTGTGCATGTGTGTGCTTGCATACATCTACATTTGCACACATGCCTATGTGTGTACTGGGAAGAGAGGAACAAAACTTGCAAGTCTACAGAGACAAAGGAATAGTCATTCCTTGTATTTGCAGGGTTAAGATTTTTGAAAGCTGAGAAGAATATTTAGGACTGAAAAAAAAAATGTTGGGCTGCAAGCCTCTTTCTGCCTGCTTAGAGAAATAAAACTGGCAAGAAGTAAGAAGACCCTTACATACTCTTATGTACAGGTCTGTTAGAGTGAATGGACCACAGGGCAGCAGCACAGCTCAGAGACTACAATACAGCTGTATGGGGGGAGCACCAACTGTGCACTAACCACTGGTCATGTGAAGAGCCATAAAGAAGTTATATCATTTTAGTACTCTACAGCTAGCTTACTAGAAAACACTGCAGGGACCCCTGCATGGTGTTATTTTGTGCACTGCAATGTAATCTTGAATTCTTTACTGCTAGCAGCACAGCTTCAGCAAAAAAAAGATGAGAAGCATCTTCCTTATGACCAGATGGGCAAAATCAGCTATCATCCTGAAAATCCAAAGATTAAAATGAGTTTAACATGTATTAATTAAAGGAGGTCATGCCTCTTGTCTCAGCTGATTTTTTTTTTTTTTTTAATGAAAAGGCAACTAAAATGCATCTTTCATTTCTCTTATTTGCTCAGTTCAGCATTGCTGCACCCTGCGTTTAAAGCAGTGGAAAGGAAATCTAAAATGCTTAAAAGGATCAGATAGAAAGTTGTGCTCACTTTGTGTTAACACTAATTGCACAGTCAAATGGTAAAACAGATAAAATAAGACTTTTTTTTTCCATAAGAATTTGTTTTACTTGAAAAAAAGTGTAACAGAACTGTGATAGCGCAGAGAGCACCAACTAATAGTAGAGGAAAAATAATTTTTTTCTACTTTATAGAAAACTGACAGGGAACGCCTATTCATTCCTACCTGCCAAATGTGGTGCAGGAATGCTTGCTACACCACAGTGCAGAATGGGGTAGAGGCAGATTACTCATGCCTACGTGTTGTCTGTGGGAAGCTGCCCATCACACTGTGCCTAGCTTGGTGGAAAACTGAACTGCTGGCAGATTTGGTGGTCTGAGCACTTGTCTGCCTATCTGACCCCTGTTAGCATTGGGGTCAACTTCTTCAGACCTCAACAAGTGAGATAATGAGCCAATGTCCAGTAAGTAACCTGTGAGAAATGAAAGTCAGCCAGATGGATCTGGTGTCACAGCTGTACATCAGTTGCTGTATGTTGATTTGATGAGTAACAGAGTTTGGGTTGGAGCTGGAAGTGGAAGTTGGGAGATTTAATTTTACATGATATTTACATAGGCACAGTAATTGTTGTCTTATTAAGAGTGTGTATAAGCCACAAGTGTTTTTTATGCAGTGGCACTTTCCAGGATTATGAAAAAAAAAAAAAAAAAATCTCAAACACTTTTCTTGGTGTTCATTTTAAGTGATATTTAATAAAAACAAATACTGAGATAAAACCTCATCTCGTTGCTTTCACTGCATAGGCTCTGTCTGCCATACAGAGAATCTGACTCCCAGTCCTGGTTTGAGGTAAAACAGGACCAATTTTGTTCAGTAACTCTGCTTTCTAACTAGGCCTCTTCTAACTGCTGAAATTAACAGCATATTGTGCAGAAAACTGCTCTTTCTCAGAGCAATAAGACCCATGTTTATAGCTGATGCCGAGGCACGGTATGCAGAGAGGCCCTTGCTTATACTTATTGCTATAACGACCAAGGCCAGACAACTTTGTTATTTGCCCAGTTGGAGGGTTGGAAGCGGACAAGCATAGAGGGGTCCCACCTGTGGGGAGGAGCGCACAGGACAGGTGACCCAAAACTGACCAAACAGTGTATTCCATCCCATCTGCATCATGCTCAGTATAAAAGCTGAGGGATAAAAGGGTCAGCTCTCTTGCTCTTGCTCTGGGTTTTTTTCTTCAATGCCCGGTGTCCGAGGAGGACTCCGTCTGTTCGTCTGCCTTTGATTCCGATGCATGTGTTCCTGAGTCCAGTTTCGTTCCGTAGCTGAGCCCAGTCTGGGACTTCCCCAGTGCCTGCTGGTGACGTGATTGTCATCCTGGGAGCTTGATACAGTTTTGTATATTTTTCATTATTTTCTTTTTGTTATTTTATTCTTTATATTTCATTAAAGTAGTTTAGTTCTTACTGAACTAGTCTCTCTTCTTCTCTCTCTCCTGCTCAGCAGGAGAGAGGGAACATCTGTCACTCGGCTTGCTTGGGCCAATCTACCTAAACCCACGACACTCCTAGAACAGGCTTCCTAGGTGCACATTCCTTCCAGACCCCAGCTCACTTCTGCTTCCTAAAGTAGCTCTGTGGCCATTTATTACATGTCATATTTGTTAGCACATATCAATCAGCACTGACAGTACAAAAAAATACACAACTCAGTTTTCAAAGAACAGATGCTTTACCAGACTGCTGGAGTTGTATGTGGTCTGTGCCCCAATGGGCTTACAGTGCTTTGTTAATGCGCATATAAAGATGGCATGTGTCTCCTTGGGGGTTGTTATTAAGGTCAATTTCCTAAACATCTATAGATTTTACTTTTCCAGCTCCACTAAGTATTTCATTAAATTGTTTGATTGATTTCCCACTTCTGTCTGGTTCTTGCTCCTGGATGCCTTGCTGTCTTTGAAGTATAGAAAGGAAATTACATTTTTAAATAAGGAAAAGAATAATACCATAGCTTGATTTCCATTGGCAGCGGCAGCATGTTGTAGAGCTACATATATCTGATCTGTGTTTACAAAAATAGAGAAATCCATACTTAATACAAAGCAAGGCTCCTGAACGTTATAATCTGTCCTTTGAGAAAGATATATCACATTCTGGTTACTATCAAGAAAAGCAAAAATGAAAGGGTAGTCTGTAAATAGATTTCTGAGGTAAAGCTTACAAGGACACAGCATCCTTCAGTCATATACAAGACCGCCTTGATATCTGAGGCAATGCATCCTACCTTGCTTTTTATATCCTTAGCTATACTAAAGCTCTAATTTAGCCTTCCCTATTTTAGTGATAACAAAACCAAGCAAAGCACCAATTTAAGAAGAAACAAAAGCCTAGAAAATCTGGATACTGTTGTTATCAACTTTGTCTGTTCTTTGAAACTATTCAATTTTTTTTGTTTTCATTGTCACTGTTTTTAGAAGTCACCACCAACACATGTATTTCTTTATATTACTGGCCTCATAATGGAGCTATTAACTCTCTGAATTTAATATGGTCTGCCCCCAATCGTAGCCTGTATCGTTTGAAGTACAGATGTTATGGACTGACTTTCAGCTATAAAGCTGATAAAACAGCAGCCTCATATTAGATTGGGCTCTGCCTAAGAGAGAGATCTATTCCAACAATCCCCGTGTTTTTTACAAGCACGGGTTTAGAGAACCAGAGTGATGCCACCTTCACAACCTTGCAAATCACCCCCTCTGGAGCTGTTCTTCAGTCATTTCCTCTCTGAAGTGTTGGGTTGCTCAGATTTCCACAGCAGATGTTCTAATAGGCTGTGCCTACACTTGTTCATCTCTTTAGCTGGAATAAACAAAGCATTTTTAATACATAATTGATTGCTATAATGGAAACGATCATTTGATATAAACCAGGTTTCATCCAGGTTTTCTGTTCTCTCCTTTTGCCTAATCTCCCATAAAACCATGGAAATCTGGAAAAAGGGGGTATGAAATGCATCTGTTTGTGTCTGTTTCCAAGCTTAAATTCTGGGTGCCCAAACAATGCCTGCCTGGCAGGCCACCGTCTTTTGTTTGCTTCTTTGCAAAGCCGGAAGCAGAGAGCACGTCACCCTGCGATCCTCCTGTAAATAGCCCTGTAAATGGTCTTGACCACTCTGCTTTGTCGTTTTGACTCTTTTATTCTGAATGGTGGTAGGAGCAGTCACACTGCAAGTGCACATCTTGGCATTTTGCCTTGTATGGGATTGGTGTACTTACAGGCAGCCTGCTGCCCTGCAACTGTGATCCGCTTCAGCTTAATCAGTGTGCACAGATGTTCAGTGTCTATGTACCTACCAGAGGTTGCTGGCAGGTTGTTCATGCCAGCACTCTCAAACATCAAATAACTCTGATCATTGATTTTCCTGATTCTCCAGGGAGCTTCAAGAAACATTTATCCTACATGTATTTGTCAGGTACATCATCTCACATGAGTTTTACTCTGAGCTTTCTCCCAACTCCTTCAGTCTGTCTTACTGTCTGTCAGTGCATGGAAGTGCACAAAACAAAAGGACATTTAATTTTTCTTAAACCATTTTCCCTTATGTTAATGTCACATCTGTACACAATGTGCAATGCAGGGTAGTAGTTTTCTTCAGTTTGTTTTTTTTTTTTAGGTTTTTCCTTTTGTTTCCATTTGTAATAAGCTGGTCTTTGGCTCCTAATCTCTTTATTTCATGAAATTCTGGAATGACGTACAAAAGACATGAATCACTGCATAGGTAACAAAAATGGCAAACATTAAGGAAGCGTATATGTTTCTGCTCTTGCTTTGCATACTCCCTCTCTTAGCCCTCTCCCTATCATCTACCTGATCTTGTACCTCTTCTGACATACAAATAATTCTTACACTCAATCTCTTTTAGAAAATCTTTTGTCCTAACCCATAAGTGCCTTACAAACTACCTGATTCAGTTTCTTCATCACTAAAATTGAGTCACTTTATTTGCTTGATTCTTTTCAGAGTGTTTTCCGTCTTCTCCAAACTGACTTCAGAAAGACAGTCAAAAAAGAGCCACTTCCATTCTCCAACTCTTCTGTTTAACATTTTGTAACCACTTTACTTTTGTCTTGTTCAGTTTGTCACCTGAGATCTGGATACTGCCATAAACTTCAGTTTCTTCTGGTTCTTCTTTTTATCTGATCCACTGCTGTAATTCTAAGGAACATGTCTTTAGGCTAAATAGCTTGCTGCTACAAATAGTTACCTTCCAAACAAATAATTTTCAAACTCCTTACTTTCCTTTTCTGAGCACTAGGCAATCCCACAACATTTACACCCTTGTTTCTTTATTTTTCCTCTGCCTCCCACTCTTCACTTCACTACCTTCTGTCTTTGTCTGTTAGTTTTGACCTGCAAGCTTTGGCTGTCAGGACAGAGAAATGAAAATACATTCTCTTATGCAGGGAGGTAGAGCAGAAAGAAGAGCACAAGGCTGTATTCCCACTGAGAACAGTATTCCCAGCCAAGGGAGTTATTAAGTTTTGTATTTAATTGTTTCTCTTATTTTTCATATGCTACTTTTTCAGACACTCTTTTATCTCTTTTTTCATCTTTTACCTTTCTCAAGCATGGAGTAAAAGGTTAGGAGTTTTCACTGTATGTTTTATTGGGATCCAATTAAAAAATTATAAATATAAACAATTATAGGATTTTCAAAGCGGTCCTACCACTGAACTTTGGTTTTATTCACAGAATGACAGTCTCTTGTAAATTGGGTTTAAATACTTTTTTTCTCTAAAATAACTAGCTTATCTTCAAATCAAGTCTGGAACAACTTCATTTTCTTGTTCTTTCAACTCTTCAGGGTACAGGGAAAAGCTAGTATCTTCCCAGTGAGTGTAGCTGCTACAGAATTCTCTTTGCAATTTGCAACAGAGAAAACATGCCACTCAAAGGAAAGTTTTAATTTGTCACTGCTTATAATGTGATGTGTAAGTAGTGGGCAACAGTTTGACTCTCCAATCAAGGTGGGTCCTACCCCTTTTTAAATTCAGATCAGAGCACTTTTCCTGTGTTCTGGAATATTAATGCTTGTTTTTGTGCTGTTTTTTCTCTGGTGGAAGGAATATATTCTTGCTATGTTAATATTGAAGAAAAATAAAGAAAAGAAACCAAAGAAACATGATACAGTGGGTGAGGTAAAGATAATGAGGCTATAGTTTTATTTTCCATTGAGTCATTGCCAGATGGACATACATTGCAAGATGGACAGTGTGTGAATATACTGCAGTGTGCAGGCTGTTATAGACAACCTAGCTGCAAAACATGACGGTCAAGATAAGCCACAATTATGACCTCCGAGTCATAAGGGGAATTGTATTGTAGATGGACTTAAGTAGCTATTCATAAGAAGAACGTGATATAGAGCTAAGGACCAATCTTCACAGTGTTACGAGAATACTCTAAGGCCCCACTATTTTTCCTCTGAAAATTAACCTTTCACATGCATGTCCTAGCAAATGCCAAAGCCAGCAGAATCTTACAACAAAGTAAGAAAAAACAGATCACTTAAGAATAAATACACTCATATGAAGGCAAACTCTGTTGTAATTTTGAAAAGTCTATCAATTACAGCACAGTGAAATATCTAGTTCAACGTACTTCTGCCCTCATAAACACCTTCTCAAAGAGCTGCCAAGAATACAAACATCAAACAAAAATCTAAATAATTACCATATTTTTTCCCATGGCTAACTTCACCATGGCAAATTTGTAATTGACTTTAACATTTAGGCAAAAGATGAATTTGTGTATGTCTACTGTAGGAACATGTTTTTATAAAAGCAGGCACACAGATGTTCCTGAGATATTTCTCAATAATTTCATATTTAAAACTTCTCAAGGCAAACTAATGAAATGTTATACAATTTTTCTTTCCATTTTAATCTTCATGACTTTGTCCTGCAATGCTTTTATTCAGATCACTAGTACTTTTTTTTTGTGACATCATGTTTTGTGGAAAAAGCAAGGCCACCTTGGTCCATTCAAATTGACTTGTCTTTGCCCTTCTACTTTCTATTTTGGATGTAAAACCTAATTTCTTTGCTTGTAACATTAATTTTAAAGGAAAAGCTTTTTTTTTTTTTTTTTTAATTTGGTGGATGACTTCTTCTTCTTCTATTATCCAAAGTAGCTCGCACAAAATTTTACATTAATTCTTTACAAGATGCCTGATTCCACTTTACAAAGTACACATTTCTTTTACAGTGCTTAACAGCTAGTCTTAGATGGATTTCCCTGTAGTGGTTAAGAGATTAAAGAGCAAAACACTTTCAACTGCAGTGGTTAATTTATCTTAGCTTTATAATTTGTGTCTTGCTATATATAACTTCTTTCCTACTCCCTTTTAAATTTTTTGTAGCTTTTCCTTCAAAGAATGGACATGGTTAGAGTTTGGTCTTTTTTCTCCCCCCCAGTGATATCTATTTTATTCATCTGTACCTGCCTTAAATAGATTCCAAATTGAATTAAGCTAGAGTAACTGCTCTCAGAAAAATTTGGAAATCTTTCAGAGTGAACATTAATCGCTTTTGCCACTTAAGATTCTGCATATGCAACAAGAAAAATTCAGACAACTTCTTACCTCCAATTCATATTTACACATGCCCTTTATTAGTATTTATAATGCAAGATGGTTTTAACAGCTCATGTTATGAAAGAACTGCAACATTAAATTTGATGGATAAGTTACTATTTGTAAATAAATCCTACAGCATTCAGAGGAAAAAATATGGATAAGGGTTTCAGCAACTTGTTTATTTATATAATGGATTTGCATCTACATTATGAGTAATTTTGCAGTGAAATATGAATGGGCAATCATTGTTTCATACTGAGGAAATGACCACCAATGGAGCTCATGCCAGGATATTCCTGGAAGCCCTCAGTATTACAGCTATAATAAAGAATGAGAAATTTATTTCTAAGCACTTCAACCAATACAGTGTAGAAATATACATACGTATATATATAGTTGTTAGGTAGAATTATTTAGCATGCATTTAATTGTAACTAAAAGATAGATTTTTGTGCCTTTTCATCTCACTATGAAGTTATAAGCTGTTAGTTTTACCCAAATGTGACTATGTTCAGATGTCATGTCTTATTTTCTATTCACCATTAAATACATATATGAATTTCATAGGTAAAATAGAGTATATATTGCAAGTTACATGAAGACCTTAAATTCAATAACTTTTATTCACACCCATGTAAGTCTATCTTAGCAATTTGACATTGTGACCTCAAAGTCAAACTTGCCTGTTTTGGTGATTTTATTTTGGGAGAGATTTTACTTTGGGCACTAGATTTAGCTACGCTAATAGGGCTATTTGTTAGAAAACTAACATGCACACATAATATTAACAAAGTGTGTTTTGTCCTGGGCATGAAAGAAAAAGAGAATGTTACCTGACATTTTTAAAATGTGAAAGGTTCACAAATACTAACAGAGCACAACTATATTACATAAATAGAAAAATAGGAAGATGACTAGTCAAAATATGAATGCACTGTTTTAAAGTAAAGTTAATCACTCCAGAATAGTGCCCCTTTTCACCATTTCTGTCCATGAAAGGAATTTGTGAAGGATTTAAAGGGTTTTTAAAGTTTTTTGTTCCAGATGCCAGACACACTTCTTTAACCTGACTTCTCTAACACAAGAAAAACAAACAAACATGCCTATCCCCGAAAATTTCATGTACATGTGATTTATTCCTGAGAGAGAGAGAGAGAACGCAAACAATGTGCGACTATGTCAAGCACATTGGTAAATGTATGTCTGGAAGATCCTTTGATATTACAGTGTTAAAGGAGGTATAAGAACTCAGAGAGTAATTTCTTGCTCATTAACACTTGGTCCTTTTTCTATGATTTTATCCATAGTACTTTTGACTGCTTCATGGCATTAAAGAGTATAAGAACTTCAGAACACTTTTCATGAACTAAAAATATATCTTACCTACCGTCTGTAGTACGCTGCACGAAGCTGAATTCAGTCATTTGAGCTTTCTTAAGGCTCCAGAGTCATTGCACAGACACATTTTACAAAACCCTGGATTTCTTCAACCATGACAAAGTTCTAAAGTGACAGTGGAGAACACGGTGTTGCCTCCATCTCATTGCCTTGAGCGTTCTACACCCTCACTACAGGTATCACTTTACTTTTAAATCCACAATCATGCCTTTTTGCGAAAAATATTAGCCTGACAATTTTCATTGTGTTTTCCCAATTCATACTTTACCTGTCATTTAATTGAAATGACTTAATAATTGTCTTCCTTATATGGGATTCATATTCCATAAAAGAAAATATATCAGTGCATCTCATTCTAAATTTCTCAGTTGTTGTTGCAGTTTTATTCAGTGTCTCAATAGTGCAACAAATTTAAAGATTGTTAACTATAGTTTTCGGTTTCAAGTTTGAAAAAGACTGGTTTGAAGTTTGCATTTTAGTACTGATGGACCTGACAGCTGTGTCAGCCTTCTGCATGAAAAATTCCCATTACAATGAACACCTACCCTAATGAAGTTGTAAGAGTTTTGCTGTTGAATCTAAAGTTGGAAGCATGTGACAGTGAGAGCTGTTTTCATGAAGGACTTGAAAGATTAGTCTAAAGTTCTTTCTACTTGATCATTAATATAATCTTGATTTTTTATTGTAAGTCTTCCTTAACAGTATGGGAGATACATCTGTGAATTATAAAAGCTAGCTATTATGAAGTCATTAATTTTAATCCCCGCTAGAAAGGAGTGATTATTCTAAAGTTAAATCACCAAGCCAAGTTTTTGGTCTGCTAAAATGAAATCTCCAATAAATACCTCTCTTGTGGTTTAACCTTACTTTACATAAATTTAATTCAGGCTGATTATATTCTGAGAAAAAGTGATATACATGAACTGGGGCAGGACTTGAAGTATGAAACAAAACCACTGGCATGAAGATGGTATACTTAGCCGTANAAAAAAAAAAAAAAAGGAACAAGGGAAACAGCAAGGGCTTCTGGCATTCATCTATAGATGAGCAACTTCTATTTTCTCTCATGAAATCTAAACATCAGTTTTTTTCTGGCTGAACATGAGGCAACATGGCAAAGTCTAAATTCAGTGGAAAAGCTTGTGGAGAAGTGAAGCCTCTTTGTGCTGCTCAAAACACAGTGAACATGCATAAAAGCAACTACTCCTGTCATTGTAGCAAGCTAAGGCAGCCAGATCCTCTGTTTCTGAATAGGTTTTAGTACAGAATCCGTATAATAACCTGGGCAAGGTTGTAAATACTTAAAGGAAAGGCTCCAGAGGTGGAGGATGTTCAGAGGAATTTGTGGGCAGTACTCTTTACTGCTGAAGCCAGGTCTTCTGCTCCACAACTGTAACTGCAGGATGTAGTTGCATCACCTATTGTCCCTGCAGTGCTTAGTCCACCAGCATCATAGCGCTATTCCATGCCAAAAGGTTGAGACGATGGGAGAACAAGTCTGGGCTTCTCTGTCTTGAATTCAAATTCTTCTGCAGTACTCATCAAAGGTTTTGATCATTGCTACAGAACATTTACTCCTTGTCTTAGATTCTCATCTTCAGCATCTTGGGTCTGCACCCACGCTTAGCCCACTGCCCTGCGGTCAGGAATCACCGCTCAGTAACCCCATATTTATTCCTTAACCCTGAGAAAGACTGCAATTGTTTCTATCTTCTTCCATTACACAGTTCAGACAAGCAGTTTATCTGCCTTGTTCCTAATACTTTGAGGAAGTATTAGAGACTGGAAAGTCTGTTTGGGCTTGAGGAAAGAAAGGAAAAGGAAGAAAAGGAAGTCAGGCTTAATTCCTCCTGTTTCTTCTAATATAAGAATACAATATTACATGTTTTTACACATTTTTCTTCTTAATTGTGTTCCAGCCAATTGACTTATTTCCTCCTCAGCCATTTCCCCTTGGCCTGTATTTTCTTATTCTTTCAGAACAATCCCATAAAAATAAAACCAGATATAAATGAAGGTACTGTTTCTTGTTAGTTTCCCAAGGCATAAAATCACAGAATCATAGAACAGCCCAAGCTGGAATAGACCTTGAAAGAACGTGGTCCAGCATTTTCGGGAAAGGGAGCCTAGATGAGGTTATCCAGCACACTGCCTAGTTGCATTTGAGAAAACTCCAGTGTCGGGAACTCTACTACATCCTTGGGGACATTGTTCCAGTGAATGACTTTTCTCACTGTAAAAACTTCCTTATATCAAGATGAAGCCTCTCCTGGTGCAACTTCTACCCATTCCTCCTTGCCCTCTCCATGTGGCTCTTTGTGAAGAGAGACCCTGCCTCCTCTGTGTAGCCTCTCTTTAAGAACTGGAAAACTGTGATGAGGTTCCTTCAAGCCTTCTCTTCTCCAGGTTGAAAAGATTGAATGCCTTCAGTCTTTCTTAACAGGGCAGGTTCTCCAAACCTTTTATCATCTTCATGGCTCTTATTAGGATCCTCTCTAGTTTGTCCATGTCTTTTTTGAATTGTGGGAAGCGGAACTGGACACAGTACTCCAGGTGTGGCCTGACAAGTGCTGAGTAGAGCAGGATGATCACATCTCTACCTCTGTTAGTAACAGCCCTGCAGATGCAGCCCAGCATCTGACTTGAGCAATGCAATTCTGGCTCATGTTCGGCTTCTTGTCCACCAGGACACCCAGGAATCTTTCAGCAAAAACAATGGTACGGTTCACAAAAATCTACCGTGGTATTTAAAAAATATAAAATAAAGTTAGCTCCAATTTCGTAATTTTCATGTATAATATTTTATAAGGAAGTCCTTCTTACACTATTTGGTAAGGTCCAAAAGAATGTTAATTTACTGGTGTTTTTATCTAGTATAACCTTTCTAGTTCAAAATTACTACCTGAAGTTTAATTGCAGATTAAGGAATGTTGACAGTTTTTCTACATATAAGCAAGATCGCGGTTTTTCTAGATTAACACATGTTGTAAGGCACTATATTAATTTAGAATATGTGTTCGAAGTTTTGTATTAATTTTCTTAATTATTATCTGTATATATATTGATATAGCCTGAAGTCTTACCAGAAGAAAACTTATAAAATTACTCTGTTACTAAGCCTTTGTCAAGAACCGAACATCTGTGTTTTCAGTGTGAGAGACTGTGAAAACTATAGTTCAGGATTTTTGGAGCTAATAGGAAAACAATTCCATAGAAGCCTGAATTTCAGCAGTGAGCTGAGTGGCTGTCTATTCTAACTGGCTTTATGAATACCAGCCATAATGCATAACATTTACTCTTATGTCTATTTTGGAACTGAATGCTGTTCTAACTCTAATTTCTGAAATATTGCTATATTTATGTTTCCACACAGAATTAAAAAAAAAAATTCAGCCAATAAAGACAAACGTAAATTTTACATCTCAAACATAAACCTACAGGTTATTTGCTTCCTGACTTATTTACAGATATGTGTCCAGAAAACCTACACTGAAAAACGCTATCAGAGGTCCACATAAAATATCCTCCAATTATATCACACATAAGTAGAATTTCTCCACACTTGACTAAGCTTAATGTGTTTCAGAATCCACATTTACATATTTTGATTTCAATAAAAAGGATTTAATATTCCTAGTAGTTAAAAAACTCCAAACATATCCAAAATTGTCATGCTTTCTCTTTTTTTTTTTTCTTCCTTGATACATTGCAGTTTAACTCAGACTGGAACAACTGATTGGTGATTAGATGGCAGTGACCCAAGACAGCACTTACCTTGGCAACATTAGGAGTAATACACGAAAATTATTTTCATAGGGATGAAGTGTTCTTAACCAATTTTGACAATGCATTAGGCTCAGACAGGTTTTTCTTCAATATCAGGCATGGGTTTTGCCCCTATTTCTCTGCAGAAGCGAGACAAATTCTGATTTCAGTTAAAGAACTCAAGTATTGCTTTATTGGAAGAGGAAAAGCTAAAATAGCTTAGTAGCAAGATGAATTACAGCTACAGTATTCAAAGCCAGAAAGGCAATCTGAAATGAAAGAATTGTAATTGCCCAACTGAGTTCCTTCAAGCACATATGTTTGTGGGATTGTATACCTTATGCAACTTCCTCATTAAATACATTCATGCACTGACCAAAATAGAAAGTCTAGAATTTGAAACATTTTGATTGTTTTAGTGTAATTGCCTATAAAAAACCTTTTTAGTAGTTGCTTTTTTTTTGTTTTTTTTTCTCCAGACATTTAAACTATAATCTGTACAGATCCATGCTGTCCCATTAACATCATCACTACGGAATATGTTCTGGTACCACCAAAAGACAATACAGAAGTATTTTTCCTAAATTGCGTGCGACTATTATCATTAAAGTCATTGTCAGTGAAAGCAAAATGTGCTGGTGTAAAGAGAACATCTCTTCTATTAACTGCAGTAATTGTAATTTGCATGAAACCTTTTACTTTCATATATTACACAGAATTCACTATGGTTCACTGAGGTTATCAGACAATTGTGTTTCAGTTATCATGTGATAAGTGCATTTAAGGGTCCAGACAAAGTTCTGATTATAGGTACTGAACATGCACAAAGAAATACAGAGTTTCTGAACCAAGGAACTTACAGACTGTAAAGGAGAGAGAGAAAAAGGCAACAGAAAGAAAATAATGGAACAAAAATTGAACAAATGCTCATAACAGGACAGATCCAAGAATAACACCAGGTGCTCAATACCAAACTCTGCTAATTTTGTTCCTGTCAAAAAATTAACTGTGAACTGCAATCGGTAAAACCACATCCATCCTGCTAATACATAGAAGCATATACATTTAAGAAACAGAATACTATTCACACACTTACTTACATTTTCAGTAGTGACTTTTGTTATTACTCAATTTTATACTTAACGTAGCTTTCTTCTTTTTATCACACCCAATTTTTGACTTTCTGAAAGAGAGGAACATGAGATCTCTTTGCCTCCTAATGATCTGTTCTCTGTACCTTCAAAAAACCCACACTTGTGTCAGTTTCTCAAAAGATTAGTTGATGATAATATGACATACAATAAACTATGTAACTGCACTCCAATCAAGTTCCTCTTGAAAGACCCCTGCAGTAAATATTCTTTCCATTTATCATAAAAATAAAAACCTGACTATCTCTCTCAACTAACAATCCCCTGCAAGAAGAGATAATGAAAATAAGAATTTCTATCTTTAGAAAATTCTGGCATTTTCAATAATGTTTCACAGAAGAAATAAATCTAGACAATATTTCAGGCTTTCATATTGTGTAAAATACTTCAGCAAAAGAAAATATTTCAAAACTAAACTCTGTCAAATCACTTTCAGACACCTAAGCTATGGTGGTGTTTTTGTTTTTATTTTTGTTTTTTTTCTAGAAAATAAACATTTAGAACAAATTATCCATTGTTTTGGATCTTTAGGACATACAGATTGCATCCAGGTTTATGTCAAACACTAAGACTTCCTTCCTTTTTTCCTGGTGTAACTCTAATATATACATAGCAATGACTTATTATGTTGTATTTTAGAACTCTTAGAATACTTTTTTAGCTTTGAAAAAATCCTCATGGACTTACAGGCACTGTGACAGCACAGGTCAGGCTTATCTTCATTAGTTTCATAAACTGATAGGTTTATTTTACTCGTAAAATAAGTTTCCCTGTTGGCACAAAGAAGACAGCAAATTCAACATACCTGAAAACACTTTCTCATTTCCAGATGATGCTGGCAATCTTGCCATTACATTTCTAAACATAACTCTCAGTAATGTTCCTGTTAAGTCTCCTCTGTTGTACAACCTTTCTAAGTACAATAGATCTGAAATAAGTTGTTGGAAACTGAGCCTGTTCCACTTTGCAATAGCTAACCCAACACAGAGATCTGTTAATTAATTTCTTCTTCCTCCATGGAGGCACTTATTGACACTGTCTACATCTCCTGTGTAATTCAGCGGTGTCCTGGGCACAGGGTTTGAGACTAAAGTTACTGTATCACTTACTTCCCAGAGATTTCAAGGGCAGCTGAGCAGGTATCTTCTGGAACAGGGAACTTCACCTGTCATGTGGGAGCCCACCTCAGGCTGCAGAAATCCCCTGCATCCATGGGACTTGATAGCCATCTTCATGTAGTATAAGTATTCTTATACTAGTGAGACATACTGGAGAGATAAGTATTCATCCCACTGCCTACTAAGAGGGCAGGTGAGATCTAGGAAGCAAACTTATGTGAGCCATGTGGACCTCACAATCCTGGTCACTGGTCTTGGGAGTGCTCCTTAGAAAACCATTTCAATGAACAATGACATAGTTAATGATATTAATAAACTTATTTCTTCATAAACCATGTTGAAAGAATGCTTTGTTCTGAAGCAAAAAGTTTAGAAAATTAAGTTTTTAGTAATGCATTGCTTTTCAGTGTTTGATAGTTTTAAAATTCTTACCTTGTCAAGTATGATCATTATCTTCTCATTGCTCAAAACCTAACTTTGAAACAGAATTAACTGTAGAAATACAACATAATGAAAAGAGTTCTGTACAACAGCTGCTGTAATATGGTGGCTTTGGGATTTTCATTTGTTTTTTATGTATTGCTTTTCACATATTTTAGACTGATCAAGAGAAAAATGGGAAATTTTAGGCCTACTTAATACTATGAATATTCCCAGTAGGTTTCCACTAAGTTATTTAGCATAGATGTTTCTATAATTGTGATATATTAAGACAATTTTGTGTTAAATTAGCCTTAAATTTTCCCATGTTTTACCTGTGGAGATGTAGATACAAACTGGCCCAAGAGGCAAGGCATTTGGGAAACTACTCAAACTGTCTTAAACACTGACTTTTCCCAGCACAGTTATCTGGCTCCTCAGGTACCTAAAACTATACATTGGAAATTAGATATATGAATCTCATGTACATACTTAAATAGATACACAGAAAGAAACACAGATGATTTCCAGAGCAGAAGCAATCAACCAAAATAACCCTGATTTTAATGACTGCGACTTCAGATCAGAAGTATTCATTGTCGTCTGCCTGGGGCTTTAGACAAGGATACAAGGATAAGAAAGTCTGTTTGTAGATCTGTTTTCAAAAAATGAATAGCTCTTACATCTTGTATGATAAATAGTGTAATGATACAAGTAGTCAGGACATTGCCAAAATGCAAAGAATGTATGGCAAGGCACCTACTTTTACACCTAATTTGTAGAGATAATAGCAAGTGTTTCAGTCATGCAAAATCACACAGTTTTGGACAAAATTGCAAACTTTATCACACTTGACCCCTCACTTATTTTTACTCATGATCCTCCCTCTCCTCATTTCCTATCACATCACTGACAATTCTTCATGTCTTTTAAGAGCTCGGGATCTTTTTCTTTCTCATCTCTCAGTTCTGGATTTCCTACCTGTTGTACAGGAAAGAAGCCAAGCCAATTTCCCAGGAAGACACAACGAGCATGTCCTCTTCAGTAGCCCCTCTCCTTAAACTGTGAGAAACATAACTCATCCTACCATTAACTTCACAGGTACTTGCTTGAGAAATTGATAGGGGAACCTACAACATCAACATTTTCTCTATGAACCAAAAGCGTATACATGTACAGAGCTAATTAACCAAGAGTCAGATTCTGAAATATTTAAAATAACAAGATGTTCTCATATCTTTATGGGATTATCATGTCAATAATCAGAATTTGGATAATAGTATTTAATTATTACTATCCCAAATATTAATACCACAGCTCAAACTTGTGAAGCTACTGGCTGTTTCCTGTGGTAATTAAGCCAGTTTAAGACAAGTGCCAATGAATAAATGTTTCTGAAACACCGCTCAGCAATTTCTTCAGGAAAAAAAATATTTTAGGGCAGTAATTGCATGTCAACAGGATTAATTAACATTTGCCAAGTAGTATTTAAGTATTGTGTTATTATTCCATTTCTATCTACCAAAATAATTATTCTGTTCAGCCATTCCAATAACTAAGTACGATTATTTTACACTTCATGGACTGAATTGTAGAGAGCTTTATTTGTCAGAGTCTGCAAAGCTTCATAAAATTTTATAAATTATTTGTAATTTTAAAAATTATTTGTAGTTTAACATATCTGAATTATGGTAGCAACTCAATGAAAGTTAAAATATTGCTGTCATTCTGTCTACTGGACTGATATTCACAGGTAACTGCAGTATGAACACTGAGGCACTACTATATGCTTACATTACTGAAAAAATATTCCTCTCAGTTTTAATACAAACCTTGTTTATATTGATTATATTGACATTATAGGAAAAAATCTTCATCTTAAATTCTGGCCATGTTTACAATGTAGTAGGCACAGAACTAATATAACAATAGTATACTCCAGTGTTTTATTGTCTAAACNGGGAGGGGCAAGAAAAGACAAGGATGGAGTGGATTAGGCAGCAAGTGTGCTCATAATAAAGTTTTTTCAGATTTTGGATCTTTGTGACACTGCTGGGCGAGTGATGGTGTATCCTGTTGATGGGATGGGACCTCTCCATGGCAGGATCTCTGTTCCTTGCTGTGTGAGTGTGGGACCGCAGTGCTTTGAAAGAGACATTTCTGAATGGTGATGAGGGGATGCAGGAGGGGAGGTGCCCAGCTCCACAGGATGCTCACTCCTCTTGTGCCTGCCTTAGCTGTGCCTCCAGCTCTTGGACCTGCTGCTCTGTATTGGCTCATGCCCAAGCCTCACGCTGGAGCCACAGCCAGAGTAGCCACTGTGCAGAGGGCACCCTGCTCGCAGAATGTGATATCCACCTCCCTGGGATTACCTCAGTGCAACATAGTCATGCTCCCAGGGCTTGAGCTCACCATGTACCTGCTTCAGGCTCCTCATGGCACAAGAAGCAGTAGGTAGCCATGTACAGCACCAGCCACTGGATGTGATTGGCCAAAGATCTGCCTGGATCCCATGTGTCATCAGTCATCTTCTTCTTCTACCTCCTCCTCCTTTTGTTGTGCATAATATGTACCCTCCATGGGTCCTACACTTAATTCTGCTGTCAAGCAGATGAGTATGACTGCATCTAAACTGTTTATTACTTCTTTCAATAATACTGTCTAAATTAACAGGGGGAAAAAAAAAAAAGCTAAGAACAATTCCCTTCCTTTTCCTTACTGAAACACTAAGGAAGTGCAAGGAAGCAGGAAACAAATTCCACATCCGAGTCAGTGTCATCAGCTCTGTGCAACTTCAAAGACAGCAAATTTTTGAGACATAGCTAGTATGGGGTAGCTGTGCCAAACACCCCTAAGGCCCCAACGCTATTTGATTACTTTACCCCTCTCCAGAATGTAGCAAATGTTAGGCACTGGAAAATATCTGATTCACACTCATTAAAGACATCACCCAAAACTTGTGTGAATTAACAGGAATTTTGATGTAATCTCTAACAGAAACAGGATATCAGTAAACATCCATGTTAAGCAGTATGCAAAAGTTAAGAAAAATGTCACACAAGTGTAGCTACAGGACCTAAGAGAACTTTGATTACAGCTAATTTGACCCAAAAAATTGTGACAGAATATGGATTGCTTGAGGAGTCTAGGTTTTTACTCCTTGTGAAATTGGTATGTTATAAATTGTTTTGCCAGGCAAAATATTGGCAATTGCTGCAAGTTAACTAACAAGTAGACCTTAAAAAAAGGAAAGCAGTAGAGAGGAAAACAATATTAAAAGAACAAATGTTAGATAGGAACTTTCCTCATTTTTCTTTCTGCCACTTGTTTATGAGGAAATTGTCACTGTAATCTGCATCACCTACAGTAATCAGAAAATAAAAAAGGCTGGTTGCTGAATCCTTGAAAAAAAAAATCTATGCCAAGTAATCCAGATCAGCAAGCTACTTCTTTCACACTATTTCACTACTCTGTCTCTCTCACGAGAGAGAATAGGATTCATGTATCTTCTCTGGTTCTATCCTATATATTTTTCCCATTAAAAAAGATCTATAGCACTATTGCCATTTATCCTGACCAAGTAAGCAGACAGTAATGAACGGAAATTGCCAACGAGTCATGACAGTTCTTTCTGTCCTTGTATCTGCCAGGTACCACCCTAGCATCGCATAGATGCTTCTCTCACACCTGTGCTTGTTCATATGGTTTCCTACAGGAGCAGCACTACTCTACCCCTTGTCCCTGCCACAACATGCAGTCTTTTGGCTTGTCTTTGTTGCATATATTTTGGATCAGATATCAGATCTAAACAGCTTTTTGGTCTTCCACTATCTGGCCATATTTTGATGTTTTTCCTTTCTTTTTCTGTTTGCAGAGATTGCTGGAGTACGCAACAGTCAGAAGTAGACATCTACACAAAAAGGAGAGTAATTAAAACTTCCCAGCTGGGAAATCAAAATTGTTAGAAAGATTGAAAAATAAAATCACAAAGTGAAGATAAAATGCTTTCGTCTTGTTTTCTGTACAAGATTAAAGATGATTTGCAATGCAACCCTCAAATAAAGATGGTATCTCTTGGCTACTGTCCAGGGAAGACAATTACATTCTGAGTACAAAAAGCCAAATATTAGGACTTCAGAGATGTTTTGATTTGAATTTGTAGCATTACTAAAAGAGGACAAAAAATACACCCAGAGAGATAATAGTGTGCATAATATATTTAGATTTATTTGCAAGCTAAGAAACAATGCAACAAAACTGATGTTTAACTTCATGCTGTCTGGAAAATCAAACTGATTATATTTCCAACTGTTGTTTAAACTCCAGGAAACATTTTCCAGTAAAAAAGCAAACAGAATAAATATATACGTATCTTAAAAAATCCTTAAAGAAACAGAAGAAGGCTGAATTTATTACCGACTTCTGGGAGAAAAAAACCTCCAAACCCAAAATCCAGAAATCATCTGAGCAACACATTCCTTCTCAATAAACAAATTCACTCTCTTAATATGAACATCAAACATCACAAAGGCAGGAAAAGTTTACTTAAAATTAAGGAATAAACCCCATGCACTAAACAAAACAAAGTACTCAAATGCAAGCATTTGTTTTTTGGCTCTAAACCTTTCTGTTTGTATGCAACTTGGACCAAAACCAAGAAATTTCCATAGACAGTAGGCAAAAAATAAGCATCTAAGCATTTGTCCAGTTCTGGTCTAACATCATTTAACCTGCTTGTTCTTGAAAGAAGCCCAAAAGAGGAGAGAATCTACCAGTAATAAAGTGCCAGATTGAGTTTGAAGTCTGGAAAAGTAAGAAAAAATCCAGGGCAATGGAAGACTGTTACAGAGTGCTGCTTGCTATGTGCCCAGAGAGAACACTCAAGAAGTCAACTCTAATATTCTTATCAATTCACTGATACCCTTTTAGACACTGCCAGGAAAAATACCAGTTAGGGGTAGATGTTACCAGAAGTTGTCTTTAAGAAGTGGAATGAAAACACTTAACTCACGTGTTCCCTATTCAGGGACAAATTTAGGTCCCAGTCTCGCATCAAACAGGTCTTCCTACTTTGTTCCAGGATCTTCTGTACATAATGAGACTGAACCGTTTCTAAAAACATTTTTCTCAATAAATAAGTATTAAAAAAAAAGTTTTTCCACTGTATGTTATTAATAATCTTAAAATGTAAAAATACAAATGCATAAAGCATAAAACATTTTGGAAGATACTAAAAATAATGCTGTACTTGTAAAATTACCATCGATGCTTAGAAGCACCCCAAATGGTCCAGTATGAGAGTTTCATATATTAACAGGGCAGCTACATAAAATTAGGCAGTTCATATTTCAAAGATTCTGCAGTATTAATTCTGTGCAATATATCTGTTCAAGATATGGAAATTTTATATATTAAATGTGTCTGCCTGTGTGACTGACATGCTAATGTGCAGAATCTGTCAAACTATTTTAAAATAGTTTGGAAAACTTTTTTTTCCTTTTTTCCTCCTGTAGAAAATTCATATACTATTTGCACCCAGAATCATAAAAAAAACCTTCAGCCACATCAGTCAACTGCATAGTTTTGGAAAGGTCATATTTTCATGGACTTCAGCCTTTCAAAATGGATTGGACTAATACCAACAGAATGGGTGACAGCACTTATTAAGTCCACTGCCTTGGATGAAACCCAGCCTGTTCTGCTAGCTTGTTTCATAATCACATCCTTGCTTTCAGGGCACTGATAAAAAGTCTTACCTATTGAGTGTGATGTGAAGAATTTTTTATATTAGAATGTATTTTCTTTTTATCTTACAACAAGAGTTAATTAGAGTATTTTGGTTTTCTTATATTTTAGATATAATTGTATCCATTTAGCTGACAGATAATATTATATAGATTATATAGGTTACTGACATTTCAGCAAAAATTTGAATAAATTTAAACACAGAATTTTTGATCAGTATTTTTTATTTTATTTAGAAAGGAAAGAAGGTTTGTTGATTTAGTAATAAGATCTGAAAGTTCACAAAATTAATGAAAATGAAGAATAATCAGCACAAGATATTCAATAAAGAAATCTGTTTCCATTTGCTAGTTTAGATATTTCACTTAACTACTCTTTCATGTCTGAGAAAACAAGGAAAATCTGACAGTACCCAAATCTGTTATTAAAAATTTAAAGTAGTTGTGGTTTAGACCAGATTCAGTATTTAGTGCTGAACTTCTATGGGAAGACCCCAGAGAAGAACCTAAATGATTACAGTACTTGCACAAAACTGTGAAAATGAAGCATTATTCCTCAGATGACTCTCTCTGAATAAAGAGACTATTGCAGTCTTAAAAGAACTGAGCATCACACGTCTATTGAAATTCCTGACTGGGATCCAGAAAGCAAGCCTCCAAAGGACTCAATCTTGTTGGTATTCCAGGCCATGACTAGCCCACAGAAACAAAATCAAGGCTAATTCTCCTACTGAAAGGGAGAACAATAGTTATCTTATCAAGACAGAAATGTTTCATTCAAACATCTCTGCTTTAATGAAACAATGCCAAATACAATGCAGTTTTCTGATAGATGAAGACTGTAAGCCAGATCGCCTGTCTCCCAAGTGATGAAAAAATCATACTGAATGAGGATGACTCCTCCTGGCTCAGTGAATGCTGTACTGTTTGTGTCTCAGTTGTATCATTTTGAGAGGTGTATATAGAAAAGTGTCTTCAGTCTATTTCTTCAGTATTGGTTTGGGAGGTCTCAATGAGAAGCAACAAAAAAGGATCTCTTTCTTTCTTACTTCTGTATAAAAGACCAGACAATTATACCTTCTCCATGACATATATAAGGGACTTTCATTCCTTCCTCTCTTCCCCAGTGAAATTACTCATTCATCTTTCTCAGCAGCACGTTTGTAGATACTTATTAATAGGAGAGACCTCTGCCATCTCTGCCTTGTAAGTCCAATATGCAGAATGGCCACGTCAAGTCCTGAGCACCCAGTGTGTCCATCCAGATAGCACTGAGTTACCTGTGCTCTGTGGAAGGGCAGGCTCCTGCCTTGTGAGTAGCGTGGTGAAAGTTTTAGATCTCATTTGATTGCCCTTAACATCCTCCTGCAAAAATGCAAGAAAAGCCCAAATATCTTGTCCAATAGTCATGGTATTGGATCTAGCCTCAAGTTTCTCTCTTGCTTTTTCCTCTAACTGGAACAATACACCTTCTCAAATGATTCTGCTTGTTTCTGAATACCGTCTCTCCCCTGCCAATGCTTTCTTCTGCCTTCATATGTTTTGAAGGGCAGAAAATAACAAAAGGCAACCTTCAGTCTACATACTGTGTTCTTCAATCTAAAAATCCCATTTAAGAACCAGTGAACTTAACAGGACTGTGTCTCACCTCTGGAAACTTGGAAATTGCAATGGACTGCAATTTTTCTTAATACTAAGCTTTCAAAATCTCTTCCATGTCCAAGATGTCAGTGCCTCCAAGATAATTCTTTCAGTGCATCCGAGACAATTCTCTCTACCAAAAATGTGCGTGATGATCAGGATTGGTGTGTACGTTCTGATTACTAATGTAGATGTAGTGGAGACAATAATTATTATATTTTTAAGTAATGATTCAAAAAAGCTTATTTAAATGAGGAATTCAGTGAATCTGCTTGGCACAGAAAATTGTCCAGTAAAATTTTTTTCTTTCACTCCTAAGATCTTTAGTTACACCTGAAGCACATCAAACAACAAAGGTGTCTTCATAGGCAAGTATGAATAGACTTTTTTTTCTGTGAGTATGAGTTAAGTTTGCCTAATGCAACTTATTTCTGATCTGGAAATTGCACAGGTTATTTCTGTATCCAGGCAAATAAATGGCACTGAGGAAACAAATACTGAAACTTTGTTTAACATTGGCAATTTTCATTATGGTCACCTAAGGACATCAGCAGGGTGAATGGACATCTGCAAACATCTGTTTATACAGGCAGACAAGGGTGGTGAAATAGAGAGAAAACAGCAGCTGTGGTGGAAAGAGTGAAGGAGCGATGATGAAAACATTTTTGAAAAAGAAATTGAAGAAATGGAATGAGGGAATCTGGTGTGTATGTCAGGAAAGATGTTACTGATATGGTCTGTAACCTCTGCTGTTTGAAACAAGTAGATTCCTATCTATCACATAGATAGGAATATAGCTGTTGCTAAAAGGCAGCTGCAAAAACAGAGTGTTTTTAATTTCAGTTAAGCTAACCACTTTTTCTGTCAAAAAGACAAATCTCTACATCTCATCTGGAAGTATTTAGCAATATCACTGTTTCTAACATACCTTGAGTTATAATAGAGAATCAAAATATTTTATCAGTGCTGTATGAAAGGAAGAAATATAAATTATGGAAACGCCTTTGAATATACTAGGAACATGCAAATATCATGTGCAGTCACAGCACATAAAAGATAGCATACCAAGCAGACTAAAAATTGCTTATTGAACACTTATCACTCCAGAGCAAAAATAAATAAGAATAAATATGCAATGAAAAAAATAAGTAAAAGTGTACATCCCTGATGCACAATTTCCGTTTAACTCTTTTTCTTAGATGTCATTTAGAGAAGTACCTAAGTCTTCAGAGTAACAGGCTGCTTGGGAATTCAAATATAGCATTAAATTACAGTGGACTTCTACAGCCTTGTTCAGATCACTTTGTCACTTATGTATCTCTCTCTCTTTTTACTTCCACATTAGGCCTGTCTTTTCTACTTATGTTATAATCTCTTCATGACAGATAACATGTTTGTTCATGTTTGGGATCTGGCACAATGGGACTGTAATCTCAACTGCATTACACATAATACAAATAATAATTTCAGCCCTATCTTTTCTATTTCCTTTTCCCTACATAATCACACTTGATTGAAACCCTGCTAACAAAAATATTCAATCCGACAAATAATGTCTTCATTCTGCCCCTTGCTCTTCTTCTCTCACTGTCTGAGGCCATCTGAGTGATGTGTAAACAGAAAACACAACCACCCCATACACACAACTGTAAGAAGATGTCTTTCCACTTCAATGTCTTTTGTTTCTTTTCCTTTCTCCCCTTGTCAAACGGTAATTACTTCTTTGATATATAATAATGTGAGGTAATTCATGCTTTCATCTCATTCTGAAGACAGAACTCCACTAATTTTGGATTTCTTCCTATTCCTTCCCTGAAATCGCTCAGTGCTATCTGTCATCATCCTGTCCACGTGCTTGCAGGTTACCCTATAGCTTTCAAGGCTTTAGTCAATATTACTGTATAAAAGGTCTGTTTAGGGACTCCAGCACATCAGTTGTCCAGCTATTTGTCTTTCTCTACTTCCTTATGATGAAGTACATCATATGGGCTTGTTCTTGTCTTTTTTTTCCTTCTTGAACCATGTTACTGGTGGTGGTTTGGAGTTTTTGTGTTTGTTTTTTTTTTTTTTTAATTTAGTTCATTTGTACCTCCATTTTATAATTTTAACAGAGGGACAAATTAAATGAATGACATTATTCTTCTACTTCGAAGTTAAATATAAAGCCTAGTACAGTTCTCAAATTAATGATCAAAAAATAAGGTAAAATAAACCCAAGAAATGCACTCGTAGTCATAATACAACATCATTCAAGCATCATCATTTTTTCCCTGTCTTCCTTTCTTGTCTCTGTTGGTGTTATTGGTTTTCCTACAGCCTTGGTGGTACAAAAAATTTTTTGTAACGATTCAGTACAAGAAATCTAAGAAACCCACCTCAAATTTCTGGCTGTCTGGGTACCCCCATTCCATTTACACTGACAGTTGTTATTGGCACCAGACAGAGGCAGGCAGCTCAAAGTTTGCATACTGAAAATGTTGCAATACCCGTTATTGAAAAAACCAACAAACTTCACCAAGTCTGCATCTTTCACATTTATAATTTGATATAGACAACCTTACTGCATTTGCATTCATAAGGGGGAACAAGCCTCTGCCCTCCATACACAAAGACCACACAGTGAGACAGAATATTCCAATACACTTTAGAAGAGTCCTACTTCCCCCTCATTTTTATCAGTTATAATAACCTTGCTTAGCACCAGAAAGTATTGCAAATGGCAACAAAATAATGGTGTTAAAAGCTGCCTCTATTAGTGTAGACTGCCAGAAATGAGGCAGAATAAGAAAGATCTCATATTGCGGTATGTGTTCTACTCACTTCCTTTGGGATGGTTACAATCATTTCTTACAGCCTATGACTGTACAAACTGCCCAGACAGGCCAAATCCCTTTACTAGTCGGAATAGGATGAAAAAAGCAATGTATTGTAAAGGTTAGTAAGATTGATTTTGTCTCCAACAACCCTTCATTATTGATGTTACAATGCAAGATCTAAATTGAGTGTATATGCTGACTGCACACAATGGGCTAAAAATGGCTAGTGGGAATGTACAGCTAGATACAACTCTGTCCTGATATTCTACCACCCTCTGTACACTGTCTTCTGTCAACAATAAAAGACTTTGCTTTCACAGACATTGTTTCACCAATGATGGACTCATAGTCCTTTGTTCTGCCTATAAGGAAGTTATCATGTCCAATGTGACCAGGAAACTGAGCATCTCAAAATTCACACAGGACAAGCACAGTTCACCACATTTGCTCATACAGAAAAATTACACCACCACTAAGGACAGGACTTCAAAACAGGGGGGAAAAAACAAAAGACAAAGCCAAGTGTTTTTCTCTATCTGTGGTTTCTTAAGGGTCCTTAAGTGAGGGAGTAGGGTCATGGCTGATGTAATTGCTTTTTAATTTGAATGCAGCCATCTCAACAGGCATTTCATTCACAGATTTGAAATGTATTCTTTTAATCATTCTTAGTAGCTTCTTCACCACTGTATTTGCTGTTCATTTGTCTAAACGCATTTTATGTAACTTTGGCCATGTTTCTCACAAGCAAGGATGTCATTCATATTCCAAAATGAGAATTAATGAGGATGTTTTAACCTTTGTTTTGATGAGGATGTTTTAACCATTGTTGTGATTTAACCCCAGCCAGCAATGAGGACCACACAGCAACTCGCTCACTTCTTCCTCTCACCAATTGGGATGGAGAGAGGATCGAAAAAATAAGGAAAACCTATGGGTTTACATAAAGATAGTTTAATAAGTAAAGTAAAAAGCCACACACGCAAGCAAAGAAAAACAAGGAATTCATTTGCTGCTTCCCATCTGCAGGCAGGTGTTCAGCCATTTCCAGGAGAGCAGGGCTCCATCATGCGTAATGGTTACTTGGGAAGACAAATGCCAGCACTCCAAATGTCTGTCCTCCTGCCCCTTCTTCCTTCCCCCAGCTCTGTATGCTGAACATGATGCCACATGGTATGGTATGTCCTTTTGGTGAGTTGGGGTCAGCTGTCCCGGCTATATCCCCTCCCAGCTTCTTGTGCACTCCCAGCCTACTTCCTGGCAGGGCGGTCTGAGGAGCAGAAAAGGTCTTGACTGCTTAACAGCAACGAAAAACACCAATGTGCTACTGACATTATTCTGATCCCAAAACCAAACCACAGCACCATATCAGCTACGGGCAAGAAAGTCCACTTCATCCCAGCTGAAACCATGACACCCTTTTATATACAAATTAACAGAAAAAATGTATTATATGCAGCAAGGCTTTATTTTTCTTCATCTCAATATGTAAGGGAACCCAGAAAGAGACGAAAACACACAAATGTTTAATTTTTGTTTTGACGTTGTTAAATCACAATTAGCTTCTGCATTCTATATGTTAATTATTCATTTGCAAAGCCTATACTGGAAGATATCAAAATCAAATACAGAAAAAAAATTGGTTCCTATAGACACACACTCCAAATGTCCCAATGAGAAAACCAGCTGTCTTGGAGTTGGAAGGAAAAATTTCATCCATCAGCATTATAGCTTTGCAGAAACAGAACCTACACTGGCAAAACATATATAAAACATTAAAATCAGTGACAGTTACCTTTCAATATAATGTATATAAAAAAAATTTGTCTCCTTAAAATGAACTGTTTGTCACCTTGAAATGAACTAAAGGAGTAATATAATACTTCATCAACCGAACTAAACCAAATTCAGCAAAACTTCAGTTTCTTCTGATAAGGGAAATAGTAATATCTAGTTACAAACAAAAAAATGCACATGAATAGAAAAAAGGAGAAAAAATTATTTAATTTAAAAATGATCAAATATCTTTTGTAGTAACAAAAATGCTTCTGGTAGCAGTGGAAAATATAGCCCTTATTACAACACAAATACATGCAAGTTTTAAAAAGAACAGAAATAGAATCTCAAGAAATGAACAGATCATTCAAGCTAATATCTCAAACTACAACATCATTGGAAAGAGAAGTTGCGTTAAACGTTTTCCTCAAATGTAAATTCTTCAGGCTGAAACTCGCAACTCCATTGTTCAACAGTTTTCTCACCAATTTTCTATAAACATGACCTGTCTATCAAATAGCAAAGTATTTACATATGTGCTACTGTTTAACCACATGGGAGTACTCCCAGATTCAGTTTTTGCTGTTCTTCCTATGTTCCCATTATTCAGATTTTTTGAAATATTTTACTTACTGATGACATCATCTTCTCTTTATAAAGTTACTCTGAACTGTGAATAATAGAATATGCATTTGTGTTGCTATGGGATAATTGCTGAAGGTGACTTAAAATTAAATCTCTATTCACATTTTTTAGGTAAAACCTACACTATTGGAACAGGGTGGAATGCAGCTAAGGTGCAGCGTGTACCTTGACAACTCCCTATGCAATGCTAGGTGTTGGCACCATCAGGGGAACTTGGTGTGTTAGCTCTAGAAGAAACTGCATGGAGGGTGGAGTGGAGTGGAGTGGAGACACTGTGGTCAGGCTCTGTGATAACAAAGGGTTTTAAAGGTACACACTACACTTAATGCAATCAATAAGTTGCATGTAAGATGTCCTGGGCCAACAGTCTGTTGGTTGTGAGGAAATGCTGCACTTTGAGTGAATTTTGCTCATTATAATGTCATTATAATACCAAAACACACCTCCATCCCAAAAGTTACCCACCTTTCAGGTGAGACCACCCCTCACTGAGCTTGCACACCAAATTTTCACTAGTCTGTACCTTTAAACATGAAGCAAGAGAATTTTGGACCAATTATGATAAAGGTATGTATGACGATGGTCACTCCAAGCTCCACCTATGAATTAAAACACTATAAAATCGTGTGGGAAGGGAGTGAATGTTAGGGAATACTCTATCACAGGAAGAAACCTCATTCCCCAACCTCGGGAGCAGCTGATGAGCTGAGCCTCTCTTCCCCCCCATTGGGATGTCTTTGGGTAAGATTTGAACACTCGACTATTTCAAGTGCATCCCCGGGAACCTCAGGAATCTCTAGAGTGTTGCTTTATTCCACATGTGTGTATCTTGGCCATACTAATCTTTTGCATGTGCTATGTAAGCAGCTAGCTTATCACCAGCAATCTAGAGGAATTTGTGCATCTGTTGCTTTAATAATTTACACTGTTCATTAATCTGGCCATGAGAGTTCTTGAATGCAACCAAATTCTGAGACTGGCCGTGATAGTTCACAGAACACTGCTGGATGGACAGAGCAGCGTTATGAGTGCATCTGTAATCGTGATAGTCTCATAAAGGTATTGGGTGCAATACCTTTATTATTAACGCCACATTGGGTATCAATCAGAATCTAAGACCAGCCACCCCTAGCTCCTCTAATATCTGAGGGTCAGCTGTAATGCAAGGGGGTTTATTTTCTGCCAAATTACTAACTCTTAACGCAAAAGTTGCAAAAGAGGTCAAAGTATTTTCTCTGCTCAATTTCCAATTCTAATCTCTCATTCTAAAGTATTGCACAACCTATAAGACTGTGTTTCTATGAAAAAAGTGTCCATTTATTAAATGGAAAAGCCACCCCTTTTACATGACGTAAGCAGTTCCGAGTTCAGATTTTTTAAAATTTATGCAATGAGGTTTCTACACTCCCCTCACCTATTTTTTGCTAGGAATGGAAAGCATCACTTAAAATGTCATTGTGGTTTATTCTCCTAGAATATTCTAACGTGATTACAAATGGAAACTGAGCATGAGTATTATTGTATTGTGTGCAGAATGCTCGCTCTTTACCTCTCTCTCTTTGATATTTAATGTAGTTTTGATGTTACCTACTGATTAGTACTACCATAACACTCCAGTCAGCATTAGAAACTGTTGTACCCACACAGTTGTTCTCCTCTCCTTTAAGCACTTCATAGTATTTTTTCCCTTTGACTAAACTGTACACTAACTACTTTATCTAAAGAACAGTGTTAATGTGAATAAAATGTAATGAGAAAAAGTAAACCACTGACATTTCCTTACTTTTATACATATTTTATTTTGGACATATTTTTAAATGATTATGCTCAACAGTTACTTAGACACTATCATGCAGCTGTGAGTTTACTACTTAATGGCACATTAAAAATCTTCTCTGGCTGTTGATCCTAAACTCAGTATAAAGTGTAATATTTCCCAGTGCCTGTAATTACTACATTGTATTCCTGGAGCTTCATTAAAAACTTTAATGGTGAGACATACAGATGAAAAATTGTGGCAGAAATTCATACATTTATCTTACAGAGAAAGAAGCTAATATGTACGTGTTCCTACAAAAAAATGAATTTTTTTTCCAGAAGCCTATTGTCTCTTTGTAAGTGTGAAGAACAGATTAAAGACTTTATGAGGAAACTGCAGAGGAAAAAAAATAACATGAGATGCTTTTAATAATTAATTAAAAGTTACATACTTTTTTGGATGCAAAAATAACATGTAGTCCAATAATATCTTCCAAAATATAGCTATATTAAGTTCTCATTCTGGTCAATAACACTTAATTTTAACACTTACTAGCAGATCTCAAGGTCTTCCAGTTACTGAGGTCAGACAAGTAAACACCACAAGGAGACTAACAAAGTCATTATCCTTTACCAGTCCTTCCCTCCTCTCATAGGAACCTGAGAAATTACTATTATGAACCACAGGGACTGCATCTTTAATTTTCCTGTCAGGGGAACTATGATCACCCAAACAATGAAAACTGATGGGTCCATCCCCTGAATGTCATGCAGTAGCCCAGCGCCTAAAGGTCTCTAGTTTGCAGCAAACACCACTGCAAATCCCAAACGAGTCTTTCAATGAACATAAGACAGACAGTCCTGGATGGAGAATTAATTTTCACAAATTATTTTTCCATCTCTGTTTTCTGTATCCTGACATACAAAGGAAACCTGTAACGTACCTTCAAAAGACAGGTTCAGAAATCAGAAGTAATTCATGCCCCAGTTAGAAAAATCAGGGATTAGGAAAGAATGTGATTCTATAACACATAAAAAAATTATACAACTCGCCACCAGCTGATCCTTCACTTTGATGCTTGTAAAAGGTATATTTACCTGTATCTCTTACTCTCTAGAGACAGTAGCTTTTACTTCACCTTTTGTTAACACCTCACTGAAAGTATGTATTAGCATAAATAAGAAAGCTCATATTCTTTTGAACTTGAATTGAAGATACCAGTATTGGTCTGAATAAACCAATGCAGTGTTTTGGTTGCATCACTGTAAAAGGAGCAAAAAGGCAAATTTCTTGCTTTTTGTACATTCGCTGAGACAGCTACAGAAGTTGTTGAAAGTCCTAAATTTACAAAGCAATATGCAAATTTTACAGTACAGTTTACTTTTTCCAGTTGCTGCATTCTGTTTTATGTAACAAAGATCATTTGGTCATCCATTCAAAGCATTAGATGGCGGGAGGAAATTCAGCACGCTAAGAACATCTAGGAAAGGATTTACAAATTTTATTCTCAAATTCTGAATAAGGGCTCAAGCCAATTTCAGTGTTCATTTAAATTGACTCTAGAAACTAGGGGGTTTTGTCTGTCTTCACTTTTGCAAGCAGATAGTCATTAAAACACTTTTTTCCTGCTGTTATGCAATGATGTTACAGCCTGCAACCATGTTTCCTTGACCTGATTTCTCTCAATAACCAGCTTCAAGGAACTACTATAAACTCTGGTGAACTATAACCTGCCTTCTACTTATCATTTAAAGAGATTTTCTACCTCATAAACTGATTTCCAGTTGTATTGCAGCATTTGAATTTTCGAGTGCTACTTACACTAAAATAAAAGGTCAATGGTAAAAACCACAGGAATAGTAAATAGGATGAGGTTACATGTTTGTTAGAGAAACCTTCCTAGTTTGTTGTAAAATAGATAACCAATCCTTGATTTCCAAATTTCTCGTAAAAGTAGTTTTCACTCACTGGTATTACAGTTAGTCTTTGGCTCTCAAACCAGGCTTTGCCCAGGTAGTTGTTCTAATTCCTATTTTGCAGCACAGGTCAAATAGCCATGGGGAAATGTTCCCCAAGACACAAAGGCTGAATAACCATGCTCAGTCCTGATCTGCAGAGCCACATACTTAATGTATCACCATCATCATCTGGGATTTCATTTGAGATTTAAAATATTTCTGTGCACATTATTTAATGGCAGCGACTTGGGTGCCTAACACCAGGATCATTCTGTGCAATGCAAAAAATAGAACTATAATAACTGTCAGTCATTCATCAATGTCAGAGTAAAAATGAACAACTACCGTACAACAAGAGAAGGTTTACTCCTTTTGACTAAAGAAAGTCTTTGCAGCTCAGGTTCAGCTGGGGTAACACGTTCATCAGTAATTTTGAAATAATAAGAAAAGAAATTGAAGGCAAAATTACTAGTCCTTCATGCTGCACAGAGTACATCCTGTGGCAAACATGAAAACAGTGGATTTCCTGACATCTTTTTGCTTACTGGGGCCAGTGTGTGCCAGTGTCCTTAGTAAGACACTGTGCAATGTGGAAACTACTGTGACAAGAACGGATCACCAATACACCTGCAAAATACTGTCTTCAGTAAATTTCTGTACATTCACTGTCCAGGGAAGCACACTTAGTCAATGTTGACCTCCCAAGAGCCTTATTCAGCTTTACAGTGAATAAACTACAGGAACATGAGCCCCTACAATCACTACAAACACAAGCAGTGCTAATGAATATCATGATATTCATTATATCATGAAATGCTAAAGGGTTTGTCTGCATCCTCCTCTTCACATAGAAACTATCACAAGTTAACAATGTTATGCTCACTCTATGATCTTTGAAAGGCCAAGTCTGAATTAATTATGAGAGGCTAGGACTTGGTCAGAGGCTAGGACTAGGCCATATTTTGTACTGAGTCCCTATTAACTTTACAGAATTTATTTGAAACTTCTTTGTTGCAGTATGGCATACTGGCAAAGTATTTGTTAAATAGCAGGAAAACACAATTCTAGCCTCACCCATTATTTCATTTCATACTTAATTAGTTAATTGTTTGTGCATTTTTTGAATATAAAATTTCAAATCATCCACTTTGCACATATGCATGTTGAGAGAGTATTATAATTAGAAATTAAACTCCATTGTTCTAACTTCAGGTACATTTTTACTTGCATCTTCCTGAGAGTCTTAAGACGAAGGGTAGTAAATTAGAAACTCTTCAAATCAGTAGTAGTTCATGAACATTCAAATCTTTTTATCACTAATGAAATGTCAATCCCCTGTGTTGCTTCTGCCAGGGAAGCTGAAATAAGAACAGATAATGGCAGCAGGGAGTCAATGTTTTGTCAGTTAGGTTCATGCCATTATTGCAGTGAGAACTAAATACGAAAAACCAGCTGCATCTTATTTACAAAACACTTGCTCCCTGCTGAAATTTTAAGATGTAAGCTTAATTTTGCAGAAAAAGTAATTTTCCATTCACATTTCATACTGCAATAGCACAGTATTTTGCAAGGGATAACACAGCATTCACTGTGGGAAAAATTCTATAATTACTCTATTAGTTGCATGACAATGAACCAGGGGAAACTGTAAGAAACTAGGAAAATATTCATTGCAAAATTTATACTTAGAAGTCCAACTGCTTAATTTAAATGTGTTTAAATTGAAACTTATTATTATTAATATTACTATTATTATGAAAAAAATATTCACCAAGGTCTTCAGATTCAGGGGATTCTTCTACTTCTTTTTGTATTTTGTGTGATAGAAAATGTTGGCAATATTCTGATGGTTCTGAAACAATACTTTTTCCTCCATTTCACCCCTTGCCTCTGAGAGTAACATATTTAAGAATTATCATTACAATACATATTCATAACACAATCTACAACCTTCACAAAATTCATACACATCAACAGAAAAAATTCCCCACATCAAAATCAAAATAACATAATCATAACATTGACAAATGTGTGCAATTTACACACAATCCGCATCTTGTCCTTTCACCACAATTACAACAAAAAATTCCCCATAATGATTCCTTTCTTTGATCTCTAGCAATTTTCAGTCCATGTTTTGCCTGTTACCTCTCCCAATTACTCGAATTCCTCATGCGCCATGTTGGGCGCCATGTTGGGAGCCATAAAAGGGCTGTGGTGAGTTGACCTCGGCTATATGATAGGTGCCCACCAAAGCTACTCTATCACTTCCCCTCCTCAGCTGGACAGGAGAGAGAAAACATGATGAACGGCTTGCGGGTCCAGTGAAGGACAGGGAGACATCACTTACAAGTTACTATCATGGGCAAAACAGACTTGACTTGGGGAAATTAATTTACCAATCAAAAGCAAGAATAGGATAATGAGAAATAAAGACAAATCTTGAAACACTCTCCCCTCTTCTTCTTCCTGGACTCAACTTTATTCCCAGCTTCTCTATCTCCTCTCCCTGAGCAGCATAGGGGAACAGACAATGGGTTTGCCGTCAGTTCATGACATCTCCACCACTCCATCATCCTCATACTGTTCCCCTGCTCCAGTGTGAGGTCACATCCACAGGAGACAGTCGTCCACAAACTTCTCCAACATGGCTCTTTCCCGTGGGGTGCAGTCCTTCAGGATCAGACTGCTCCAGTGTGGATACCCTGCAGGGTCACAAGTCCTGCGAGCAAACTTGCTCCAGCATGGGTTCCATGGGACCACAGGTCCTGTCAGGATCCTGCTCCAGTGCCTGCTTCCCATGGGGTCACAGCGTCCTTTGGGCTCATTCACCTGCTCCAGTGTAGGGTCTTCCATGGGCTGCAAGGCAACACCCTGCTTCACCATGGTCTTCAACACAGGCTGCAGGGGAATTTCTGCTCCAGCACCTGGAGCGTGTCCTTTCCTTCCCTCTTTACTGACCTTCACTGTCTACAGAGTTGTTGCTCTCACATATTCTCACTCTCTTCTCCAGCTGCTAATGTTTCATTGCAGTTTTTTCTCCCCTTCTTGAATATGCTATTCCGGAGGTGCTACCACCTTCACTGATGGGCTTGGCCTTGGCCAGTATTGGATCTGTCTTGGAGCTGGCTGGCATTGGCTCTGTAGAACATAGGGGAAGCTTCTGGCACCTTCTCACAGAAGCCACTCCTGTAGCCTCCCTGCCACAAAAACCTTGCCATGCAAACCCAATACATTTAAAAATGTGCACTACCAACTTCCATGTAATATTTTGTCTTTTCTCCTTTTTAGCTCCTTTGTATTCTGTTCTCCCACTAAATTTACATTTGTTGAACTTGATAATAAATGCAGATGTTTGTATTAGATGTAGGTCAATGCACTAACAAAAAAAAAAAAAAAAATATTAGAGCAAACCAGAAAAGGGATTTGAAGGTCAGAAGAAAAACTTTCACAGAGAAAAAATTATATCAGACACAAGAATCTGCAAAATATATAGTGTAGGATATCTCATTACATCTTTTTTGTTTTCTTTTCATGAAGATGGCTTTCTGGTGGGACCGTATCTCTGCAATTCAGCCTTCAGTAGGCATCTTTAAGGTGCACTGTTGAAGTTCCTTATGAAGATGTCCGGGATGTGAAATGTGCAGTATAATTCCCGTCACACCCAGACAATTTGTCGTGTCCAAATTCAACCTGCTAAAAGCCAAATGGTGACATTTGTATATCAGAATTTATACATCTAAAACATAAGCCCCTAAATCATCTTTTTCTTCTTTTTACAAGTTATTAGAGTCTACCTGCGTGCTGTGGTCCAACAAACTCCACAAATACTTAGCCTTGACCTAATCAAGTCAAAGAAACTAAATCAAGAACTCTGCACAATTCTGTTCCTTGACCTCAGTCCAACAAAACACAGAGGTCTATGCTTAATTTATATTTGGTTAACTGAAACCAGGACAGTAATAATGTAATTCCATCGTTTCAATACTTGCAATACTTAAAAGCAGAGCAGTTACTTATATTATCTACTTATGCTACCATCTAGAATGATTTACACCATCAGAGAAGGGGTTTTTTTCGGATTAAAAAAAGCTGGAGTTTAATTGCCTTGACTTCAGTAAGGGGTGATGGGTGGGCATCTGGCAGCTGGCCAACATTAACCCACCACAGATACCTTACGATTTTTGTATGCTCAATATATCAGTTACAAAGAATACATCATATTAACATTGACTATAAAATGAATACTTCTTTTTTATTGTACACACAACAGACTACAGCTTAAAGTTATCCTCTTAAACGAAGATAAATCCAAGTAATTGTGAGTGGAATTTTGGTCATACATTTAGGAAATACTGATATTGTATTATGTTAAATGGTAACCAGAAGAACTGAGACCTGTTTTTGATTCTCTTGTTAAGGGACACAAAATACAACTGTAAACTAAATCATTATTAACTAGGTAAGTTTAAAACTTAATTCAGTAGAAGACAGTACATGTAAATTAAATCTACAGTTACAGATTTTTTTTTTCTGATGAATTTTTTCTGATGAAAGGAGATTTTCATTAAAAAAAATAAAGTTCATTGTTCCTCATTTTTATAGGCCTACATACAGATTCAGTGTTATTCCCTTATATGAGGCTTTGGATGCTGAGAATACAGATTTTCTAAACAAATTAGTCATGGGATATGGATGTAAAATTTCATAAAATATTATTTTCTCTGATCTTAACAGCAGGACTTACTCTAGGCTGTATTCATAAATAATGGGATTTAATGGAGATTCCTTATTCCTATCATCCAGCTTTAAAATTGGCATGTTTCAGACATGCATATAAAATACGGAACTCCAAGCAGTAGAAACCACTTGAAGGTTTGCAGTTCTACCGAAGAAGTGCCCTGTGCAGGGCTCTAATGGTGGCCCAACCTCTGAGAGCTGCAGAGACTATTCAGTGTACCACATTCCAACAAAAGTTATTTTCATCCACAGTTTAAATTTTTATTCACATGTTAGAAAAATTCTCTTAATCCAAAGCCCACTCCTGTATCCAAGAATTTCAGACTGTACTGGTTCCAGCAGGGAGAGAGTTAATTCATGGCATGGTACAGGTATTCCATACCACAGGACACGGTGTCCAGTCTACAGAGGGGAGCTGGCAGGTGGAGGAGGTGAGAAGTCCCTGTTTGGCAGCGGGCCAGGGTTGGGTCAGGTTGGATTTGGTCAGGCCACATCAGTGCGCAGAGGTATGGTAATCCTGTTTGTACGTCCCTCCATCAGTGTTACTGTTATTGTTTTCCTTTTTTCTTTGCTGTTCTTTTAAACTGCCTTTGTCTCAACCCACGAGTTTTGTCTTTTTCTTAAGATTTTCCTTTACTGCTGTGGGGGATTGGGTTGCCGGGTTGTTCTTTGTTGCCGGCTGAGGCACCACAGGCAGATTCCCAAAGCACTAATACTGGATATTTTCTCTCTCTGAGAAATGCTACAAGGAATAGCAAAAATGAAAATATGTTTATATGTATGTATGTATGTATGTGTGTACAGCAGAGCTGACATTGTCACCAGTCTAGCACTTAATTAAAAATGCACTGACAGTAGAATGGATTGTATAAGTCTGAAGGTGCTGCAGATGAATGCAAGGCAACAGATGGCACGTATAAGAGTCAGTAATAGCTTATTCACGTCTCAGGGAGAAATAAAATATCTGGTTTTCAAAAACACCGTTTTAGGGAGCTTTTTGCAAAGGAAGTTTGACATATCAATACTTTAGTTTTACTAATCAGCCCTTTGGAATTTTCATTTCCGACTTTCCTTTTTGGATTTTAATCCAAGATAAATTGATTTTGCTGATGAATGAACCAGAGCTCTTCCCCAGCATAAGATGACTGAGAGATGTGTTTGAAAAGGGACCAACCATCAACCTCTGACTCAGAAATATCACATACACTGAAAGACAGCGTGACCGGCTACCTTGCTTTCACCTGGCTTGGAAATACTTCTGACTTTTGAACAATCAGCACAATCTGCTTCTGTATGTTAGCTTTCTCAGCCTTCCTATAGGGAACACATATGGATCATCATTAGAAGAAATAGAATGTGGATAGAAAAACTGCAGTGCTTCTCCACACAAATCTCCACATAAACTCTAACAGAAGTATTGTGCCAGGTGTCATGCCTTAGAGTTGGCCCTGAAATAAAGGATTCATCTTTCCAGCTGAAATAAAAATTTAAACTTTTACAATTTCAACACTATATAAGACTAATATTAAAACCAAGAAGAAACATTATATGTTTTCCTTAGCATAATTTCACCGGGGTAAAGTTTACATTTGTTTCAAATATCTTATGACCATTTCTTCTTCTTCTATTAACAACCATGTAACACACTTGCTTTTGAGTCATTCCTTTTCACACACACACACACCCCACCCACACCACATGCCTTTAAATACACCAGAAAACATACCATTTGTTCCATCTAGGATGAGAACCCAGAAAAATATGATAGGTTCATTGTACAACTCTTAGTATGACATTCTGTCTCATTAAGCAACAGTAGTCATCGACCTGAGTAATCTAAACTTATAATTTTATTTTTCAAAATGCACATTTATAATACGGTATATGTAAGTGTGCATATACATGGAAAGATTTCTGTCAGTATGAGATTCATTAAATCATAAGCTACTTTAAAGAATTACAGCAATTAAGTATTCTTTAAAATATAGACAACATTTTAGCAACTTTACTCTAAAAGCTTCAATATCTTGATTTTACTTCCCATTGCCCCTAGCAACACAGGGGTTTAGAGACAGCGAGAAGACTATTTGAGAGATAGAATTGTATAAAGTGGGGAATCTGCAAGGACTTCACCTTTCAAATATCTGTTAGACTTTTATTTCACAGTTCAATTATACAAACTCTGTACCAAGGAAGATGGCAATAGCTGATATATTCAAACCTCTTGACCTGTTGGAAAATCCCACTGGTGCTACCACAGAACATAAAAGGAATAGCCCTGTCCAGCATGGTCAGTGCTACCCCTGCCCTTGTAAACTCGGGAGTAAGACAAATGCAAAAAATGATCAGAAAAGAGGTCTTATAAACCTTTTTAGTCTTTGGGAGAATACTGAATGGCATCAAGTCAAAATCTGGTAAAGTGTTAGTGTTAAACAGTGTACTTATTTGTGTGCCAGACTGCAAGCCCAAGTTCTGGTCCTGTTTAATTTTCTAGGATGTTGCAGGCTTTGAAGAAAGCTGAAGGAGTTAGCATTCAGGACACAGAAGGAAAAAGCAGTCATACCATGGCACAGTTCATTTCCTGAAAAGGAAGGTAAAAGAATCTTCCTCAAAGGCAAAGTTTTCCAGGGTCAGTCAGGGTCTTCACTGTGGGTGTATCAAGATGCAGTCAGAAGATTCAAGCAAATGCAGTGCATAGGTGTTCCTCAGAGGTAAAAGACACAAATAGAGAATATTGAGCTTCATAGAAAGGGTTATAGACACTCAGCTCCAAAGAGTTCTGTTTTCCTGTGAGGCAGCTCTTAAAAGGATCAAGCAAACCTGTTACCCTCTATGGTATGGTCTACCTACGTGTACAGGTACTACAGGTCATGGCGATATACTGAACACATACTACATATGATTATCATTGTAATTGTTTCATATGCTTACCAAGATACAGTTCTGTTCTGCCATGAAAGTCATGTTGTGCTCTCCCTGCTCTTTTTCTCCATTTTTACAAACTAATTACTCTTTTTTTCCAATTACTCATTGTGTTCAGCATAGCTTCCAAATTTTCCAAGTTCTTTTTGATCCAGAAATTTAATTGGAGAAAAATATCTATGGAACACTAATTAGTTTGGAAGCCAATCTGAAAGAAATCTCAGTGAGATAAATCACTTTCACCCCAAAGTGATTAATTACTTTCATGTCTAGTCTCATTTAAAAGCCCATCATGAGACACACACAATTAACCTGTTTAGATATTTATGTCATATGTTTTTAATATACAGACTGACACACTGCAAGGGAAGTGAAAGATGCATTCCTCAGAATGCCAGATAGACAACTAAGGAAGTGAAGTGATTTTTACATTACAATAGGCAAGGAATTGTTTACAAACCAGCTGAATGCAAGAGATGGCTTCTAGTATAAAAGGGAAGCTTGAGTATGTACAGAACAACTTTAATGTTAATGAAGAGCTTAACATGACAGTCTTCAGCACAGGGAGAGAACAGAGTTATTTCTGCGTGTAAGGATATACTGGTGTATTCTCTCCTCCCCATCCATCAGGAGGACTTGGGTAAGGTAATCCTGGAACAGCAGAGAAAGCTTGAGAATTGTCTGAAACCTCCATGATCATCTAGAGGAAAATAACAACATGGCTGTATGAGGGAAAGAGACTTCTTTGATGTAATCTTCTTCGGTAAGTGACATGATTTCTTCCATTTCTTCACCCATATAACTCAAGTTTGTAACTGTGTTGACTGCTTCAGATATGAAGATTGAATTCACATTCTATCTTGACTTCAATGAAATGTGATTTAAGATAGCCTCTTTCCTAAAGAACTTGCAGCACTGGTCAATTGTTATTTTTCACTGTTCCTTTTTCTCTTAGTTGACATCATTAATAGTTAACAAGAACAGAAAGTTACTAAAACCAGAAGACAATTTGCAATGAACTTGCTATACAAAATCCACAAAATTTAATTGGGAGTGCAGGAATACAGTATTGCGTTGCATCTATCAGAAGGACAAAATAAGGCCCTGAGCAGCACAGAAGGAAGAATACTGTTATCATGCTAAATACTTTTAAATGCTAGGGAAGAAAATAAACACATTTACAAAATGTTTTCTGACAGACCATGTCTCTTCTCTAGCTTATTACAAATAGGAAAGTAAATATTTGCCTTTTAGATGGTCCAATATTTTTCCATGGTTGTGGAACATAATTTTCTTAAGCAGTTTCTGCTGCATGCACTATTTTGTGATTATGTTTTTACACTTCATTTTCCTTCTCAGAATTTTGCT
Organism: Chionis minor; assembly: GCA_013398295.1. Taxonomy (NCBI): domain Eukaryota; kingdom Metazoa; phylum Chordata; class Aves; order Charadriiformes; family Chionidae; genus Chionis; species Chionis minor. The sequence continues at coordinate 45,417 of VZSF01008291.1, read as the reverse complement.
TTTCTGCTTATAAGAATCTTACATGTTTTCATTGGAAATGAAAGTCAGCAATCAATTCGCTACAAATTCATTTGTAGTTAAAAAAAGAGAGAAATTTAAGAGCTTTACACTACCATCTTTTTGGTATAAAACATTTGTCACAGAGTTTAAAGTTTAGAAGAGCATGATTTTTTGATATCAGAACAGGACAAATGTTTGTAAACTTTCAGAACTCAATTTGTAATTAATTCTTCCTAAAACCAACCCTTTAAATTTAAAAAGAAACTAAAAAAGAGTCATTGAGGAAAACCGTATAATGCTGTAAAATTATGCCTTATGTAAAATAATTGATTGACTTAAACTAGTAAATTTCTTAACTGCTTTTTTTTCCACATCTAAGTGTTACATTGCTTTAGAGATTAGTCCTTAAAGTTCTTGACATAATCTGAAGAAGTTCCAAAGTATAATTTCAGAAGATGTTACTTGGTGTTTTTTACTTCATTTGTTTTATAAGTACTGCTGTGATATTTGTCAATTATTTAACATGAGAAAGTTAGAGCTTTTGCAAACAGTGATTTTATGTTTTTCTTTCAAATATATATGCAATTTTTGAATAAACACTTGGAATGAGAGCCCATCTCCAAGAAAAAACTGTAAAGACCTAACTAGGGCTAAAATTTCTCCTCTAAGGAAAGAGTATCTTTCACCTCATAGAATTTATTATTAATTTCTTTCTGGTGAGAAATTTAACAAAGACAAAACAATTAGACTGGCATTTGGCATACCTTGAAGCAGATTTCATTTTTCTCTTGAACACGAAGTGCAGAGAAGCATGTAAGTTCAGGTTGATAAGTAAAGAAGCTTAGTTACACAGCAGCAAAATCCATTTCTTACTTTGGTTAGAAGTAAGTTTCTCCTCTCTCTTGAACGCTCAAAAGCATTCAAGGAGAGATAAAGAACATGTATTATTTTGCTGAAATTATTTTTAAACAGGAATATCTCTATAACAGTGCAACTAGAAACTTTAATTCCTCACAGGAAGCAGGCCTACAAATTTAGTTTCAATTTAGCTTCTAAACGTGCTGGGTCTCAGTCCTGTCACACAGAGAGTTTTAAGGTGCTGAGAAGACAATACAGAAATGTACAATGTAACCACAGAAGATTGATAACAACTATTTAACTTATATAGTGTGATTTCCATTCGCTAGTTATAGCACATCCTATCAACTTGTAATCTAATCATGCGCATTTTAATCCTATATTACAGTTGTGAATCACTGTTTTTTTGCAAGAGCCTGTGAGAGAATAGTTTTAACAACCAGTTCCGAGACATACTGTGCTGGGAGGAGAAGAGGAAATTAATTTCAGGGGAAAATTGTGAGTTTGTCCCTTGGTTTACTTTTTCCTGACTTTAAGTAGAGATTCCACTTGTAGAAGGAAAACATTTTTCTTCAGTACTCCTATGCCTCAAGCCAACAGCACTGCCATTTGTAGTGCCTTTGGACTCATGCACTGCAGGGTTAATCTACTGATACAGTTCAGTTGTTTGGCAATAAAGGCCAACTTGGATTGTCCAAGCAGTCAAAACCTAAGGAACTGACACTCAAAACTTATGCCAGGCTATATTTTTCCTCATATGAAATTCCCTGTATTGTTGCAGCAGTCTCAAAAGACATGTAGTAGGAAAAATATTTCCTCTTCCAGTTCTTACAAGTAAACTAGATATAGTCATGAGAGTCTGGAGGGATGCTGACTAACAGCAAAATTCAGCCCTTTGTCAGACTCTTCTTATTTTCCTATAGGCCTGCGCTTTAAGTCAATTAGAATCTTGTTAGCATTTAATGAGATTTAAATGACAAAATCCATTATTTTTAACCATTGCTGTATTTTACAAGCTAAGAGAAATACTCCCACAAGCTTTCATTCCACTATGCGAACACTGGTCTGGGAGAGGAAGAGAAGTTGAGAGAATAGATTATTCTTCAGCATGGTTTATTTGCATGATATGATCATACTTATTTGCAATAGATTTATTCTGACCTAAATTTGTGGAGGTCCATTTAAAAACTTTTATTAATGGATCTGGTTTGGGTTAAAAAGTCCAGTTAGGTAAATTTGCCCATGTCCATATGTTTGGCTGTTTTCAGTTGTTTTGTTTGTTTCCTTATGAAGTGTTCTGAGTTGCTGTCCCAATGTGTAAATTAGAAACCTTTTAGCTTCCAACTCCTCAGGTCTCTTATTAGTCCTGGGAAGCTTTCCAAGTCTTATTAAAATAAATTCCATTTCAGTCTGGCAGCGCAATACATTTATTATTCATCCTTCTGCTCTTCTTCCTCTTTGTCATCCTTCTAATAAGCAATCTGAAAATGTCCTTTATGCAATTTTCTAGAGTTAAATAGTTCTTACAGAAATATGTCCCTATGTAAAATAGGGATAATGATATTCATCTCCTTTGTAAACCACTATAGATCTTCAGATGGAAAGTACAAGATAAGTAAGTATTATCATAATAAGCATGTCTTTCATACAAACCCACAATCATAACAGAAATCAGATTCGTTTTCAAGAGAAGTAAACAATGATAGTCTCACAAATACATTATCTCATTAAACAACACTCAAAGATACAGATGGCAATTATTTGAAAAGTAGTAAGGAGAAGATATTGTTAAAGAAAAACATGCTGAAAGTTTATCTAGAAAAAACCAAAATATATTCTTGGGAGATTGCCTTTGAAACTTTGACTTATTTTCCTGATAAAAGGAAGAAAAAATGCTAATAAACACTAAAATTATTTGTTCACTACTGTGTTTAAATGGGCAATAAGGAAACCCAGTCAATTGAAATCTCAGTATTTATTTTTCAGTTAGTCATTACTCTACCATGGCGCTAAAATATACGCACGTGTAGAGAAGTATTTGTAATGAATGCATCAAAATCACAGTTTAAAAAATTATCCTTTTAAAATTCATTCTAACATGTACAATATAGTGTGGAGTCCTGTGGAGAAAGTCACAAGTGTAATGAGTGTCCTTTTTTGATACTATTCAGCTCATTACTAGTCTTTAGATAAAAATAATAAGGAAGTTGTGTTGACCCTGAAACACAATCTTTGTGAATTTTGATCCATTTTTAGTCAATACGACTCCATTACTTAATTATTCTCCTACAAATTTTACTAACTACTATTCAATATTTACTCTGAAAGATTTTGAACCTTGTTTTCACAGGTGTTTTCTATTACAATAAAGTAAAATTGCCTAAAATACATCAAGAAACAAGTGAATCAGAAAAAATGAGAACACTTGGTTTGGAGGGATGTCTCTTCATCAAAGGTAATATTCAGTGGAGTCTCTCTAATGTGCTACATACAGAATTCATGTAACAGAGTAGCTGTAGATTCATTTAAATCAGAGCAAGTTTGAGGTGAGTTGAATTGCACTATTTTTAACATGAAAGCAGGAAAAAATCAGTTCTTTTTAAAAGAAAGAAATCAATGCATTTCAGTTTTTCTATTGGCAAAACAACTGTGAGTCACAAAGAAAAACATTCGATCATAGATCAATTAGAATTTGTATTTTGGCAATAGCTCTGAAACAACCTTGCCAAACAAGTGAATGGATGAGTTAATCCAGACCTCTCTCTGTAGGACCTGAGATCATTCATGCACAAATCCTCTGTCATCAATGCTCAGGTATAACTCATTTATAAAGAAATGGCAGACATTTTTGGAGTTTGAAGCAGAAGCAGTTCTTACAGAAAGTGCTCTTTCTGATGTCTACATTGAAGAGAAAATATTATGAAGATTATTTAATTACAATTATAGAATATCCGTATTTGTTTAATATCAAACTTTTAAAAAATTGTAACAGCTTATGTATCTGATACAGTGCAAAATATCTAATTGATTTATTACACATTTTCTCCAAAATTTACTTGTACATATAATATGATACTGTTCACCCAAACAATTTTGTAGTTTTAAGTAGCATATAAAAAAAAATGTATCAGAGAGATCAACTGTTAATTGTGACTCCTCTGATCTACTTAAGAGACAGCTAAGTTTTTTTGTAATTACAGTAACACATGCCTGGAAAGGTTTTACCTCAAGATTCCCTGTCTTGAACCTACAAGTAAAGTCATGCCAGTGTAGCATTGCCTACTGTGAAAGAAGATAGAGGTAGGGAGAACTTAAGCAAATTAGACATACACAAGCTGGGGACCAAGACAGCATGCATCTGAGAGGGGTGGGGGAGCTGGGCAATGTTATGGCAAGGCATCTTTGAGATGACCGTGAAAATCAGGGGAGTTCGGTGGTGTCTGGAAAAAGGCAAAAATGAAACCCATCTTCAAAGGACAAGAGGTTTTGTAGAACTACAGACTGGTCAGTCTCATATCATTCCCTGGGAAGGTTTTGATGCAAATTCTAACATGCTTTTTTGAGTCACAGAAAGGGGATTAGGAACAGCCAGAACAGATTTTCCAAGGAAAAATTGTACCCGACACACCTGACAGCCTTCTACAATGAGATAACTGTCTCTGTGGATCAGGGGAGAGAAGGGGAAGATGTTTACCTTGATTTCAGCAAGGCTTTTGATGTGATATACCATAGCATCCTTATGGAGAAATAGGTGAGTTATGAACTGTTGGAGTAGACTGCAAATTGGATGGAATATTGGCTGCACCAGATGTTCAAAGGGCTTTGATGGGGCACAAAGTCCAACTGGCAGCTGGTTGGTTACTAGTGGTGTCTGTCAACAATTAATACTGTTCTAGCCAGTAGTATACAATGTCTTTTTAACCCCAGAAGAAAAGTTAAAATGCACTTCTGGGAAGCCTACAGACAATATCAATGTGGAGGGCAGGACAGAGCTCAATGACACAACTGCTCTTAAGTGGAATGGAGATTTAGGCCAACAGAAAACTTACAATCTTCAGCAAATGCAAATGAAAAGTCTGGCATATGAAACAGACAAACCCTGTGCAGCAGTATGGCTGGAGACCAGCTCAATTTCAAGGTCAATGAAATAGACCTTGCCTTGGTGGACAAGAAGCTAAACACAAGTCAATGGTGTGCTTTTATAAGGAAGAAGACCATAGAATCGTATAATCATAGACTTGACTAGGTTGGAAGGGAACTTTAAGATCACCAAGTCGAACCATAAACCTAGCACTAAACCACGTCCCTAAGCACCACGTCTACCCGCCTTTGAAGTAACTCTGGGGATGATGATTCAGCTGCTTCCTGAGGCAGCCTGTTGCAATGTTTGATAACCCCTTCAGTGAAGAATTTTTTTCTCATGCTGAGAAATGTGACTTTTTACTTTTTTTTTAAATTATTTTTATTTTTTTCCTGTATTCTGAAACTGTGAGACTGCATACAGAGTACCATCTCCATCTTTGGGCTCCCAAGTACAGACTGCAGCAAGTCCAGGAGAGCACATGGCACATAAGAAAAGGCTCAGAGAACAGTATTGATTTCTTTATGTTCCACCTTTTTTCATTCTCTTTTACATTCCCTTGCCTTCTTCACAAATCCTCAAATAGTCCAATGGGGTGGTGGGGGTGGGAAATGTAAGTTTAAAACCAAACTTTTTCAGTAAAAATGATTGCTCTTGATTAAACACTGCACAAAAAATTTCACTCTGAAAAGGGGTCAGACAGTAGAACAGGTTACCAAAGGGACATTAAAATGTCCATCCTTGGAGATATTTAGAATGTCTGGATAAGGACCTGAGCAACCTGCTTCAAGCACAGTTGGAGCTTACTTCCAGTGATCCTTTCCAACCAGTTTGGAAATCTATATGGATCTGTGGTTCTGTACATGCAGTTCTTGATAGTTCACTGGGATGATGCAAAGGACATGATATGATTGTTTTGTCAAAGATGAGAAGTGATTCTATAACCTTCAATTAATGGAAGTATTATACTCAATATATTATTATGGGCAAGAAGGAAAAAAATCATATATATATGATTATATGCATATGTACATGTAGATAAGAATCTAGATCTTATCAATCTAATCAAAATGTAATAATTATTAGCCCAGTTATACTACAGTTACTTGTCTAAATTCTACCAAAGAGCCTCATTAATAATACCTTTAAAATGGTCATACAGAAACATACTAACCTCTACCAAATTTCCCTGGCGTTGTGCTCAACCTTCTAAATTCCCCCTAGGTCCCAACATTGACAGGGTCAGTCTTCCTAAAGCAGAGATGTGGGAGCTCTCAAAGTAGGTCAACAACATCTTGAGGTCTTCGCCAGGAACAGTGAATTCATGGTGGCTGTGCCTTCCTTCTCAGCTACTTGGATTTCTTTTTATACACTTTCCCATTCCCACCTGCTTCTTTCCTTTTGGTCCCAGGGAAGAAGTGAAAGCTGCCGCCCAGCCCCCCAGTATACCCAGGGGCCATTTGTCTGGCAGGGACTGCCTGGGGCTGTCAGCTCCTTCCCTCAGAAGCACTCATAGACCTGAAGCTCAGACAGACTGGGCAATGGGCACTTGGCCATGAGGCACCGAGGAAAACTCGTTCAGCTCTGCTCAGGCCAAGGACAATCCAGCCACTCTCTGAGACGTGCTGCAGCCTGCCAAAAGCAATAGTAGAAACATTTACTGGTTTACAGGAGCTTGAAATAGTTTCCTGCGTGGAGGAAATTGAGTAGCAGTCTAATGAGTTATGCTTTCAAAAATTGACTTAGAAAAGTTCTCCATATGTGCCTGAAGACATAGATTTGTCTCCTGAAGCGAACACCTCATGTTTCTTTACTGGTTCCAAAGGTATGAATTCATATGTAGCTCTTTCTTATACTAGAGACATTACTCGAAGTCTCTCTAAACTACATCTCAGAATCCTCTTTCACCACATCTGAAGAAATTTGAAGTATTTCAGACCTATGCTCTTTGGTCTTACTTGGCAGAAAGCAGCTGAGAAGGTTAAAACACATTTGGAGAGACAAACATGCACAGAATGATCACAAAGTGTTAATTCATAAACCATATCAAAGATCTGAAATTCTGATTTCATTCTTAAATCCATGCTTTACATCTTATTTTGGGAAAAGTGCAGTACACCATCTCATTTAAAATCAAGCAAGCCAGGAGATGAGGGTGGCTGCAGTAGTGACATTGGCCGCACTCTCACCACCAGCACCTGGGCAAGGGTTAGTGACAGAAAGTAGAGTGTCCTACCAGCCACACAGTGACCACCAAACAAATGCAAAGTGACAAAGCAGGTCCAGCTGGAAAGGCCAGTGAGTAAGCCAGGTCTGCCTGTGAAGCTGAAGCTGAAAGAGGGCTCCTGTGTTCCTGAAGGTCCCAAATGGACCACTTAAGGCAATATAGTACTGCTGGTGCCCTCATAGCTCTCATATTGCCTGATGTATACATTTGTGTTACATATTGGAAGTAACCCTTAAAGAAGCATATATAATTGTGTGCGTGTGTGTATATATATAGTTGAAAATGATTCTTACATAATTCTTTTAAGTTCTGTATCATATTCTATATACATGATACAGCATATATATGATACTGCACCTGGAGTGCATCTTAAGGAAAAATAAACACTCCAGCCAGGAAGCCCATCAGGGGCCCAACTTAAATGCATCTATGGAAATGCATGTAACATGGGGAACAAACAAGAGGAGTTAAAGACATGTGCATGCCTGCAAGACTATGATCTAATTGGCATCATGAAGACATAGTGGTATGGCTTCTATGACTGGAATGTTGGAATGGACGGATACAGACTTTTCAGGAAGGATAGTAAGGCGACATGAGGAGATTAAGTGCATGCAGCTCCACCTGGAGACGGATGAGAAGCTGACTGAGAGTTTATGGGTCATCGTTAAAGGGAGGGCAGGGACATGTGATGTTACAGTGGGGGTCTACTACAGGCCACCTCACCAGGAAGATCAAGCGGATGAGACCTTACATAGCCAGATAGGAGCAGCCTCAGATTCACAAGCCCTGGTCTTCATAGGGGACCCTTCAGCTACTCTAAAATCTGTTGGAAGGACAAAACAGCAGGGCAAAAGAAATCCAGGAGGTTCCTGGAAAGTGTCAATAACTATTTGTCCAAGTGATAGAGAAGCCAAAGATGAGAGGTGCCATGCTGGACCTTGTTCTCACCAACAAGGCGGGGAGCGGTGGGGAATGTGAAGCTCAAGGGCAATCTCAGCTGCAGTGATCATGAGACGGAGTTTGAGATCCTTAGGGCAATGAGGAGCACATGCAGTGAGCTTGCTACCCTGGACTTCAGGAGAGCAGACTTTGGCCTGTTCAGGGACCTGATTGATGGAGTACAGTTGGATAAAGCCCTGGAAGAAAGAGGGATCCGAGAAAGCTGGCTAAATATTCAAGGATTGTCTCCTCCAAGCTCAAGAGCAAGGCATTCCAACAAAGTGGAAGTCAGGCAAAAACATCAGGATGCCTGCATGGATGAACAAGGAGATCCTGGACAATCTCAAACACAAAAAGGAAGCCTACAGAGGGTGGAAGCAAGGGCAGGTGGTCTGGGAAGAATACAGAGAAATTGTTTGAGCAGCCAAGGATCAGGTTAGGAAAGCTAAAGCCCAGCTAGAGTTAAATCTGGCCAGGGATGTCAAGAGCAACAAGAAAGATTTCTATAGGTTTATCGGGCACAAAAAGAAGACTAGGGAAAAAGTGAGCCCACTCAGAAGGGAAACAAGACACCTCGTTACTCGGGACATAAAGAAGGCTGAGGTATTCAGTGACTTTTTTGCCTCAGTCTTCACTGGTAAAGGCTCTAACCACACTGCCCAAGTTGCAGAATGCAAAGGCAGGGACTGTAGGAGAAGACCAGTTCCAAAGAAACAGTCACTAAGCAAGAAAGAGAGATCTTTTGGAAAATACATCAAATTATAGGTACATTCAAGGTACTTTATTTCTCCTGAATTTTATAAATATACAATTATGTGGCAGCTTTCTTACACTAAACAGTGGAAGAAATTTTGGTCTTACAGATATTGTACAGGTAATATACTTACTGTATCAAGTTTTACAAGTTATTTTCTGTAGTTTAAAGGTTCTTTTGCATGACAATCACTTCTTATTTAAGAATTAGCATGTATTTCCATTACTCGTATTGGAAGTTAAAAATAAAATTTCCCTTGGAGACATCTCTATTGTCATTCAAGGAGTACTTACCCAGGGTTACAATTTTACATTTTAACTATTGCGGATCATTTGCAAAACACATGGGGGGCAGCTTTGACGTGCATTAGACAGGCCAACAGGAGACTGTTTTTCAGGACAACAAATTGCTTTCAGTGGACCTGATTTATGAAGTAGACCATGATGAAATTTAGAAAAAGCAATTTCAGTACAGACTAATAATGTTAAGTTGCACTAGTGTGATATATCAAGTTAGTGTTTATCAAAGATGTCACAATTTAAGAAAAATTATTTCAGATTTTTGAAAAATGATAGAAAAAAACAAAAAAGAAAAACATTTATAGGTGAGTAGAAGATAGAGAAAAATACTCTAGCATTTGAAAAAGAAGTGATAGATTGTTTCTTGCAAGAATATGATAAAAGCATTTAGAGCAGGAACAGAAATATTTTCAAATGCATTTTATTTAGATGGAATAGCTTTTATTTAACAAATAAAGAATAATAAATTTAACCCTGAAAAATGTTGATTTCAGTTGTAGTCACAGTTATAAAATTTATGTAATTAGATTATATCTACATAGTACTGCATTGACAGTACATGTTACTAGTACATGACAAAATAACGTTATGATTATGTGAAGATTTAAGCTCAAAGCTTCCTTTATTAGACTTTAGGAAGAACTTGAAACATGTTCTGAACCACCTGGAGCTATTAGGACAGCATGAATAACTTCCTTTTTCCGCTCTTTTCCACAAAATTCTATATCCCTGTAATGTGATTTATGAACAATAACTTATTTTTTTAACCTTGAGACTTCAGAATTATTACATTTATAAAAAATATTTTACCACATTTTTTTCTTTCAGAGAGATACACCCTTTCAGAAAGTTGATTAATATGAAACCCTCGGGCCTTACAGTAACAGTGCTCAGTTCCACATCTGTTACTTACAAGGAATTCACTTTCACATTAATGAATTCAAGCCTATTGATATGGATTTTGCTCAAACCTGAGATTTAACTAATGTCCTTAATTAACTTATAGTAACTCAAATTAAACTCTGTGAAATATCTTTCTTCGTACCATTTTTCAATTAATTAATTTCAATTAAGTTTTTAGAGTCAAAAAAGAATTCAGGTTGAAGTTGGCAAGTGGTGATAAATATTAAAATGAGACAATTTTAAGTTTTGGGAGTTTGTAAGACTAATATTTAAATGATATATAAAATTATCATTGAATGTTCATTTTTAATATCTTTTTGCAGAAGATAAATCTGGGGCTTTATCTGCTGGGTAGAAACACTATATCAAAGGACAAACTGGAAGAAGGTGGCAAATATCTGGTAAACTAATTCAAAACCTGGATTCACTCATTCCAGATGAAGTTAGAGTAATAAAGAAACAAAGAAACCTTCCAACTTTGATTGACTGAATGAATTGAATAGCAGATTTCAAATATATATTATGTGGTATATATAATGTATAGTGAGCGAACTTAACAATAGAAGCTGTCTTTAGGTAATTTCTGTTGCAACTAAATCACATCCTTGGTTGCCTTAAAACCAAATTGTGTGCAGGCTACTATACGTAAACGCATACGCTAGATATTATCTCATAATTGATGTCTCTCATATATGTTTTACTAAGGCTTGAATTCAAAAAGATTGTAAAAGCAGCTTTATCAAATCTTTCTAAAACATATCTTCAAATGTTGAGGTTTGTTTTTCCTTGATCCAGCAAAATGAAAAGTTATTTTTTCTTGGTTGTCATGGAGTAAAGATACATTTTAAGAAGAGGTCCTGTTGAAGAAAGGATGGCTTGCATGTAACTGTCATACTTAAGGTGAGTATTTTGAACAGTTTCTTCTTTTTATTTTTGACTTTATATAAAGAAAAATAATCTATTTTCAATAAAATATCTACATTTTTTGTATCTCTTTACTCAAGGTTGGCTCAAGGTAGGAAATCTGTAATAGCAGAAATTCAATTAGTTTTTCTTTGTGCTATCAATATTGATTGGAATTTACTCTGTCTTTCTAGGGCTTTGCATAACTGTTTGGTTATCATTAACATTAATGAAACATCTTTTAACAAGCAATCGATACTTGGATCACCACAATATCCTTCAACTGCTTATAATTTATTTTATTAGAAATGTCTTTTTCATTCTTGACTATACCGGACTATTTACTAATTAATGGTGATTATCAGGTTTTTGTCCATACAATTCTTTAATGGTATGAAAAATTCCTTTGCTTTGAAAAGATAAAGCATTATTGTTGTTTGACAAAATCATTACATTTTCTTGATAGATACATCTAATGTCTTCACCCTCAAGAAAGAGAATGAAGCCGAAATTGGTTTCTGTTCTTTGGTTAATTCCTTCTTATTTATTTTTAATTTTTGCCTTTGGAACTGCACTTGAACTCCTGAATTAGTGCCCTCAGTTACTGATAGTAACAAGTATTTTAGCATTACCACAGTCCCAGTTGTGTGTCAGGGAACACACATGTCCAGGAAAAAGCATGCTTCCCACCTCAGCTCTTCTACCTCTAGACATCTGGTGATATCCTGCAGATGGAGGTCCCCATCGTAGCTTCTCATTTGCCCCAGACGCATTGATTTCCTGCGTCTGGATGTCCAACCTTAGGGCCTGATCCCCCATCTTCATAAACTGTGACTCCACTCATGACCACCTAAGGAACCACCCACCTCTTCATATTCATACTCACTACTGTATGCTGCTGACCTATTTTTTTTTTTTCTTACGGCTAGAACCAGAAAGGCCAGTCCAACCTCTGGATGGATTTCTGCTGGAGGTGTGAAGCATAGTTGACAGGCTCAAAAGCAAGGAGACAGTGTTTTATACTGCAGCAAGTTATGCCCAATTAGCTGATTGGCACTATTTCTGATCATCTAGTCTAGTCATAGCTTCTTGAATGAAGGCACTAGCCAGTGGTAAAGACGCTTATATTCATATTGGCAAAGTCAGAAGAAGCTTTTGCTGTACATTGCGATGGAGCTGAGAACTTAAATGTAGGTCAATATTGATTCATAATGAACTGAGCAGTCTTGAAAAATAAGAATGGTATGGATTTTTTCCTGAATTCTTTTCCACTTTCTTGGCTACAACCCTATTTGGGAATGTAGCTCTTGTACTTTTTTTCACTATGACAGTGAGTAGTAGCAGAGGCTCTTTAACGAGCCTTAGTATATCACTTAAATCCAATTTGAGCTAGGCAGTAGTAATATGTGAGTTTTTCCAGACATTATAGAATCAGTTCTGATCTGTGATTTCTTTGGCTGGAACCAGCACTGAAATTTGTGATGGATATGTTTTAGGATAGCGCTAAAATTACAGTGGTGTAATATTTGCTCTTCATTACTAGTTTTTGATTTTTACGTCTGAAATTCTAAGCAATATATAATGATATGATTCAGTAGAAACATATACTTGTATCTGCAAACATTAATAGATTATTAACTTACAAGGAAACATTTTGATCATCTATTTTGTATATCAAGCACACATATCTGGAGGCGCAAAATTTTCTTTAGAAAGCAGATTTATAGCTGATTTAAAGACATCTTCTGGCAGACTGCATCTCCAGATATTTTTCCCCAAGTTACTCATTACCTTCTTCACAAAATAAAGATGTTTGTCTTTTTCCAACCATTGACATTCCAAAAAATGCCAAGACAAGAAAGCCACAGGTGATGGTGCACCAAAGCAACAACTTTCTGCTGAGCTACAATTCTCTATGAACTTCAAGATTCACTTTAAAAATTCCACTGAAAAGTACAATTTTCTATGAGAACTATCACCTTAGATTTCCCCATTTTCATTCTCAGTTAATTTAGTCTTGAGTGCTCAGAGTCACTTTTCTTTCCTTCATCTTCACATTTTAACTTTGTGTTATTATTATACAGTTTTGCACAGATTAGAGGATTTCCTTGTAATGTGATTCATCTGTGTTTTAAGCTGGATCGGGGTTGATGTATTTTGGAAACTTGCAAAGGTTTCTATGACTTCACTTTCCCAAGGCAACTTCCTTTTCTTTTAATAATTAGTAATCTTGGTATTTTGATAAATAATCAGTAACTATACAAAACAATAAAACAAAAAATATACTTACACTTCAGTATATGCTAAATTATTTCCTGCAACATTTTCATAAAACAAACAAACAAACAAACAAACAAACAAACAAACAAACAAACAAACTAACTAACTAACTAACTAACTAACTAACTAACTAACTAACTAACTAACTAACTAACTAACTAACTAAAGTGTATATATGTATGCCTGTATGAGTTTACACAAAATTTGGCATTTGTTTTAAGTGCAGCTTGAACTCCAGAAGCAGGCAAAAACCTGTTTAATACTAGTGCCTTTGTAATAATGTATACAAAATATTGAACCTAGTTGATGCTGAGAGATTATACATCTGCTTTATAGATTACAATTTGGGAAGCACTAATGATGATTCAATGTTCTTGCAGTGGGTTGACCCTCCTCTCTAAGGCTTTAATGGATAATCCTGGGGTTTTGTAACTGACTACACTAAAATTATTAAACAAAACACCTGTGTGCAGTTATGTACCTGCTTCAAAGAGCACAAATGATCCTATGCAAAACATGTTTTGAATGGAATGATTTGAAAGAAGGAATAAAAACAAAATTGCTCTTCAAACTAACTGGACCTAAATTAGATATAAGTAGACAAAAATTGCTGTATCCAGGGGTCATTTAAATGTATCCAGGAGTCATTTAAATGTTTCTGAATGCCTGAACAAATATTCAGATATTGTTTTTCTCAAATGACTAATTAGCCAGACTGAAATTTTACCTAAATTTTACAGAGGAAAGGTTAAAGAAAGAGTTAATTTCAAAGTTTGCCAGACCTCATTTGTGATGGAGATGCAAAACTGGGTAGTGAACATCTGCAGAAAGATGCTTCTGAAATGCGAGCCACTCTATAGTATAAATTAGTACTTTGTAAGTTGCTTGGTGTTGTCCATCATGAATTCACGTCCATTTATACTCTATATCCGTCCTCACTAAAACCTATTATTCTGCCTTTTTTGCCAAAAGAAACACTGACTATTCCGACAAAGAACTGCATGGACATTTGAAAGAGATTTGAAATGCAGCATATTCCTTGATAAACTGAGATGTAGACTGTGATGATGGTGATAATTCTGTTAATTTATATTTCATAGAAATAACATCTTAAAAAAAGAATACATATAGGTGAATAAAGAATTTCTAAAATGGTTGCTGCCTATTAACTGGCAGATCTACCTCTGTAATTTAAGCTGAAGAAACTAATTTTCATGTAGAGATTTTGAATCCAGTCCCCAAGAGAGAGTATCTCAGCTGAATGTTTCATTCAGAGTTAAATACTCCCATATTTGAAATGCAATCTTTAAATATATAATATTTCTTGGGAAAAGGTTTTATTGGTCTTTTTCTTTTTCTCCAGCATTTTAGGAAGTGATCTTTTGCCACTGAAACACATAAGACTTGCTGCAGTAAAAATATATTGTAATAAATAATCTTTTCATTTGGCAAACTTAATACCATAAATTAAGTAATACTTCCTTGTTCTTTTAGTATTTCTAAATAATAAGTGCAACTTATTGTAAATTAGGAAAAAAAAATCCTGGCACCTATACAATTATTAAAAAGTAGGTATACACTTTGATTTTCATTTTAAAATACTATAATAAGTGTACACAATTATCTAAACTTTAGTGGCAGGTGTTTAATATAATATAAAAGAAATTATCAAGTTAACTTAAAAAAGACTAGTAATAGGTTCATAAAAGGCTTCTCAGTGAAGACAAATAATTATAAATTTTAAGAAATGCTGTCAAATTGTCACAATTGTAATGGTATCTCTGTAGGTGGCTCATATCATGTACTGTTTTATATGCTACCAGGAGCATAATGACAGCATTTGCACAATAGGCCTACGCAAGGATGAGGTAGCAAAATTGCAGCATCACTGAAGCATGAATACAGACTAATTAACAAAATTGGAACTGCTGCACTCATGCTCACATTTCATCTATCTTATTTCATTTACTTTTACATGCTGTTGTGGTCACAGAATTGCTGTGTTTGTTATCTGAATATTGCACATAATATTGTCCATTTACTGCCTCCATCTTCCTGTTAACTTTGAATATATCAGTAGTACAAGCAGTACTCCATTTTATGGAGTGCTCTCCTCTAATATTTTGCTTCAGGTTATGCCATGAAATGTCCATTTTCCCTTATATATGCAGAATATGCTGTGGCAGAAAAAAAAAAGTTAGTTGCAGATAAAAATTCCAGGGGAAAAAAAATCCTGGTGAATGGCATTGTTGTTCTGCAGTAGGTGTGGTGCCGCATCAATCTGTAGATACGTCATTTATTGTCAGCCTGGGGAAAAAGATCAAACAAGGATCTAAACATTCAAGAGTACATTTCTAGACTTCTATTCCTCTTTAGCATACAGATTGTAAGGGGTGCTAAGAAGGTTATGTAAGGGCTAAGGAATACACAAGCTACGAAGCAACAAATACTTGATTTTTTTCAACAAACAGTAAGTTGGTACTAAAATCTTTGCCAGACTTCTCCTCTTCCTTGGGGAACATGAATTTGCATCATCATCAGTTAGCAAAACTGCAGTAATTTGTTGTATGCATTTTAGGTTTCAGCAGAGACATCAGCTTTCATTGTTCTGAAGGAACTAATCAGCTCTAGGCACCAGTCTGGACTTCAGCTCTCTCAGTCAGATACAGTTTTCAGTCTGAAACCTTCTTGAGGTTCACTCACTAATCTCTGCAACATTTTGGCAACAAATTGGTTCAACAGAAAGTTGATTCTTAGGGTGTAAATGTTAAAAAGAGAAAGAAGATGAAGAATTTGGGACAAAACAAAAAAACTCCAAACATAGCAGAAGAATCTGAAATATTTAAAAATCATCAGATTAATGGCAATGATAAGGAAACCAGCTTGTTGAATAGGTCAAAAAATAATGACCCAGGAAAGGAAAAATGCTTCCCGAAGGTGAGTAGCAGGTGATGTTTCCCACTGAAAGTACAGGACAAAAGAATTAGCTTTAAATTAAGGTGATTTTTTAAAAAAAATTGTTGAATTTAAACAGCATAATTTACATTCACTGAAGAAAAATAAAGTGAAACAACCACAGCTGAACAAAAAAATCTTATAAAGAAGACCTCATAAATCTATATAATTACTATTGTATTGTCTCAAGCAGTTGGAAGAAACAGGCAGAACCTATTGTCTTTGCGTTAGTGATGCTGATGAGTCCAACCACAGCGACACTGCAAAAGGCACCTTTGCACTTCACTGAATACTCAGTTCAGTTAAGAAGATCATTACGCATGCTTTAACTCTGCTAATATTAATTGCTAATGATCATCATAACATCTGGGAAAAAGGGCTAGTTACACCACACAAAATGCTTCTGGCATTGAATAGCGTGGGTAGTCACACAGAAATATCTCAAGTAAAAACATTGGGTTAGCACACAGGCCTCGCACACAGGCATCACACACAGTAAGACTTGGTTGGATTCCCTCCATTTTTTATTGCTGAGCATGATGCTGTATGTCTTGAAATATCTGTTTGGTCACTTCAGGTCAGCTGTCCAGGTTATATTCCCTCCCAGCCTTCTGCTCATCCCCAGTCTACTCCCTGGGAGGGGGCAGAAAGAGTAACAGAGAAGGCTTTGATGCTGCACAAGCACTGTTCAGCAACAGCTAGAACATCTGTACGTAATCAACACTGTTTTGATCACAAATCATAGAATCACAGAATCACTTGGTTTGTAAGAGACCTTCAAGATCATCAAGTCCAACCATAAACCTACACTGCCAAAACCACCCCTAAACCATGTCCCTCAGCACCACGTCTACCTGTCTTTTAAATACCTCCAGGGACGGCGATTCCACCACCTCCCTGGGCAGCCTGTTCCAATGCTTGATAACTCTTTCGGTAAAGAAGTTTTTCCTAATATCCAATCTAAACCTCCCCTGGAACAACTTGAGGCCATTTCCTCTTGTCCTGTCGCTTGTTACCTGGGAGAAGAGGTTGACCCCCACCTCGTTATAACCTCCTTTCAGGTAGCTGTAGAGAGTCATAAGGTCTCCCCTCAACCTTCTCTTCTCCAGGCTAAACAATCCCAACTCTCTCAGCCACTCCTCATAAGACTTGTTCTCCAGACCCCTCACCAGCTTCATTGCCCTTCTCTGGACACACTCCAGCACCTCAATGTCTCTCCTATACTGTGGTGCCCAAAACTGAACTCAGCACTCAAGCTGCAGCCTCACTAGTGCAGAGTAGAGGGGCATAATCACTTCCCTCTTCCTGCTGGTCACACTATTCTTGATACAGGCCAAGATGCCATTGGCCTTCTTGGCCACCTGGGCACACCACTGGCTCATGTTCAGCCGACTGTCCACCAGGACCCCCAGATCCTTTTCCGCCAGGCAGCTTTCCAGCCACTCCTCCCCAAGCCTGTAGCGCAATGCCATAGGGGCTGCTATGAAGGAAATGAACTCCATCACAGCCGTACATATATGTACTAACATTGCAGAGAAAACAAGTTTCATTTACAGCTCTTTTAATGAGAATAACTGCTATTTAAAAATATGGGATAATTTTTTAATCACGGCTGGCTGTTTAAAAAAACAAAGAACACAAAAATTAGAATACAGCATATGTTTCTAGGTAAACCGCAGAATACACTTTGAATTTCTGAAGCTGTCACAAACACATTTTCCAAGACTTTTTCTAAGAGTTTGCTCCCTACATCAGCATTACATTCCTGATTCTCAATTCATATAGATGAGAAAGCCTGAGTCAGAAACCTTCAGTGATTTGTTCATCCAAGTACAGCAGTAGTCAAAGAAAAAGAGCGATGTAAAAAGTACAAAGTCCTATTGAACAATGAGAATTATGCTGCATCTGTAAGCCTGGCAATCTGCATCATAATTCTGTGCTAAAGAACATTATCAGTGTTTGTTGCAAAAAAATGATGAACCAGATTTCATCAGTACTCAATATACGGAAGAGAGCATTCAGCTTTCACTGCCATCTTGCTCAAAACAGCAAGTAATCCCTTCAAAGCAATGAAGTAGAAAATTCAAATGACCCATAATCAATATCTGCATAGCATCATTCCATTGCCTTAAGATCAGTCATTTTCTAATCAGTAGAACAAACAATCAAAACAAAAATGCAGACAAGCAGCACTGCAAGTCAGGATGAGCAAGACAAAGCAATAGTACTCTCACTGTGGCAGAACTACCACATCACAGTGAAATTCTGAAAGACTGTGGCAGACTTACAAACCACAGGTGAAAATCTCTAAGGAAAAGATACAGTCTTAATTGAGAGCAACACCTGAACACTCAAGACAAAAGAATGACTGAGGAAAGCAGTTTACCATGTAGTTAACTGTCTCAAAAAAAAAAAAAAAAAAAAAAAAAAAAAAAAAAAAAGAAAAACATTAAATTATTGAATTCCTAATGGGAACCACGAAAGACATGTTTATGTTTATGAATAAAATTTGCTGTGATACTGAAGACACGCACATTGTCAACTCACTTCATTTGCATACTAAAAGTTTCTACTAGATTACAGTCATCACCCAAAACTTGAATGAGGACATACCTGTAAATAATAATGTGAGGGAACATTTGAATCTGACATGTCACTAAAATAGCCTGCAAGGTGAATGGGATCTTACTATCTAGAACTAGAAATTAACTAAGACGGCAATCAGTGGTGAGGGATTTAAGCTCCCTAACAAAACAGAGTTCTTTTATAAAGAAAACTGAGTAATAGCAAAATAAAGTCCCCAGGCAAATTCTAATCTCTATTGAACTACATTATGTGAAGGTCAATCAGTATGGAAGGGAGTAAATAGAACTGTAGTCTGTAGGGACACAGAGATACCACTATGATAGCCTTGTGAAAGGCAATCTGAAATTGCAGCAAGTTATATAGGTCACAGCAATAGAAGATAAAAATTTGACTTGAAGTAACAGCTATTACAGTAAGAAACATGATGGATGAAGTCCAGCAACTTCATGAGTGCAATGTTTGAATAAGCACTTCAATGTCTATCTTTTCAAAGGAACTAATTGATAAAAGTCAAACGATACATCCAAGAAAATGAACCACACGGCTTTTAGTTTATAACCCAGTAGCATCAGAAATATGAAATCCAAGTGTAACATGTCAATAAAACTCTGTTGTTATCTTTCCAGTGTTATTTCTTGAATTATCTCCATCTCTCACAAATACTCTTCCAAAGCCTTTCTTCTAAGACACTCTCATGAATCACGACAGCTTGAGCCTGATTCTCGTGGTTATTGTTCATGTCAACTGCTGTTCTACAGGAAATCCCAATAGATCTGACACCAGCTTAGGCAGACCACAATCAGAAACAAATCAGTTAATACTCAACATTTATGCTTACTCTCTAACTTGAGATTGAGATTATCCCTCAAAAATTAACAAAATAGACCTTCTGGTGGCAGTCTTGTTTCCCCCACTAAGATACAGAAAAAGCGTGTGCCTTTTGGGCTTGCTCCTTGCCTCTCTCCCCAGAATCCATTTATTTTAGTTTTAGGGCTTTTTTTCAAGCATTAAAATAATTTTGTTCCCAGTTCCTTAGGCAAATTACCTCTCAAACTGAAGATATCCTTCCCCAGTCCTATAGCATATACCAAATATTGTTTCTCCATAGACAATCCCAAAGAAATCAACAAAAACATTGCCCACCAGAAAAACCTGTAGCTGCTGTAATTATCTGTTTCTATGGAACAAATATTCAGGAATTAGCTCTGCAAAAGCTTTACAGAACAAGCAGTACCGTAGCAATCAGCTGAAAAGTGGAACCTCAGCTCTATATACACCTAAGAATTACCAAACCAAAATTTTCCATTCTTGACACAAATGCTAATGCTGTGTAACATTTTCCCTAAATTTACTGAGCTGTTAACACAAGATGACAACCACCAAAAAATATGTAAACATTAACTATATTTCCCCAATACATACCAGTCTTTGCATGACCAAGTGTTTCATGTATTTCTCTAAATTCATGGCCAAGAGGAATAGGATATCTCTAAAAGAACTATCTACATTGCTACCAGAGGAGTACAAAAATAAGTGGAGATTCCTGATGGCATCATTCAAGAAATATCTTCATTGCTTCAATGATGCTCATTTTGACTTTGCTATTATTTTTGTATGGCAAGAGTTCACTTCTCCAGGAGACCATTAGAAGTCAGTAGGTTCATAATTTACTAATCTGTGAAGTTGTTTTTTTTTTCTCTTGCATTGTTTCTTCATTGAAATAATAAATAACATGCTGTAGTACTCAAAATAAGTTTATGGCACATGGGAAATTATAAAATCATATCTGTATGAGGTTTCAGAATGCCAAAACACAAGTATTTAGCCCAACACCGTGCAGAAAATCATTGCTTTACTTTGTCTTCAAAGAAGGAATTTAGTCTAGTGGTGGACTTGAGAAATTCAGCTCTGAGCACTCACTCAGGGTTAATACATTGTGAGCCTGTGTGCTTATTTATATTGGGCTGCCTATACTCACGGGCATTAACTTCATTGCAGTTCAATAAAGATATTTTAAGATATTATTTTAAAATATTGTTTATATTTCTTTGCAAGCCTACCAGCTTGTAAAGTACCAATATGCAGCACATCACCTTACAGTCAGTTCTCAGTCTACTACTCAGTCCAGCTCCACCTAATTAAACACATGCACAATTTTTCCACTAGTATACCATCTTCTGTCCATCTCTCAGGCCGCTTAGCTAATGAGAGCACAGAACAACTAGGCCATTCAAGGTAATACAAATATGAACAAAAAAAGAATAGTAATGTTTTAGTTGCTGAGCAAAGTCTAAAGCAAGCAAAAGCAGTATTCAAATTGCTAAAAAGTTACAGAAATTTTGTACTTAGTAGCTTTGCTCAGTAAATCTCTTAGCGTTCTCTGCTACTCAGTACTTCGTACATAATATATTGAATCTTCTATTTGGAGTACATTTCTCCTAAACAAACACTAAATATTTAACTTTAATGTTCTACGTGACAAGGTGATAGTCTCAAAATATACTGTTAGTTTCTACTAGTCCTTTTCCATAGTGAGATTTACAAAAGAACTGTTCTTCTCACAGCAATAAGAGCTTTTTCCTTGTTTATGAATTCTAAACATCAAGGTGGGTGATTTTTAGAGGATGTGCATGTTTTTAAGGCAACAAACAGACATAAATAAAGTGATTGCAGTGTTTTAAAGCTAATTAATTAGTAGCTTTAGGGATGTTTAGACATTCCTATAATCCACAAACTTTATCATCCTAAATAAAGGTAACATTTTCAAATGAAATCCCAACTCACAAACAATTCCACATCTTTTTTTTTTTTCTTTTCAGTCTCATTTTAGCATCGTTTTCACATTGTTTTCATGTAATAAAACCTCTTTTTATTGTGAAAGGGACACAAACAGACCTTGCTATGAAAAGGTTAAATCTTGCAGTGAAATGTGATCAGATATTTTGCATTGTATAGCAGTTGCTGTTCCATGCAATGTAACAATAAAAACTAAGAACAATTAAACAAACTAGAAAATACAGTTTTCTCTGCCTGCTCCTTTTCTTTTTTGTTGTTGTTGTTGTTGTTAGCAAGAACAGCATATTTTTGAAATTTTCCGTTAGTGTCATTATATAAAGCACTTTGGGATCTTTCCTAAACTAGGTTTCTACCTCAGCCTCTATTTTCAGGCATGGATTATTGCAAGTCCTCAATATGGAATTTTTAAATCTGTTCTGGTTTTACACAGAAAGTCTTGTATCAGCTTAGGAATATAAAAGCACAAACTAGGTCACAAAAAAATGAAAAAAATAATGTCTTTGTGAAGACGTCCTAGCCAAACCCCCTTACACTGCAGGCACTGGTCTCCAAAGTGCCTTAAACTGAAACATCATCACAAGTTTATATTCTCTCACTGCATACCACAGAGTATCAAACATATGTGATAATATAATCAATTACTTTTACTGCTCAGATACGGCATAATAAAATTAATTGAATAAGGAGAGTAAAGAAACATGGGATAGATATCTTGTATATGGTCAAAGACACTAATAATGAAAATGGTGCTGTTTCCATGCTTTGCAATGATGTCATGTGTTTATAATCCTAGTCATAAAACAATAAATCTCAGCAAGGGAGAATTAGTCACAAATTTAGTTAATTTAACCTTTGCTTTTTCAAAGAACAGAAGTTACTTTGTGACCTAACGGAAAGGTGAAGTGGTGAGTTGTATGACAAATATGACAGCTTAAATATGATTCAGTAATGATTTAGTAGAAGATACTAAAGGTTTCTAGACTATTACCTTTGCCTTTGACAAAGTTTATTTATTACTGAATTATGATGTTACTTCATTATCTCAAACCTCCAAGTGATTTCTTTTGAGATATTAGACTCCAACATGCCACGTTTATAAAAAGCACACAAATAAATCATTTTAAAAGTATGACTTGATTCAATACAAATTCTAAATATGAACTCTCTCTACTTTTAGATACTACAAGAGCTGGGGCAAAGACAAAACCTGTTATAAAAGTAGATGATGCTAGGTGGTGGGCAAACCTGTATTCAGGCATTTCAGACGTTACAGATATTTTTTATTAATATTTCTGACACACTGTAGAGATATCAGTCTATGTTCTGCATCAGTGATGCATTACATCATCCAGAACACTGTGATGCAACATGACAAAATTGAATTAAGTGTTTTTTGTCTCATGTAAATTATAATTTCTTTAAAAGCACATAAACAGGAAAAATACATAAGATCACTGTTTTAAAATTAAATTACTTTAGAATAAAAACTACAGGCACATAAAACTGAATCAGGTTGGCATGGTTTCGTATCTATAAATGGTTTTTCTTCCTTGAGAATGTGATTGGATGCAATTTTTTTAAATGCACAGAGAACATAAAGCTGAGCAGTTGCTCAGAAGCATTATAACATCTATAATTTTTCCACTACTGTTAGTTTAATGTACTGTAGTGTGAAAGTCAGGACTCTAAACGGCATAAGAAAAACTCTTGGCAGTTGAAGTTCAACAGTCTTATGCAAATCTGCATGCTATGAAATACCAGTTTTCTGTATGCTGATGGTACATGAGATATAAAGTCCTACATTCCTGTCTCACTGACCATGTTTCACATTTTCAGTTGTATTCAGTTTTTGAATGTTCCTTTGTTGAACTGGATTTTTAAAAACAAATTATAATCCTGACATATTGTGGTTAACAACAATGATAATCATAATGATAAACATATTTTTAATATTTTGCTGCTTTTTACATTTCCTGTTTCTCAAAAAATATTGTGAGAAATCATTTTGCAATAAGACTGAATATTTTTCTTTTTGTTTCTGGCTACTGTAGCAAAACTGATGAATTATGTCCTTTGTTGTTGTAAATCAAAATCACTTCTCAGTCTTCTCATGGAGTTATGCAGGATATACACTGAAAGAGCTGTCTCCATAAACTTGCTGATACGTAGCTAATTAAATAGGACAGCTGAAAAAAAGTTACATTCTTCTAAGCCCTCTGCTCAAATTTACACCGGTTTCAGCTAAACAGTTTATTTGAAACCACAGATTACAAAAACCACAATAAAAAATTATGCAAGCATGCTATTATAAAACATAACACCAAAAAAACCCCATTTCCTCATGCAGTTTTTCATTGGCTTAGCTAAATTAGACTTAGGGTTTTGTCCCTTCTTGCACCCCTGCTTGTACATTTTTTTCAATGACTGCCTGATGGAAAATACAGTATCCTATATATCACTTACCTAGTTAGGCATATTGATCCCTTAAATACATTTATCTTCCTTGTAGGTGTTTAGTGGTGTTTACAACATCACTTTTCCCCTCTATTTTACCTGTGAAAGTTCATTTTTTTTCTGCCAGGTAACATAACCTACCCTGGGGAAGAGCAACTCCTCAGACCACACTATCTCGCATCTCACACAGCAGCATGTTATTCGTAGACATACCACCTGCAATATTTCTCTGGAAGGAATTGAAGGGAGGGGGTGACTTTGTTATTTGAAGTTTGCTGAGCTAAATGTATGAGTAGTGTTTCTAGTGCGTAAAATCACTGAAGCAAGAAGACCTTGCATGATATCTTATCTTGGTAAGACAGGATCCGCTACTTCAATGACTCTTGGCCCCTTACAACGTTACTCCCTGGTACAGGGAGTTGTCTTGAAGGCCGGCTAAAGCCGACCTTGCGGTTTGAACAAACGCAGAGGGACAACTGAGCCTGCACAAGAACAAGGATTACTCGCAGTGACGAAGAGAAATCATCAGCCTTCATCTTCACAACCCTCAACGACCAACACGAGGGGGTATTGTGCAAGCATAGTCGGAAGATACTTATGGAAATGACTTCCGGGCTCTAATTTTAATACAAAGCGGGACAGGTCATGAATATGTATAGGCGTATTGCGAAACCTCATAAGTATGTATTACTCAATTGTATAAAGTTGAAGAACAAACTGCTGTCCGGCACGCACGATTGTGGTGGGGCGACCCCCCGTGCTGCCCAGCGCTGAATAAACATACCTACTTTACAGCCTTACAGGTTGTGGAGTCTATTTTCCGCACGTCAGAATGAATTGAACTTCAGCAATAGTTCACTTAAGGCATAATAATAAACAAAAGATATAAATAGGCAGTGGAGCCTGGCAGGGGAACAACTTCAGTTGCAACTTTTCCCCATTACTTTGACAGAAAATATGAAATTGACAAGCCCAGTCCCAAGTCTCTGCATAGAGAACACACAGCCAAAGGACTTCTTCAAGCAAAGCCCAAACAACTTCTTGAGACCCTGACCCTCCCCTTCCCTCTTATCTACTGATTTGAGCATTTCTCTAATAAATGGTAGAAGAGATAGGAAGACTCTGGCAAAACAGTAGAGCATAGGTTTTTTTCCTGAGGTGGGGACTTAACCTCTTAGATTCTTCTCTAAGAAGATAAACCTTGGTACTCCTTCTCCTGTGTTTTAAAAGAAATAGTGGATCTGTGAAGCAATTATTTGCACCCACATTCCAGAAGATCACTTGGGTGTCCTACTCTAACCTGTGATTTCCACTCCACTCTCTAGGCATCGACAAGCTACAAGCTGATACATCTAGGCTGGCCTACGGTCCTTTGTTGAGTTAGCCCAAATCAGCCTGTACGAAACTGTTGCTTTGTATAAATGTCAGGTCAGTCAGAATCAGAAATAAACCATTATACTTTTCTATAACCTGGACAATTGTTTGTCTTCCACATGACTCTCAGTTGCTAGAGTAAGATACTGAAAGGGACACACAAATGGAGGATAAACAACATAATTATTTTACAAAAATAAATGAAAGACTGTCCAGGATAGGTGTAAGACATAAGCACACTCATTTTCGTTTTGCCACCTTTCAGAGTTTTATCATGGATTGAATATTAAGCTGGAAAATTTTAAAACATATGCTCTTTTCCTCTTCTTAATATTTAATTTCTATTTTATTTTACCTAAGAATTACAGGATTTTGAACCTTTAGTCAGTAACATTGGTCATAACAAAGGAAACTTTTACCCCCATCTCTAAGGAAAACACGGCAGTAAGTCTGAAAGTCATGAAAAGACCCCATTTCAGTCCACAGAAGGACTAGGAAGTACTTATGCAGAGAAAAGTGGACTAAAGGACCTAACTTGCTGGTCCACGAAATAGCTTTTGCATGTTATACAACATCATTTCACCCATTAATAATGTGCAGGCAGTTTAGTAAAGAAACATGGCATCTAAGCAATAGCCCAGAAGCGCTCTATAAACCTGCAAGTTATAATAGTGAAAAGAATCTTCTACTGAAAAAACAGATTATGTGGTGGTGAGTTGACCTTGGCAAACAGCCAAATGCCCATCTAGCTGCTCACTTACTCTTCCTCTTAAGCAGGGTAGGACAGAGAATAGGATAAGAAGCTCATCAGATGACACAAAGACAGGGAGATTGCTTACCAACTAGCAGACTCGACTTGGGGAAAATTAATTTAGTTTATTGCCAATTAAAATTGATTTGGGTAGTGAGAAACAGAAGACAAACATTAGAACAACACCTTTCCTACCCTCTTTCCCACTCTCAACCTCACTCCTTTGCTCCTGACTCCTCTGTCCCACAGCTGAGTGGTGCACAGAGAATCCGAGGGGTTATAGTCACTATATAATGGTTTCTCTCTGTTGCTTCTTACTCTTAACACTTTTCACCTGGCCTAGTACAGTCCTCTTCATGGGCTGCAGGTCTTTGTGAAAAAATCTGCCCCAGTGTGGGGTCCTCTCGTGGCTGCAAGAATATCTACTCCAATGCTATGGAGTACGTCTTCCTCCTCCTCCTCCTCCTCCTCCTTCTTCTTCTCCCAACTTGGTGTTCCCTCTGCTGTTCCTCACTGTCTTTTTTTTCCTCCCTCCCTTCTCCTTCTGATGTGGTTTTTGCCTTTTCTTACACTTTCCCAGAGGCACCTCACCTTTGGTTGATGGACAGAGCACTTTCATAAGCCCCATCAATCATTGCAGCAAATACACACTTCCAGTCATATAAAATCACTACAAAATATATTTGACTGCTGGATCACATTAAAATCTTGCCAAGAGGTAATGCTATTCTTATGATTTTCAGTGACACAATGGAGAGTTCAGTCTCCCAGTCCTATTGAGCTTTAAACTATAATGGCACTCTTAAATCCACTGCAGCACTTTTGTAAATTTAGACCTGAAACTTCTGTCAGGTGCCAGATTTCACTGTGGTTTTATTTTTTTCATTTTGGAAAGTTCTGTCAGCTGGAAACAGGCAGAGCAAGTAAGGAGTTTGGGGAAGGTAGAAGATCCTTCTCAACCATAAATTTCGTGTAATCATGAGCAGAATGGGCGAGAAAAACTCATGGCGATACACAAACCAAACTAATCTATATAAGGATTTATACGGCAGGAGACAGGATTATTTGCAATAAGAATATGAAGCAGCATTGTGAATTAATTTGCTTAAATTTTATATATCTATATACTAAGGCAAAACAAATTGGGAAATAAGGAAATGAAAGTGTAAATTTGTCGTCAAAACTGCTACTTAATATGCCAAACAGGTTTATCCAGATAAAGATATGACTAGATTATTAATTTTAAATGGCAGAACTTTTTCATGAAGGACAGAAAAAGGAGAAAATAATTTCATTAAAAATCGAAAAAGTATATTTATTTTGTGGTTCAAAATATGTAGGGAGACTGACTGAAAAATGTCTGGTTGCTTCAGTGCTGTGATCTGTGACAGAAAAAAATTCAAGAAGATTTGGTCATTGTGAGAAATTGTCAGAATCATTTAAAGCACAGAATCTGGGGAATAAGGAAGATTTCAACTGTGCAGATATCAACAAGAAGGGGAATACAGAACAGCCCAGACTTATATTTTATTGATAACAGTTTTAATGTAAAAAGTGAAGAAAGAAACTGTAAGAGAAGAGCTTCAAGACTGAAGTCTATCTAGTAATAAAGAGAATATGTAATGCAATCTGAGTGAGAATGAATACAAAATAACACCAGACAATTTTAAGCAATGGGAGAGAAGCATAACAGAGTAAAAAACAATGGACTTCAAGAAAGGACAGTGGAATAAATCAGAAAATTGGTAGAAAATGACCTGTGGGAAATAAATGCAACTTCTTCTACAGTTCTTCATAGCAGTACACAAGGACAAGCTCAGTTCCGCTAGATTCTGCATGACTACTTCAATTTGAGCCCTGATCCACCTGCCCAGAAATAATAAGTCATTCAGTCTGAGTGCTCAGTGAACTATGTCTCCTTCTCAAAAACAACTAATCAAGCCAGTTAATGTCTTAAATAAAATATTAATGAGACACATTTAAAAAAATACATCAACATGGAAGATCTGAGGACAGCTGGTTCTGCTTTGGAGCTGGAGAAGGGTGACATTATTTCCTGTGATGCCTTCAAGCTTTACTTGCTATATTTTAAAAATTAGAATCTTGAAGAGAAACAAAAATATGGAAGCTATCCTGAAGTATATGTTCTGCACGGGAAAAAAAAAAAAAGGAAAAATCTTCATAATGTCTTCCTCAAGTTAAGGATATTGTAGTAGATATCTGACTTCTTATACTAAAGATTGCAAGGTAACATTTTATAAATATATGCAGCACCCAGTTTTTACAGTTCTTTTACATTAACTGAGCAGATCCATGTTTAGTTCTTCAGCGATCATGTATTTTTCTTTTTAATGTTTTATTATCTATAGAGCTTTGCTGAGAATTTATTTTATCTCAATCCTTTGGAGGCAAAACCTCAGCTGTCCTTAATGCTTAGAGGCAATTACGCAAATATATGGCCCCATGGCTGCTGAGAAGATTACATGAGAACTGCTTAAAATGCATGATAAAACAGTTTGTCACTACACAATAATCTATACATTGTTGCATAGATATTCAACAGTGAAAGATCTAACCATGCTCTTAAAATTATTCAAATGGCAGAAATAATTACTGAGGATGCATACAAAGATGAGTCCAATTTTAGAATTAGCCTCCTAAGATAACTCACATTGTTTTTGGAACTGGACTTCTCTGGAGATGGTTGGCTGGTAAGTATTGATAAGTTGCTGTCACCAATTTCAGATAAGAAATTATGTTAAAGTGCACTTTTTCTTTGGCTCCCTTCTATAACCCCTTAAAGTAAGAAGACTTCACACACTCAGTCAATTACTTCTTTCAGAATTTTAGGGGTTTTTTTTAACTCTTCATAAGGTCTGCTTATTAAGTAGCAGTCAGCAAGTGAACCAGCAGATGCTTAGTTAGTCAAAAGAAATCACTGAAAAAAAGAGGTATGGACAATAGTTGGACAAAGCTCTAGAGCTTTGAGATAAGCAGACCTAGCTGAGGAAAGAGGAGAAAATGAGCTCTACCGAAGATATAAGAAGGTGAAGTTTTATGTTTCCATACTGAAAGCTGCATCAGTAAAACCTACATTCTAATTCCATGACTTGTTTTCATGACAAAACTTATAATGAGAACAGAAAATGGTAAACATGAATCAATTTTCATGGTTACGAAGAAACAAACTTAATTTACTCTCTTAGCTTTCATGATGCTTTCTTGGATGGCATAGAGTCACTCAGGAATTTCAACTTAACTCTATGGCTCAGCTTGTGTGGAGCTAAGCACAAGTATTTTCAGGATCCAGGAACAAAGTCATATGCAAAATTACTGAAAAAAATAATGTGAATATGCGTATGAGAATTAGTTTCATAAGTGAGGAGTATATATGGGATTTTGGAAGAGAGACTTTTTTTAAGAGGTTCTTTTTTGCAGATTGTAGTTTCCTAATTCTAATAAGATTTTTAAAACTGACACTGAAATATGATTACTATGCATCTTGTTCATTATTTCAAAATCATAATTATTTTAAAATATGCTTTATATTAATGAATTTGCAAACCAAAGCAGTAGCAAAGTACAAGTTACAGAATTAGGTTTGGGTTTTTTTCTTTGCCTATGTGGGGATGATGGATAACCTTATTCCTTTTGACTTTGTTGTTCCCTGTGTCTCTTTGAATAAGTGCTGAAGACCATAATAAATTCACATCATATTTACAGAACCTCTGTCTGAGACTGAAGGTCATTTGGATATGAGACTACCAACAATTTCCAGAAAGGGACTCTCAATGTCTATTGTCTGGATGCCAATTAAACTGAAATATATCAATTAGTTTATGTAGAATATGGATCCATGCTAATCTGGTACAGAAACAAACATCTACTTTCTGATGTATGGCTTTATGAAAGGAGTCAGTTCATATCACAGAAATATTTTTCAAACTCAGTTTACACTGTGCTTTTTTTTGGTGTGCCACTACATTCAACCTTTTAGTCTTATCAGTGAACATTAAAAGTGTTGCATCCATTAACAACAAATAAAACCATTTGTCCTTCACTGTCAAGGAAATAATGTAGGATCACCTTGAATTCATGAAATGAATAACTTCTTACAACTCAGACATGATTCTGGATTATTCATTATGCACACAGAAACATGATGGTCTGTGAAAACTTATCATGATATCTGACACTACACTACATTTCGGAAGCCCTTACCTTGCTCTAATTTTAAGAAATAATCCTTTAGGTTGAAAGGCCATGGATATACAACTCAGATCTAAGAAGAGAAGTGCTATAGAAGAACAATAAATTATAAAATAAAACTATATTGAAATATAGAAAAAACCCCAAACAAACCCAGACATAGTGAGACAGAAAGTATGTTCTCCATCCACATCAGTTAGTCTTTAAAAACAAAGTCAAATAAAGACTTTTAGTGTCAAAATATCTCCACTCATCATACTCAATACAAGAACTTTCTGACTAGGCATGCATTTTTTACAGAAAGCTCCTAGTTACAAGGCATGCCAAAGGTGAAATGGAGTCGATTTTCTAATTTAAATCGTTAAAGATCCATAGCAAGACATACATGTGGGGTGTGATGTGAGATATGAGAATGGATTTTAATTGCTTTAGACATAAGAGCTCAATCACGATCTTGTCAATCACAGTGATGCCATGACGTTCTGGAAGGTGAGGAATACAAGTTGGAAGTATCTATGCATTAAGAGTCTTTCTGTGCTTATATTAAAAGTCAGATAGGTATCTACACCTGATTTACAATGTTGTTGAAAGTCAACTTTCTACCTATGTCTTGGCTTGGTTCCCTTTGTATGAAACATGATCTGTATATCTGGAGGAGACACTAAAATCAAAGTGCTATGCAAAAAGTATTGACTCATCTTAATTCAGTATGAAAGAGCTGGATTCTAAAATAGATAGATAGATAGATAGATAGATAGATAGATAGATAGATAGATAGATAGATAGATAGATAGATAGATAAGATAGATAGATAGATAGATAGAGCACACTCAGCTCAGTAATTTAAATACATACATTGTTTTAAGCACTTATGAGATCTTCCAGCCCATTCTTCTATACCAGGTCACTCTTGAAGTATACTACTTTAAAGATACTTCACATTGCAGGCAATTTCAAAGACCAGTTAACCTTGCCATAAGACGTATTTTCTCTTGCATTTCTACTTCAAATTTTTCTGGAATATGATAGAATCATAGAATCATAGAATGGTTAGAGTTGGAAGGGACCTTAAAGATCATCAAGTTCCAACCCCCCTGCCATGGGCNGAGGTGCTCCATCCCTCTAATCATCTTAGTGGCCCTTTGCTGGACCTGTTCCAACAGTTCCATGTCCTTTCTATGTTAAGGACTCCAGAACTGGACACAATAAATATTTTTTTTTATGTCTTTATTTTCACTTTGCTCAAAGGGATGTTTGCTTCTGCTGAACATATTTCCTGTAGAAGTATCTTTCTCCTGGGAAAGAAAGAGTCAAAAGGGGAACTTAGGTTTTCGCTGTGTTTTTTTTTGTTTAGTTGGTTTTTTTTTTCAGTTTCCTCATATTTGGAAAATGAAAACATGGAAAAAAAGAAGAAAAAAGAAAAAAAGAGAGGTTTGTTTATTCCCCTAACAATAACAGCTTGTCCTCTTCACTGTAGCTCTAGTAAGCAAATAAAATTAATAAACCTCAAGCAGCTTCAGTCAAGACAGTCTCTAATTGAATTTTTGTCTTAATTGCTGCAGCTGCTTCAACTTTCCCGAGCAACTCAATGAATGAAAAGAGACTATAAAAATTAGGAAAATTGATCACTTACATGAGTGGTTCTGCCCATGCCCATTTGCAGTTCTCTGTCTGTGGGAACATCAGTGCACCAAGGTGGAACAGTAACAAAGAATAATTTGGCAATTAATACATTTAACCTATATATTTTTTTATCACACAAAGAAGTATTCTAAATCACATAAATAAACCTGTTAACTATCTAAAGGATTGATTCTGCACTGGAGATCTGCAATACATGTTTCCATACACTGTAAGGATGCTTATTTCAAGACTGTACCAGTCTCCATGCTGGTAGAGTAAGGCAAGCAAGGAGCTGTTACTAAACACAGCACTGTGTCCTCTAAGGTCACTTGCAGAAGTCTGAGCAGTAGACTGAAGTTTGCAATTTATTCTAGCAGGCCTTAAGGTCAGGAAAGAGTTGTATTTTTTTAAAAAAGACATTTCTCCCTGTTTTAAGGAAGGAAAATATGAAATGAAACAAATTAGATTACCTTACCTTAAAGTAAGAAACTAAGTAAATGACTTATAAATCAACTGTACAACATTTTTTTTTCTACTGGTTATTTGTGTCTGTTGTTTATTTCAAACCAAAATTGGAGGTGGCTCCAGGCTCTCTCAAAACTTTAGTCATTTAATTTCAGGTATAAACTATTTCTCATGCCATTACCGCCTGAATTTGAGTGGAATTCTATTCTCAGGCTTGAAAAACTCTGGTGAATACTGAAAGCAGAAACAGCAGGGAGAAAATGTGTCCACCTGGCTTAGAAATCTTATTCCCCATTACTCTCCATTTGCTGCCCTTGAAACATTCATAACAGTATTGATAAGTAAAGACATGAGGAAACTTAAATGCCTTAATCATCTTAGAATAAATTAAAAGTAAATAAGATAACTGAAAGACAAATATGAATGGAAAAAGATTTGGGTCACATAGGGCTGGGAACTATAGTCAGAATAGCTGATAAAAAAAATTCTATCTATTTGAGAACTGATGTATATGGGTCATTTTCTTCTAATAGTCTTTCTAAGTGCCCTAAATGGAAGTCCATATACAATGCATCATTTGTACTTCCCACACCCCAAAGATAACTATAATTTATTCTTGCACTGTCTTGTAGTAATCAGCTAAGCTTAAATAGCACTTAGGTATTCCGGTTGTATTCTTTTCTAGGGCTCTCTTTAAAAACAAACAAACAAACAAACAAGAAGTTGTGCATTTAAATACATCTTTTTTAGTGGAGACATTCTTGGCAGGAATTAGTAAAAGGTATATAGAGAAAGGTTAATTTTATTAGTTACCCAAACTCAGGGAGACCTCTATAGTGAAACAGTTCCTCGACAAATATTTAATGTATACTTGTAGCATTTTTGAAGGATATCTAAGGGTTATCAGGAATGCCTGGCTACAAAAGAGCTTAAATGCATCACAAAGGGGCACTGCAGGAACAGGAGCAGTCCAAATACATTGTATGAGTTGTCATTACTATCCTACCACACTGACGCTCCTAGTCAGTTGCCAACTTTACCTTGACTCAAGGGATTCTATACAGTCATCCATAATATGACAACTTTCCAACTTTCACTTTAGCAGAGGACTGGAGTTTGTTTCAGTCTCAGCTTCTTCAGTTCTTTTCATTACTCCACTGTAGTATCATACTTTAACACTATTTCTAGAAATTATCATAAGGGTTATAAAGAACGAGTTCTTTCCTTGTCTGATTTTTCTTCAGTGAGATATTCTCACTTGTCAACATAAAAAGTTTTCAATCATAATTCAGTTAGAGGAAAAATTGACTAAGTGCATAACGAATGGCCTAAAAAAATAAGGAACAGAGAAAGAAGTCCATTATTTAAATATATGTACAATAGTAACTAGTCACAAACTTGCACTCTTTTGAAGAAATAAATAAAAATATGCAATTTTGGAAACAAAGTGTTTGCTTTTTGTTTGTTGGTTTGTTGTGTTTTGTTTTGATTATTACTTTCATCCACATAACAATTTTTTGTTTCATTTATAGTTGAGCAAAAGAGGGCATGTACCTAGATTTGTTCTCTGTATGGGCAAATTTATATAAAAGACTAGATTAATAGGTCTGGATGCTTAGAAATACTGGATACGATTTCAGTACCACACAATAGGCACTTCATAGCAAATTTCCATTGAGCATTTTGCTTGATAGCAATTGCAAACTGACAATTGACTCACTCTATGGCTTTATCTTCTGATGGCAACTTGGTTCAGTTGCAAATGTGAATAGCATATCTCTTGAAGATGGGTCTCAGGAAGGCAAAAAGGCTGTTTCCTAGCATGATGGTGAGGTCAGCAATGAATATATGCATAGACTCCCGAAATGCATTTTTAAGGTATTATATGAGCAGGAAGCCTCTGTTGCATGAATCTTGTTATTGCAGCTTGAATAAAGCAAAAAGCACTAAAGGGTTTCTGCAGCACCCTCACAAAGGAGAATATTTCAGCATATATTTACAGAACTCAGCAACAGATATTTTATTTAGGATTTTAACAGAGTATAACTAAGTTTCATTTTTGGACACTGACTAATGATTCTGAATCTTTTTAAATATATTGTGTCCTGTGTAATGCTTCAGTTTGCTTTGACCTCAACTGTCTTGCCACAGGGGGCAGTTTATAAATATTCTATGGCAGTCTGTAACAAAATAGATGTGAAAGCACCTGCATAATTTGTGAGACTGGGCTACCTAGGATAATATAGGACATTTATTAAAGAAAGCTTCTCCATTTATAGGTGTTTTATAATTCATTTTTTGTCTTATGACAGAGGATTTCTTTTCTTTATTGAAAGCCCAATATGCTCTATAATAAAGGTTCTGTTCAACACTGAAAAATAACACTATGTCAGTGATAGGTCCCTAAGGTCAGCTCTGTTAGATAGATGTAGGTCGTTGTTTCTCAGGAAAGAGAATAATTTCTAGAATTCTATTTGGTTTTAGTATTTAAAAAAAATTTCTGTGATCAGCGTCTCAGTTTGCAATCTTTCTCCTTAACACAAGCCAATGCTTTAAATGTATAAAAGAAGTAAATATTTTAAAGAAAAAAATCCAAGTTTCCGTTATCACAGAAATCGTATTATCTGCAAAAACTACAGGCAAAACTGTTGGCTGCATTTCCAAAGGACATTGAGTTGCTTTCATTGCTTCATAGTATAATTGAGGCACTTCCTCCATTCAGGTACCGGTGAACCCATTTTTACAGAATAACTTCAAAGCACCTTTAGACTATATATTTGCAGCTACCAGAATCAACAACACAGTATGTTTGCTTCTGCTTACTTGTGACACCAATGGTTTTAATTTCTGCTTCACGATCCTCGGAGATATGGGGCAAGGATGAGGGAAGGAAGTAAGAATAAAGGGCATTCATACAGACTTCTGACAGTTGTTGGAGCTATTGAAAGTGTTACTAAGACCTAATGAACACCTTCATCTCTTACAACCTGCTGTAAAACCCTCACATCTTTTACTAGAGGGAGAGGTTTTTGTTCTTAGATAGATTTCTTGTGAGGATATTTTTATATTTTAAAAGGTATTAAAAACAACATCAACAAAAAGACAGAGTTTTTGACTCAAAGGGACATTATACGTTACGATCCAATAAGCTTGATTCATCATTGTTGCACTTAATTTTCTGCGCATTTCCTTTTCTTGTAATAAGCCAAGTGAAGAGTATATCAGTGGTGCTTAACAGTTCTTTTTTTTCAAAGAAAAAGGCTACGACAGGCCCTACGGCAATTAGATACCAGGCTTATTTTTGAAAAACAGGAATAAAAACATACATAGCAATTATTAAACATTAGAAAGTAAACTCTTGGTCTGCAACATGCATAGCACATTCTGGCAAAAAACAACATCAGCAAATATTTTCACATTCCAATACACACAAAAGCAAAGTCATTAACTTAAAGACAGTGTTGCTTGAATTCAATTCCTATCAATGGCCTTGGCAAAAAGCAAGGAAAATCAAAGTGTTAGGCTAGTCTAATTCCAAGTGTTTTGTTATTCTAGGCCACTGAATGCTGCAGACAGCAGTAAAAAGGGAAATAGTCACTTCTTTTTCCCCTTACCTGTATCTCTTCACTTATGTCAGCTGGAGCTTAGTAATAACTGAAGACCTAAGTTAACATACCTTTATTTACTAAGCAAGGTACACATAGATTTCATAGACAGGTAAGCATCCATATTTCACTTCTAACTCAATAAACTGAAGACAAAGTTAAAATCGGCTAAGAAATTTAACATTTAGCTTACTATATATAATGAATAAGAAAGATTGGTGAGACTAAGTGCTTAAAGAAATTACATGCAACATTGAAATGGACAGTATAAAAATTAAGTCTTTTTTTAGTTGCAAATTTTCATTGATTGCTTCTGACCCCTTTTAAGATCAATGTTTCCTCCAAACATCCTTTTAGAGGGAAACTATGGATAACTACTCCCTAAGCATATTCATCAACATCATCCCACTAAGAAAACAAGAATGGGGAGGGCAGGGGCCATGCACTCAGGGCGAGACCTGCAAGGGGCTATGCCACAGTGTTCTGTGCCAGCAAAAAGACTGTCATCAGAGGCCACTGCAGTTAGGGAATCCAAGCTGCCTCATCAGATATGGTCACTCATAGATTATAACAATCCACCCTCTACTGTTAAGGCTGCAATCAAATTCTATCTGCTTCCAGACTTTAAGAGCTCCGATCCCAACAATGCAGGTTCTTGCACTAGCATAGGAAGAACCATTTGCATGTCAAATGTGCAAATCATGTGTGAGAAGAAAAAAGAAAAAAAAAATTAACTTCTGCAAATAGTGAAATCTTTTCCTGTGTTTCAAAGAACTATCAATCATCAATTATTAGTGACACCCCTAATTTAAAAATAATAACCCTGGTATCCAAGAAGATGAGCTCATCAGATGCTGGGTATCTGAATGTTCAATAAGACTAAAAGGTTGCAATTTTCATGGCCATAAACATGTATTTTTAATTAATATAGGATACCCATTTTTTGTTATTTCCAATATGCTATTCTATTAACCTAGAGATATATATCAAAGAATAAAGCTAGACAATTGAAGAAATACATAGTGGCTTCTGAAGGAACCTCAACTAGTAGATTTGCCCTACAATATCAGCTCTTGGTACTAGAAAATCTTTTTAAAGATAGAGAGGATATCATTTTATATCATCTGCAGTAGCCAGATTCCAGCAATATATAAAATTTAAGGAAAAATTCTTACAAGGAGATCAATTTGATCAAATTTGGAGCCTGATCCTTCTGAGAAATGACAAAAAGGAAAAAATTATTTATGTTTTACACAGATATTGATTCTCATTTAATAAAAATCAGTTATTTTAAGTAAATTTCATTTACTTTTTTCCTATATAATCTTTCTGTTCTTTAAAAAATTCTCCAACACTTCTCAAATTAATTCAACCCAATTTAGTTTTTCATCTACAAGTTCCATTGTGACAGATTCTGTTTCCAAAGACAACCCTTGGATTTACATAGGCCTCAAAACTGCTTAGACTTCCAACTTAACATCAAATCTTAGGACTTCGATAAATATAAAAAAGATGTCTACCTGCTACAATATTCAGTTGAGGGGTCATTTCTTCAGATGATCTGGCTCCTCTCAATCAGAAATCCTCTTTCAAAAATTCAGGATGCTTAACTGTTGAAGCAAAAAGTGTTGACCTGGGTAGTTCTTTCTACTCTACATAGATTTTTAAGGCCTTTAAAACTGGCTTTCCATATTATACTTCAGAAAATAATCCATAAATTTTTTGAGACAATATGAGAATAATCTCAGAAAAGAATAAAGACATAACCTCAGAACAAAATCTGCTCAGGATAAATGTGTTTTTAACACCACGATTTTTAATTCTATGAAGACAAATGTAAACAGTCAGGATTATTCATTTTCTCCTCTTGCTCCTATGTGAGAAGGTGAGCATCAGCCAGGACCCACTTTATAGTTTATGAGCTTGTCTCCATTTTATTTAACATGATCTTCTGGCATCCTTTCTTTGCCAGGAAGTTTGTGGTTTGGGTTTTGTTTGTTTGGTTTTTGGTTTTTTGTAAAGGTACAGTAAGTACTTATTTAATGTAACCTATTACACATTTTGGCATCCTGCATGTGCTCCCTTTTTGTTACAAAAGTGTTTATTAGTGGTTCTTTCATGTTGAATTTTTTTGGCATACTTGTATGAATACGTGTGACTGATATGATAAAATTTGGAGGTTAAAGTAATAATCTTTCCAACAGTTTTCTGTTGGAAAAAAAGTCTTTTGTGGAGTTAAAGGCTGCCAAGTAACTGAACCGGCATTTGTAGCCTAGCTAACTGTCATATCATCTTGTGATCAGGAACAATGCCATCTAAGCAGATGGCTATAATGCATATTGATGGCCAATGATTATGTATGTACAACAGTTGGGGAACTTTAAGATTTTGCTCACTTCAGCCAGGAGGATCAATCCATCCAGTGTTTTCATGCACAAGATTAAGAGGATAAGGTTTCCTTTATGCTTCATCTCACAGCTACTCTGGATTAATGTCTTTGCCACTATGTCCTTTTCAGCAGCAGGTTGGCAAGCCAATGCTATCCACTGGCATTCCAGTTAAGCACACCAGGTAGTAATAAAGCTTATCTACTATATTAATCAAAAAACACTGGCCTTCCCAGGAGTTCTAATTTGAATTACAGAAGTAAGAATGAGTCTGAAAAGCAAATAAAACTGGTTTATTTTAGATTTCCACAAGATGCTCATAAATTCAGCCAAAACACAACCTGTTCACAGAGAACATTTTAGTTCAATTTCATTTCAATATGTGGAATGTCACAAGTGGAAATTACAGAAGAAAATGTCAATAGTATAATCAGTCATGCAGTAAAAAAGACCACACTATAAAGATCAACTCATGTGATTTTGCTGACAAATCTTGGTAATGCACATGTTTACATGCTTGTACTAATATTCATTTTTGTCTCATAAGTGAGACCAAAGATATGTTATTCCGAAAGATTTGAAAACCAGAGAAAAGCTACCGAAGACAGGGACAACTGAAAGGCGGGCAGAAACGAGGGTCCAGGAACATGTGGAACAACTTTTGAGCTTCATAGAGCAATATAATTTTTTGTAGTACACAGGAAATTATTTCCTTTGACAGCTCTTTACAGATGCTAGTATGACTGATGTTATCAATATTTGAAGAGAAGGGAAGAAATATAAAAGGAAAACAGAACATGACCAAGAAAGCTATCATGCTCTGTGTTTGTTATGTTTGCATTCAAGAGCATGCAAGAATTTTAAAGATGAGCTGGAAAGAATTAGGGAAAAGAGTGCTGTAACATCATCATCATCATCATCATCATCATCGTCATCGTCATCGTCATCGTCATAACAATAATAACAATAATAATAATAATACAAGCAAAAGAAAACCCCACAATCAAAATAGAAGGCAAAAAAAAGAGAAGGAATGCCATTAGCATCATTGCCTGTAGATTTGATGAGAATACCGTTAATATTACTGACATAAGCATCTAAAGGATCAAAACTAACGTGCATATATCTATAGTTTGTTAGCAGGAGAAAAAAAGAAGCAAATTTTAGAAGGATGTAATAGGCTTTGCTTACAGTCTGAAGTGAGGAAAGGAAAAGATGACAATATGCTGACTGGTTTGGGTTTTAAAGACAAGAAGAATGATTAAACATCACAGCAAAGAATAAAGGTAGTCAATAAGGTTTCAGGAAGAAAATTAGATGTGTTTTCACCATGTTGACTTTCTGGGGCTGTGAGAGAGATACTGAAGACCAATAAAATACAAGATTAGACATGAGGAATATGAAAGATGGATAAATTTAAGATTAATTTGGTTAGAAGTGGAGTTTAAATCCATATGAGCAAGTGGGCTTATTCAGGGAGGACTTGCAGAATGAAAGGAGACAGTAAATAATTGATATAAAGATAAAAAAAGAGAACTAGAGAAAGACAGAATAATAAAATTCCAGAGAGTACAGGATATGAGTGAGGCAAAAGCAGTGATTTTATTGAAAATAGAGAAAATTAGAATTGATTAGAGTCTTAGAAGCCTGCATGGAAAGAAACCATTTAAGACACTGACAAGATAAGTTTTGATGACATAAACAAAGAGATAAATTTGTCTTTATCATTAAAGAGTGACTACTTTATAATTAGCCAATAATATCAGTAACCTCAGAAGACACTTTCCTCAACTTTTTTGGGGGGATGAATAGTAGCTGTAAAAATGTAACTTAACATATTTTGAAACTACATAGTATGAGGCTCGGCGATGTTTTAATTGTTCTGAAAAACAGGAAACAATATCACCCAAAAGTAATTGACAACATATCCTTGAACTAAGAAAACCAAAAAAGAAAATTTAATCAATTGAAACAAGAGAGAAACCTGTAGTAAAGGAGGAGTGGACTTCCTTCAAATAAGCAAATAAAACAAAATTGTGTTTGAAAACTTAAGGAATTCAGGTTTCAAATAAATCTAAGGGACAAATACCTTTTCTACATTGTTGATCTAGATTTTGCCACAAAGACATCAGAACAAAATAGCTTTTTTTTCCCCTTTTTTCCCCTATATTTATTTAAGCAACCCATTTTATGCATCACAGTAGGAAAAATTACTTGTATTCAATTTTCTTAATATGCAACCACAGCTATATTTAAGCAAAATGGATTTCTCTGACAATTGAGGTGAGGAACTTAAATAAGAACTTCCAAAAGAATATTTGAAGAGTAAAGTACAATTACAGTGTACAATCTCAATGTTCAGCACCATTTATATTGTGATCAACACAGATTACTTCAATAGGTAATTACACTGAGAAGGCAAAGTTTTGTTCTCACTTTGTAGCAAGAAGTTGGAACACAGACTTAAACGGCAAGAGTAAGTAGCTTTTCCTTACAACCTTCTTATTTTCTGTTTTTAAAAACTCACTTGGTACTGGCTCTGCAACTAGACAATAATTTTATTCAATTTCAGTATAATAGGTCAATGAGTCAAACAATGGAAGTACATAGTTCAGAAGATACAATATAACAATCCAAAGAAAAATAACAATGACTATTGAACTAGAATAATATGGAAATGATAAAGAAATATAAGAAAAAGGTTGCTGTGGTTTGGGACAGACTGGCCACTGAAATGAACAGATGCTCTTCTCCAAGGAGAGGGGAGAAAGAGAGAAAGACACTAATGAGTTTAGAAGGAACTAAACTACATTAATGAAAACATTAATAATAAAATAATAGAAAAGAAAACAACAAAATATATGCAAGATACACAAAACTGTATTGAGGTCCCAGGATGATAATCATGTCACCAACAAGCACAGAGAAAGTCCCAGACTGGGCTCAGCAATGGATTGGAACTGTATTCTGGATCTGGAATTCAGGAATGCTCAGATCAGGATCAAAGCAGACAAACAGAGTCCACCTCAGATGCCGGCCATTGAAGAGAGAGAGAGCTGACCCTTTGATCCCTCAGCTTTTATACTGAGCATGATGCAGATGGGATGGAATACCCTATNTGACCCTTTGATCCCTCAGCTTTTATACTGAGCATGATGCAGATGGGATGGAATACCCTATTGGTCAGTTTTGGGTCACCTTTCCTGTCCACTCCTCCCCACAGATGCGAAACCTCTACGCTTTTCTGCTTCCAACCCTCCAACAGGGCAAAGA
Organism: Chionis minor; assembly: GCA_013398295.1. Lineage (NCBI taxonomy): Eukaryota > Metazoa > Chordata > Aves > Charadriiformes > Chionidae > Chionis > Chionis minor. Next base: position 3,692 of record VZSF01008291.1, on the reverse strand, counting down.
AAGTTGTCTGGCCTCTGTTGTTACAGTAATAAGTATAAGCAAGAACCACTCTGCATACCGTTCCTTGGCATAAATTAGAAACAATCAGGTCTTATCTCTCTGGGAACCAACAGCGTCTGGACAATACTCTGTTAATTTCACAGAGTTCAGTTAGTTCGAAGAGGTTTAGCTGTAAAGTAAAATTACTGAATAGAAAATTGTTTTGCTTTTACCTCAAACCAGGACAAAGGTGTAAAGCATCTAGGGCACATACTGAGTTATTAAATGGGGCTGAAAAACCATAGAACAATAAAGACAACCCTAGAATAGCAAATACATAGAATTTTTTTAATAAAGAAAGAAAATCTTAGAAAAGATTTAATTTTGTTCATATTCAACTTTCCAGAAAATTTCTTATCACTACACTGGTATTGGGTATCTCCTTAGATAACTTTTTTATTATTACCATCACTAGTATTCTTACTTTTATGCAGGTTGATTTGGATTTGATCACAGGACATCACAGAAAAAAATGGAAAATGCAACCAAAAGCATGGGCAATTCAGCTTGTCTGCAAGAATTGAAATTTCAGAATATAATTCCTGCCAGCATTTCCCCATCCTCAAACTAACAAATATTATTTTGTCTGGGTTCCCCCCACCCCCCCACCCCCCCACTTTGGAATGAAAACCTATAGTTTTCCTACTACTGTATAATCAAGCATGAAAGGAATTGATTGAAATTTTCACATCTTTTCACATAATTCCTTTTATAATACTGCCTTTGAATTTTTCATATCTTCAAAAATCCAGCAAATTCAATAATGCTAAGATTTAGCCTTTGAAATTTAAACACTGAATTTATTAAAGTTTTCAGAATGGAGAACTATTAAAATAAGGGAACTAATCCTAAGCAATTTTGAAAAATGACACACTTTATATTTTATATACAGAAAAAACAGTTCCCTCTGTCATCTCCATCTCCGTCTTATGCAAGTAGGTTGGTCTGAGACGCCAGCTTCATTAAAGCACTCCTCCAAGGCCATAGTCATAAAACCATGACAGTGGAATATATGCCCTCTTTCATATTCATGCTAGATTACTTTCCTTCCACATCCTCATTCCACTACCAGAATTGATAGTCTCATTTCTTCAACATGGTATGGCATTACCAAGAGTGTAGAGAAGAGACATATGGAATACGGAGGACAACTTTTCCTTTATTTTTGCTTCTAGACCCTGCATTTTTTAAATTTCTTTGTAAACTGCACAGAATAGGTCTGCATAAAAAGACATAGTAGATATCAGTCCTATGTAGACTCAAAATAATATGAAGAGGAGTTATAGCTTGTAAATTTACAAGTAACAGCAAAGTAAAGAGAAGAATATCTTGGTTTTCTCACACTCATGACATTTTAAGAATACAGACAACCTAGATTACTCTGAGAAAGTGAAGTCCCACAGAACACGGTCTGATCAGAGTTCTCTGTTTTAAGCCCAAATAAAACTCTCAAAGAATATTCTTAACCCCTTTCCTCACTGCATCAATTTCTTTACTTGTGAGAGAAGAGGAAGAAAAAATGGTTTAAGGGTGCTTTCTTTAAGTTTATGTTTGCAGTCGCTTTGTGGTCATTATCAGGTCTAAAATGACTTAGGCTCAGGAAGGCATCTCTGACTGATCCAGTTGTAGTTCCAGGACATTCTGAATCTCCTGTAGACATAACACAGTAATATCTTCCTGACCATATTTGCTGCACTGGGGGGTGGGTGGGGAGTGAGATGAGAGAGAGATGGTGTAGTTATTTCTTGATCTCAATTAGAAAGGCCTGAAACAAATGGTTTACTAAAATAGCTGGTCTGATAAGACACAGTAAGAGAAATACAGACAGTAAATCTTCTGTCTTCACATGCTGGGGACCTCACATTTATGAAGCATCAGATGACACCCATATGCATTTTTCCCAAGGTGTGAGGCACAGATTCTGCCCGTGGAGAGAGCTTCCTCCTTTTTGTTTATTCAAGCTATTATATATGATTTCTTAAAAAACAAAACTCTGTTCAAAAAGAACAGTCAAATGAGAACTCTTTGCTGCAACTCCATGCACAAGTGGAAGCTGCCTGCAAGCTCCTCTGGTATGGTGAGCTGGCTGAGTTTATCCTGCAGTCAAGGTGTCTGGACATGCAGCACAACGCAGCCTGAAGGCCAGGCTGGATGTGAAACACAGCACACCATACGCCTGCACCTACTCAGGTTAACTGTTGTGTGGATCACTGACTCCTTGATGTATGGTGATCTCCTGATGAGGATCACCACATTCTACCCCTCCAGTTAACACAGTTTACCTTTCCTTAAGATATAATAAGCTACAGATTATATTAATGACATATGGGGTTTTCAAGCCCCGAGTACAAGGCCCAAAAGAGCAGGCGTGACCTGTTCGAGATCACTACCTCCTTGAATACAATGTGTTCCACAAGGCTCCTGATGCACCATGGTACTACTCTGTACAATTATTGTAGATACAGGCAGAATGAGAGGTCTCATGAATCATTTACTTGGGGTCTTCTGGGGATAAGGTATATAATAAAAGCAAGCTGTGTCAGGATAGAGAGCTCCGTGTGAGAGCTGCTCTGTAACTAAAGACAAAAACTTGGATATATTCATATTCAAACAAATGTTTGAGACAAGGACAAACTGTACAATTCTAACTGATTTTTCTCATGTATAAAACCTGTAAGAACTGTTGCTTCTTTTTTTTTTCCCTCCATAGATGCAGTCAGTGTGTATGACATTTTTGATGATGCAAATGCAAGGAACTAAGGTGAAAATGACATGACAAAAAACCTTGAAAGTGGAAAAAAAGAGAAAATAATAGAAGATGACAATTTGCTTTAATAAAAAAGCAGGGAGAAGTGAAAATTATATCAATAAAGTGCTTAAAGAAGGGTGACAGTCATTGACAGTTAACGAGGCTTATATGCACAGTGATTTGTCTGTAAAAATGGAGTAGTTTTGAAGCTTTTTCTTACAGAAAATATATTTTTTTATATTCAATACAGGAAATATCGGAATATAGGAAATATTTCAGCAGGAAAAGTTTGTTTCAAAACAGTCTGTTATGGCATCTTATTGAAGTTACAGTCCACCTTTCTCAACCCTGTTGTTCTCTTGTCTTATGGTATAGCAAAACTACACTTCCTGCTTGTTTTGACTATAAAACAAGGATGTTCATGTCCGTGAAATTTGGGAAAATTATAAAGGAAAACACACTAATAACTTTGCATAGTCTGAATGTTTTTGTCAAGAACTAAGATGAGCTGTGTAGTGTGATCCTGAGCAGCAGAAAAAAGGTGAGGTTTTAAGCAGTGCAATGAGGGAGAATGAGAATTGGCTATATAAGTTAGGGGGGTATTTGCTTGATTGCTTAGAGGAAATATAAGGATTTTAATTTCATTAAGGTTAGTTCATCAAGGTTTAATTTCATTGGAGTCAAGAACATCTAAAAAGCAATATCATAGAAAGTGTAAAAGATACAGGAAGGGGCAGAAGAAGAGGAAAGAGTACTAGAACAGTGCTGCGCACCCAGCGACTCGGCTCGCACTTGGGTAAGTCCATTGGGGGTAACTGGTCCCCCCTTCTGGCTTGGGAGGCAAACTTAGTTGGTGGTCACTGCCCTTAAGGGGGGGGGGCAACAACAAAAAACCCCAAAACAA
>VZSF01008290.1:0-73437 GCA_013398295.1 Chionis minor | reverse complement strand
CCAACCGATGGAGGGATAGCAACATTGCCAAAGAAAACACATTTAACAGCCCAGGACTAAGGCATCGAAGCTACCTACTGGGTCAGTTCAATGTATTTAATCTTGGTTAAGCCAAGCTTGGTAGCTAAGGGCAGAGGCAGCTGCTTTTATTTGATTTAATGCCTCTTCCCCCTCAGTAAGGATCTGAATGGAGTATAAAAGCTAGTGTACTCTTAATAGTCTTATTTTCTAAGCACAAGTAAAGGAAGCAGAACTGGCTGAGAATTCATCTGGCAATCAGAAAGCTCTGTGTATCTCACAGTTCATCAACTGGTCCATAACCGGGAAGGGAGACTCTTAAGACAAATCTATTAAGTTGATGAGTATGTCTATGGTTTCTTTTCCTATGATTTCATAAGCTCTTGTAACTGTATTTTCTATTTGGAATTTTCTCAGTGAATATTTTTATTTATTTTATGCTAATATGACTTGAGGTAAGCATTATTAACCAGACTCTTCTCAGTGGTGCCCAGGGACAAGACGAGAGGCAACGGGCACAAAGTGGAACACAGGAAATTCCATCTGAACAGAAAGAAAACCTTGTTTACTTTGAGGGTGACAGAGCACTGAAACAGGCTGCGCAGAGATGTTGTCGAGTCTCCTTCTCTGGAGATATTAAAAACCTACCTGGATGCATTCCTGTCCAATGCCCTACCTGATGCAAACCTGCTTTGGGTGAACCTGCTTTGGCAGAGGGGTTCGACTGGATGATCTCCGAAGGTTCCTTCCAAGCCCTACCATTCTGTGATTCTATGATGCTGTGATTATGTCAAGGTGATTGTTTATCCTTAAGCTGCGCCCCCCCCCCCCCCTCCCCCCCCCTTATGAGTGATAATCTTTAACTGTGTAGTACCAGGACACAGCCAGAATCTACTGGATCAAATATTTTTAACTGCGGTGCTCCAAAGTAACAAAGTCAACCTAGCCATGAAATATTTAACATCCTTACCTTTTTGGCAATGATAATATCCTTTTAGCTGACTAATCTGTTCTGTTTGACTAGGCAATTAGAAAATTGTCTGTTCCTTAAGGCAAATGTGCTTCCCCATCTTTAGCACAGGCTGGCTTGAAGATAAATGAAGAAAACAGCTCTCCTGTTGATAGGAATAAGCCAAGCAAGTTCCCAGTATGTAGGATGTTAGTGGGATAAGTGCCTCAAGACCCAGGATCCTACGGTATTGTCTATGCTTTACTGCTCTAGTTTGTTGGCATCATCCTCTGTAGAGCAACATACCTTTAATGGATCTTGATTTTGCATCTTGGAGTGTTCATCCTGCTATTTTCACAGGAGTTTCTGTTACTCAAGGGGTAATGATTCAATGTTCAGTTTATTTCTGCTGATATTCTGAGGATTTTATCAAAGCAAGAGTTAAAAAAAAAAATCTGAGTTGCAAAAAGAAGTAAAAAATGCCTGAGAAACCAGTATTTCTAAGCAATACGTTCAAGGAACATATAAAGCCCTTTGTCTAGTTTCCTAGATGACTATAGTAACTCCTACTTATGCATAAAGCAGTACTTAACTGCCAGTTTCTAGAGTGTATAGAAAGCATTCCTTGATAATTCCTTGAATTATAAAGTATTTTGTGTACAGAGAAGCACAATGTGTGGAGGGTCTTCTTCATTTTTTAATGCTTTTTTCCTTTCTTTTTTCTTTCCCTTTACTGTTTTAAAAAATGTCAGAGACTAGATCCTAAAATACCCAGAAGATGGAATCAGTGCTTTACAACTTGCCACATGCAGTTAAGCAGTACTTGTTATGGACTGACTTGCCATTTTAGAAATCCATTTGGTCCGAATGTAGGGTTAAACAGGTTTTTGAGTTCTGCTTGTTTTGTGGAGGGCAGACTTTGCATTTGAGTGATCTTAGGGGTATTGTCACTCTTCAATGCGCTCACAATATGTCCATTAATAGTAATGGGAATCTTCCGCATGGACAAGAGATCGAGAGACTTCTCTATATGTTTAAACAAAAAACTCAGTGGTTCACAACTTGGTGGTTTGTTATTCTGTTCCATCGCAACAGGAGGATTCTGCTCAGTAAATGCCTACCTCAGTGATAGTCTTAAAAGAATGTATTTGATAACTGAAATGAGGGAGTTGGGGAAGAAAGCAAAAAGGAAGGGCGAATTGATCAGAGCATAAAACTGAAAGTTAATAATTAAGTGTACATAGTGGACAGGATAAAAGAGGGAATGTTCATAGAAGACATTCATGTTAATGACTCCAGTTAAGCACAAATTATTTTGGTTAGTGTGTTGTCAATAGGGAGGGTGTGAAGATCCTTCAGAGAATGAAAGGATGTCTCCCAAAGGGTCTTTCTTGATTGATGTCTAGGAAACATGCAATTTTTCCAGTCTCATGCTCATGCCCTCTCTTACCTGGCAGATTGTGGTCCTCAATGTAAAGAATCACAACAAGATAACACAGGAATGTGCTAATGGCAACAAGGATGAATCACCTCCTAAGGGGATGAGTTCAGGGGGAAGTGGGGTTGCCTGAGGGTAACCTAAGGTAACCTAAGACTAATAAGCATGGTAAAAATCACACCCCTGGGAGGAGGCATTACATGCTGTTGTCATACCACCTTTGTATAATAAACTAGCCACTAATCGGAGCATGTGCAGAAGAGCATTAGTTATTAATCAAAAGGTGACCTAAGAACAAGTTTTGTGTAACTTTTTCTTTGTTGTAAACCGTATGAAAACGTGCAGCCCCTCTGAAGGGGTGTGCTAGCTTTGTGAACTATCACCTGGCACCGCTTTCTGTACAGAACTGCATTAAAGGTTAGAAATGGATCTCAACTCTCTCTGCACACTGGATCCTGCACACAGGGCACCAACCTGAAGCCCTGATTAGGTGACAGCAAGATCTTGAGTCCTGTAGCAGATGGTACAGATATTTCTGCAATAAGCACATGCCTCTGCTGTACTCCATGTGCAGAAGTGGTAACTGGGTACATTGCAGAACTGGTCAGAATTATTACCATTTTTTTCACTGAAAATTTTAAAAGGACAAAGCAAGACCATTGCTTCTAGCAACTTCCTGGCTTGTGGATCAAAAAGAAAGAAATTTTTCAAGACTGAAACCACTTCCTCTTTCATTGTTTTACTGAGCTAGTTCAATGAAACAACCCTAGTTTTCAGCCCCCACAACATTTATCAAGAATTATTGGCTAAGGAGGAAACAGCCAAATAAAAACAGGTTTGTTTTTAGAAAACTGTTTCCCTGCCCCATTATTTTTACCATTTTCCGTTAAACTCAGAAAGTTTAAAAAAACCTCCCCGTAACAGTTTTGTTGAAAAGAGAAAGCATGGTTCCAGCTGTATTGTCAAATGGACAGCAGCCTTCTTCAAAGGGCTCAACAACTTTACTTTTTGTGTGGGGAAAAAAAAAGGAAGACAGCACGTAAAATGAGAGTTTCACTTCATTGTAGCATGTGCTTCCTGAAATCCAGACAGAAATAGCTCATGCATTCAGTAAATTGCTTCTCAGTATAGAAAGCCAACTACAATAATTGGAAATTTCCTCCTGCTGGAAATGTACAATTTATGGCCAATATTTTCCACTAAACCTGGAAACCAGTAACATAATTTAGATTAATTTGGGGAAAACCTCAGCAGTGGAAGGATCCACTTACCCGCTTAAGGATTTTGCCTCCACAGAGTGTAGACCCACATTTTTTTCTTCACTGGGACTTGGTATGCTTTAGAATCTACTGACTAGGTCAGGTAGAGACAATCTCTTCAAGAATAGACGTGTGCGTCTTTTTAAGGCCTGATATAACTAATCTGTCTTTGAATCTCATGCCATGTCACAGAAGAAACACTACCTGTGGCTTATCATTTCACAGGACTGCCACCCAGTGTTGTCTCTGGTGACAATGGCAGGCCTGTCTACACAGAACTGTGATTCTGTGAGGTTGTCTCTGGTTCCCCATGACTGGCATTTATGTTTAAATACACATCATTGTTCCTTAGTAGTACTTTATTTGTGCTTTACATGAGTGCACATCATAAACACAAGTTGTGAGAATAAGGAAAACTATGTCTTGTGCCTGTCTTACAGATTGCTTAATTTCACAGGGGAAGACTGAGAAGGGAGTTTGAAAATGCGGTCTTTGAGTAACGTTTCTGAATGTCTCGTGGTCACAGAACCACTGAAAATGATTTGTGGAAGGTGTTGCCAGTTGGATATCATGGTAGAAATGCCATGAACCAAGTAATGGTACCTGACTTGCCCATCCTTTCCCCAAAACCTCTGTGCATTATTCAGGAATCGGACTTTGTGCTTCACCATGCTGGCAGGTGCAGCCTTCCTCCTTGTCATGCCAGCAAGGAGGTGAGAGAATAGCACCATCCTCCACTGTGTTGAAGACAAGCACTAGTGGAAATAAGACTCAGGGGCTGGAAATAAATGTCTTGTAAGAAAAAGTGAATAGCAGTCTGGGCAGGTGGACTGGGATGTTTCTGTAACTTTGACTTTTGTCTCTCTGTATCCTGAGTATTTGGATGATTTGGAGAGAGAGACTTGAGACACTTCATTAGATGATACCAAACAAAAAAAATTCCTAGAGGTAAGTTCTTAATTTCCACACCATGTTTCTCAGGAGGGTGTAGTGGGGTGTGAGCAAGGGAAGAGTAGACCCACCTGAAAACTACCAGGGCACAAATGTTCCTGGGGATGTTGAAATGCCGGGCCACTGCCTGCTCTGGGATGATTTTTTGTCTGTATCCCTGTTACAGGTGTGCCCTATTTCATAAGTAATTGGTAATAATTTAGACAGTAAGTGGCACCCTGATTCTCGTGCCTGCTGTATTCATGTGGGGTGAAGGACACTATCAACTCTTTCCTTTGCCTGATTCATTACAGCGTTCTCAATGCAGGTTTCCTACATTCCTAAGTACTTAATGGTTTCTCTACTCCTTTTGCTCAATAGCCTTGAGCAAACTTAACTGTTTTGTTCCTACTTATGCAATCTGGAAGTCTTACATACCAAACAGATATGTTCATGAAGTATCTGGAGAATGCGATGGTATTATTACTGGAAATTCAGTGTATAATATATAAAAAGACAAACTTTCCTGTACAATGCCTGAATGTAAAGTTTAAATAGGATGTGTAACTTTGTTTTTGTCTCCTCACACATAACTTGAAAGGTAAGCATCACAAATAAAAAGTGATTGTATCAAACTAAATTGGATGGTCAAACTGAACAGAAGGACATTCTCTTGAGAAATAAATTCTGGTCTAGTAGGAAGTAGTACACAAAACAGATAAACACAAAACACAGTGATCCAAAACCTCCAAAACGAAAACAAAACCAAGTATATATAAAGACTTTATGGAAGGGTTTGGGTTTGTGTGTTTTCAAAGATGATCTGTTCATCAGGAATAGTAGAGTGGTGTTTGTTATAATGCTTATGGAGTGGGAATCTGAGCAGTTTCCCAAAATCCTGCTGCAAAGGAGGACATCTTTATGCTGTATGTATGACTCATAAGGGACAGTGGTAATGCTCTACCAATTTCTTATATTTATGAACATTTTAGTAATATTTTATTTGTGGTTAATGTATGTTCCACCAAATATTCATTAGATGTTAATAAGCATTTGCTAAATTTTTAATTCCAGTGGCAGCAAACTGATGAATTGTTTCTAATAAAACCCTTCAAAAATATCCTTTTTTATCTTTCACAGACTTCAAATATATTTTTACACACATTAAGGGAAAAGGACTCTGCAAAATTCCTGGATTTTTCCACTAGAACATTTTCAAATTGTTCTTCATTTTTTATGGTTACCCTTGCAAGGGTGAAGTATTACTTTTGCCTATAGAATTCCTGAAAAAATTGTTTCACTGGCTTAGATCAATGCTCCATGTAGCCCAGAGGTGCTATTTAATGTGGACACTTGAGCCTGGCTACTACCGGTGTGTGCACAAGTATCTCACAGGCAAGGTCTTCCTTTAGCTTCTGGAGACATATCAGCTTTCAGACTTGCCACTTTATGTTTTCCTGGTCTGTTTCTCACTGCTGTACCAGATGCTCCACTGGTGGTGGCTGCACACTCCCATATATTTGCAGAATTTATATTGTAAAGACTGGAAGCTGAAAGAAAAGGAGGAACAATCACACTGAATTTAGTCATCCAATTTAGAAAGCTTAGAAATGCTTTCTGGAAGTCTTCTTGCAATACCGTAATGAATGTCTACCAGGAAATTCAGATGGAGAAGTAGCCCATGATAGATGCCTTTGTAGTCTAAAACACGTGATAAATATTCTGCTGCTCTAAGAGAATTCACTTTGGGAGCAGAAACTTTTACTTCCTTCACAAAAACAAATCTAGGAGAAAATGTCTGCAGTGTGCCGTGAATGTCTGACAGAGGGAAAAATGGAGAACTGTTAGCTAATTCATCCCAATAATTTGTTATTGCACTGAGACCTGAGGAAGGTAGAGCCCAGGGTAGAGTTGGCTTTACTTTTTCTCATGCCTTGACCTAGCCTAGAAAAAATTCTGTGATGCATTAGAAAAAAAGATGTAAGACCAATATACTGCCAAAAGGTACTACTGTCCTTCCTGGTGAAATGTGTTTCAAAATAATTCTGTTTTAATGTATTGCTGCTTTTATATTTAATACCACTTGAAAAATCTACCTTTTGACCATGCCAAACAAACCAGGTAACCAGTTTTTTTCTCTTCATACTGAGTTTGAATATCACTATGTAAATTTGGTAATGATTTCTCACACATAAAATCAAACCAGAAAGTCTATGCTAGCAATGGTATTAACCTTAGCTTAGCAGCACTGGTAGAAAATTATGGGTGATGCAAAAGTTTATCTGAGAATGAAATTACATCCATGAATTTCATCCTGATTACTTCTACCTGTTCACCTTTCTACTCCTCTCTTAATTTACAATGATGCGTGTTCCAAACACAGCTGGACTGAAGATAATCTAAACCAAGAATCCTGTAATTCATCCATCTTTGCAGTTTACTGTAAGCTTACTCCCTCAATGGCAAAATCCACTTCCATGCTATTGTACAGAATCCAGCAATCCTGGAGAGATTTGTAAAATGTTTGCCATGATTTTTAAAAATCGGCAAGACTTTTAATGCCTGAAGGGAGTAGGTTAAGTGTTTAGAAGCATAGCAGAGAGTCCAGGATCTTGCATGATGGCTTCCCAGTGGAGGCAGAATAATTGCTTTTCTTATTTGTACTCTAATGTGCTTTATTTAAAGTCAAACTACTAATTCAGGAAGGAGAAGGGTCCAATAATATGCAAGGTAATCTTTTCCTCCAGGAATTTGAGCTCTGTGCTAACAGCAGCTTCTCAAGAATAACTCAACCTTGAGTATTAACTAATCAGAGCTTGTAGAAAAATCCACTGATAGTGTTGTCCCTCTCTTCTAAAAATTTTGTATGAGCTTAAAAATGCAGTGTAGCAAATCTGCTGAAACAACATAACTTGACAGCATGCTAGGAATAAGAATCAAGAATCAAGTTTTTGTAATACTTTCAGCTGATAGTTCCTATAACAACAACAACTGAAGATCTCCCATCCAAATAAAGGTTTGTAATTATACACACCAGCTAGTCAGACAACCTCTGTTTTTGAAGTGTGTCGGACAAAGGTAGCTCAAACGTGTGTGCAAATGCACAAACCTGTGCACACACACTTAATTGGTTTTCTTTTTTTCTCTGGAACAAGGTTTTCTCAGCACATTGAGTTCTTTGTGTCAAAGTGAATTTTCAAGCACTACTGGTTTAGATAGCACTGACCTCATCAAATACTATTGTTTGATCCTGTCCATTCTGAAATCTTTAACACCTACCATCAAATTCAGCTTTGTTCCTTCCCTTGTGTAGCATTGTGTTTAGAACAATATGAACATGTTTGCCATCAGGATATGATGAAAATATAATTTTCTTTTGGATGAGCTCTGTATTCTATTTCTTCATCTAGGTATGCTGTTGCTTCTCTCTCCTCTGTTGCTAGTCCATCTGGGATCCAGTAATACACATCAGGTTCTTTTCAACAGAGAAGAGACAAAATAATTTTCTGTTACAGGAATCCAAGTCATTTAAATACTATCGCGATCTCCATTCTGGAGGAGGAGTGGTTAGTGCAAACACCAATGCATCAGTTTTGTTCTTCTCATCAAAAATCCTGTTCTTTAGAATACATCCTGGTGAAACAGAAGCTAGGAGTTTTCTAGAAGGTGATAAATCAAAACTTAGGGTAGATCAAACTTGTGCACGTAGAATCATAGAATGGTCTGGGTTAGAAAGCACCTTCAAAGATCGTCTAGTTCCAACCCCCCTGCCATGGGGAAGGACACCTTCCGCTAGATCAGGTTGCTCAAAGCCCTTCACAACCTGACCTTAAACACTTCCAGTGATGGGGCATCCACAACTTCCCTGGGCAACCAGTTCTAGCGTCTCACCACCATTATAAAGAATTTCTTCTTCAAGTACAGTCTAAATCTGTCCTCTTTCAGTTTAAAACTTGCCCCTTGTCCTGTCACTACAGGTCCTGGTAAAAAGTTTCTGTCTTCCTTACAAGCCCCTTTTATATATCAAGTGAGGTCTAATCAGAGCAGAGTGGAGAGACAGAANTAGATCAGGTTGCTCAAAGCCCTTCACAACCTGACCTTAAACACTTCCAGTGATGGGGCATCCACAACTTCCCTGGGCAACCAGTTCTAGCGTCTCACCACCATTATAAAGAATTTCTTCTTCAAGTACAGTCTAAATCTGTCCTCTTTCAGTTTAAAACTTGCCCCTTGTCCTGTCACTACAGGTCCTGGTAAAAAGTTTCTGTCTTCCTTACAAGCCCCTTTTATATATCAAGTGAGGTCTAATCAGAGCAGAGTGGAGAGACAGAATCACCTCACTTGACCTGCTGGCCACATTTATTTTGATGCAGTCCAGGATACAATTTGCTTTCCGGGCTGCAAGCACACATTGACAGCTCGTATCCTTAAGTCCTTCTCTGTAGGACTGCTCTCAATTCATTCATCCCCCAGTCTCTACTGATATTGGGAATCACCCCAACTCAAGTGCAGGACTTTGCGCTTGGCCTTGTTGAACTTCATGAGGTTCACACGGGCCCACTTCAAGCCTCTGAATGGCCCTTCCCTCTAGTGAATCAACTGCACCACTCTGCTTGGTATCATCTGCAAATTTGCTGAGGATACATTCATTCTCACTATCTATGTTGTTGATGAAGACACTAAATAATACTGGTCCCAGCAGAGGAAGCATTACTTGTTACTGTTTTCCACTTGTAAGTAGCCATTGACTGTAACTTTTTGGATGCAGCCATTCAGCCAAATCCTTATTCATCTAAAAGTCCATCCGTCAAACCTCTTCAATTTAGAGGCAAGAAAGTTGTCGGGTATCATTTCAAAGGCCTCACCGAAGTCCAGATAGATGTCATCCATAACTCTTCCCTTGCCCACTGATACAGTTACTCCATTGTAGAATGCCACCAGATTAGTCAGGCATGGTTTGCCCTTTGTGGAGCCCTGTTGGCTGTTTCTAATCACCTCCCTGTCTTCCATATGTTTTGACACATCTTCCACAAGGATCTGTTCCATGATCTTACCAGGCACAGTGGTGAGGCTGACTGGTCGGTAGTTCCCAGGGTCTTCCTTTTTACCCTTTTTAAAAATGGGTGTGATGTTTCCCTTTTCTCCAGTCACTGGGGACTTTGCCTGGCTGCCATGTCCTTTCAAATATGAAGGAGAGTGGTTTGGCAACTATGTCAGCCAGTTCCTTCAGGAGCCTGGAACTCAGGATCCCTGATCTGTGTTCAGGTTCCTCAGGTGGTCTTGAACCTGATCTTCTCCTGTGATGGGAGAGGATGGGATCAACCTCTCATCCTCACAGCCAGGGTGAAAGGGAAAAAACTATCTTACATGAACGAGTAATGTTTCATTTGACCACTCACTGCAAGATCCTTTTTTTCTCATAACATGCAAATGCAGATCATCCCTTCCATGTCATATTCCTGAGAGATGTTTTTCTGCGCCTCTTACAAAATTATATTGTAAAAACTGCAGCGCGTGATGATATAAAGACACAATCATGATGCCATTGGTAAGGACCTGAAGAGGCAAGGTTGTGGGCTGAAATGAGAAATGTGAAATTATTTTCAGTGGAACACAGAAGGCTCCTCTAAACAGCACTGAGAAGTGCTTGTTTAATATTTGGGCTTGAAAGAGGGATATGGTCTATGATGTTACATAATCAATGATACATCACTGCTGTTCTATGATACCTTACTAGCTAACTGGATAAATGATAATAGTCACTCTATGAAGAAACGTAATATATTCCTCATTTTTTGTTGTGAACATTACTTTTGACAGGGTTAGGAATTTATTATAGATAGGCTAGAGTTGGAATGACTGCATTTTGATGCTGATGCTGTGAGGATAAAGGGCCTTGTGCAGCCAGAGGCTCTGTGTGCAATTGTTTGTGTGTAGGGTGGGTCCCATGAGCCAGACTTACTCTGTGTGTGCAAGACAAGTGTTACACCTCAGGATATATCTGACATCAAACTTACAGTGCTAGTTATAGCACTCTTCACTTTACATACCAAAAGCTTGAACCCCAGAAGAGGATGTCTTGTAATGGTAATGCCAAAGCACAGCATTTTAGGAGTCACAGAGGGAATTTGTTGAAATGTATTGAGAGGGTTTTATTACACTCAGAGACTGGTACTTATAGATGCCTAGAATGGAAAAAATAGGCACTATTTTGAGAAAAATACTGAAGGCTCCCTGCATGTTATTTGATCTACAGAATCCGTACAGCCTGCAGTGGGCATTAGATAAAGCCATTTGCCCCCATGACATCTGCTATCTTCTCATTAAAAAAGCTATGGGGGTGCTGGATATGACAAGTAATTGTTCTGTTGGATACACCTCAAAGGTTGAGAGCCGATAAGATGTACAAATGTGGTTTACAGTTTGGTTCAAAGTCCTTTTTATGCTTACTAAATGGACTACTTTTGTTAAAGCTATTGTTGTTCCACCTATCCAGAACTGGGCTAGAAAACACCATCAAGTTAGACAGCTCTGAGCTTGAAGAAGAATAATTATTTAAAAAAGCCTATATTGAAAAAATAATACAGGCTTTTCCCTCTTTTTGAGCCCTTTGATATCAGAAACTCTTGTGAGGCATTGCCTACTACCACTTCCGCTCAAATACAGTGGACTATGAAGTTTCTACAGTTCTCTGTTTTCAAGGAGTTGACCAAGTTCAACTAGATACCTGCTCTGATCTATTTTAACCATTGGCTTCATTGTCTGTACCCACAATGATTTTTGCACTTACTTGGAGCCTTGTAGTCCCTGTGACAACAGTAGAGATAATGTGTTAAAGTTTGTGTTGCTGGGCATTCTGCTGCTGATCTGCCTAGCCTACCTAGGCGGTGATGAACCTGCCTTATAATGAATGTATTTCTTCCTCCAGGAACGAGAAAGATATCTGTGAAGGGTGACCTATATTTGTGCACTGAGTTAGATGCATCTTATTATAACATTCTCAGGGATGAGGGATGTCTCATCTTAAAAATAAGTGATTCATGCTGCTTTAGAAGCAACTTCTGCTCAACTTACCATGCATTTTCAGAAAATTGACATCCTCCCCATCTTGAAGATGTGTGAAAGTATGCATGCATGCTGATATCATAACTCCTTCATGAGCCAGAACATCCTGTTTGAAGGCTCTCCATCTTTGTTCTCCTATAGGCAGGAGACACCTGATACTTCCAGGAAGGACTGTCATACGGAAAACATTCTCAGTAAATCTTCCATTCTTCTTGGTAGCAACAAGGTCCTAGTTTAAATGCTGCTTTAGTTTTGGGCTTTGATCTTCAAAAAAGGCACAGGATGCAACAGAGGATGACAGGAGATCTTCGAAAACATTCCAGGAGCCTGAAAGAACTGAGGTGGTAAAGTCTAAATTCTGTAGAAAAAGGAGTCATGACAATTGTCTTCAAAATATGTAAAACAAGAGAATAGACTGTTTTTTGTTCATTAGGGATGGGACAAGGATTTATGGGCCGCAATTACAGTAATGAAAATTTCACTTGAATATTAGAAAAAACTCATTCCAGGAACATTGACACAAGCAATAAACTACAGGATGTAGGAGGGGAGAGACAGATGGTTTTTAAATTGATGACAGAAAACAACTTTTGGGAGGGATGGTTCTAGAGATACCAGGGAGCTCTTCATTGTCTAGCCTTATTTTTGTGGATTCTTTGATCCAATTTTTTGTGCAGTCAATAAGATGATAAATCTACTCACCTCTGAGACTTCCTCTCAAAAACCTGATGTTTTGACATTTTTTGGTTTCACAGAACCTCCATGACAGCTGGTCTTCTGTAAACATGCTAGATATTATTCAGAAAAGACAGATGTGGAGCAAATACTGTTCATCACTTTTCAGCCAAAGATCCCAAGGCTGTTTTTTCTCAAATTGCAGAAAGGGAAAGAAAAGAACATGGAGGTGGAGTGAATTACCCAGCATGATCCACAAGGCTATAAATGGAGGCAGAACCTGATTTTAGTCTGCTAATGTGTAACCTTGCCCAATAGACCTTCATGTAGTATAGTCTGAAGATAAGGCTGTGGTACAAAAGAGGGAGCAAGGCAAATTGACCATGTAAATTGTGGGGAGTGGGGGTAGGTGTGGGGGGGGGTTTGCAGGATATATGATGAATGTCATATGCATCAGAGCATAAGGAGGAAGCTCTTCGTGAATAACAACATTTCTGTCTTCCGTGAATCAGTGTGCACTATCCTTGTGCTCAGCGGGAACAAATATCAGCCTCCATAGTCTCAAATGCAATTCCAAGTTGGTTGCTTGTGATAATTTCCCTCCAGCTGATAGCCTTTAGAATAGAGAATAACATCAGTACATGAAAGAGCTGAAACTTTTGCCATCTTCATATCCAAGGTAGTCGAATCTGTTAGGGTCAATCCAGCCAGGTGACTGGAATGGCCTGCCTGTTTATCAGAGATGGTTTCCAGCAGGCTGTCAGCTTCAGCTGGTGCTACAGGAACAGTTTAGAAATGGGTTTTGCTTGTTGTCAATGATCAAATTGAGGGGTCACCACATTGGCTGGAAGCGAGCACACTTGCAAGGTGCTAAGCGCATGAGCAGGGGAGGTGTTAGTTAATCCCAGGATGGAACTGCAGTGTGTGGGGTTGTTGACTCCTTGAAAAACTACGTTTTCCACTCCTCTATTTTGCTCTTTTTAAGGAATTGACTGGACTCAACATTGTTTTGCAAGTGCTGTGAAAGATGCGTTTTTTCTGGTATTACCTTTACTATGGGAGGGGAGGTAAACTGAGGTCATTGAACCATTTGATCTGCATGATAGTGCTTACTACTGAAGAACATTCCACAGCCTGCAAAACAAGGGCACACATCCAAATTATTTTTCTGGGTCTAGGAATTATTTAACATTTCTTTCTTGATTTGCATTCCTATGTGTTTTCCTGTTCAAAATGCCTTGTACTCATGCTTTCATTATAAATTATACATAAGCCAGTTTCAACTGGAAACGGAAATTGCTAGCTCACAATTTCACCCTTAGAGAACTTAATCCATAATATCAGATTGACAGTATATGAAATTAATTTGTTGGATGTGTTAAATTCATATCAAAAGCCCATTGTGATCAATTGAAAGATTTCTATTGATTTCAGTGCACTTTGGATCACACCCTTTGAACTGTAGCACACTAATCTAAACACCAGGTACTCATTCAGGCATTTATTTGTGGAAGTAAAAGAAAACAAACCACATAGTTTTATTATAAATCACTGTCGTATAATTGCTTGAGATGACTTGAAATTATTCATTTTTTCCTTCTGATGCTAATATTGTGACAGACTAGAATGCAGCTAGGAGCAGTGGAGAGACAAGAAGGCCATGACTTCCCAAAACAACCCTAGATGATGGAGCTTGATGCACCAAACACTAGGAGATATATTGTGGGAACAGGAGCTTGTGGAGACACCACAACTACCCTCTGCAATAATGTGGAGACATCGTGGTGGATACATCATGGAGGGGGGAACAGTATGGAGATACCGTGGCCACGCTCTGTGAAAATATTGCAATAGCATATATTCGACAATTGATAAGCTATGATCTTGGCCAAAGGTCTGAACTTTGAGTGAACTTTGCTCATTATATGGTTGTTATAATACTAAAACACTAAAACATCCATCTTGGATGGTTCATGCCTCCAAGGTGAGATCAGCCCTCTGAGTTTGCACACTGAATTTTGGCTATCCTATACCTTTAAACTCGAAGCAAGAGAATTTTGGACCAATCATAATGGTATGTATAATGATGGTCACGTCAAGCTCCACCTGCAAGTCAAAACGCTGTAAAATAGTTTGGGAAGGGAGCGAATTTTTGGGAAGATTCCATCATGGGAAAAAGCCCCATTCCCTGACCTCGGGACCAGTTGACGAGCTGAGCCTGTCTTCCCCACTCATTGGGACACCTTTGGGTAAGATTCGAACACTCGGTTATCCTGAGTGCATCCCCAAGACACTCACGTATCTCTAGAGAGCTGCTTTTTATCCCCCACATGTGTATCTTAGTCGCATTAATCTTTTACACATACATTGCAGACATTTCTATCACCGGCAATCTAAAAGAACTTGTGTGTCTGTGCTCCTATAAAGTGTGCTGTTCTTTAATCTGGCCGTGAGAGTTCTTGAATGCAACTGCATATTTAGGTGTGGCCGTGAGAGTTTACAAGGAGCATGACCGCACAAACTGCGCACACGTTAATAGTGCATCCATAATCGTGACAATCCAATAAATGCATTGGGTGTGACCAGACTATTAATGCCTCATTGGATATCAATCAGAATCTAAGCCCAGCCGCCCCCAGAAAGAACTGACCTGCATTTGCTCAAAATTTTGTATGTAAGAGATAAAATACATGCTCATACCTGTGGAATGAAGTTGCTGACCTGAAAATTGCTAATGAAAATTTATGTCCTTGAATATGTTATGAAGTTTGCATGTGTACTGCATGGTAAACAAACTCCAAATGATTTTGGAGGGTCTAGCTAGATAAAAAGGAGGAGTAAGATATTCTTAATTCTTGCTAAGACCCACATCTTACCACACATAAGGCAAAAGGGAGATAGGGTGGAAGGTTACTATCCCATGCTACAACCTGCTAAATATTTCATTATATGCTGTATGCGAATCCTGCACATAAATTTAGATGAAGGGAGAGAAAAGATGGGGAGCTAAAGCTAGATACATCCCAAAGGTCTCAAACAAAGATGGACTCACTGTGAAATGTGAGAAGTATAAAATTCAGGTGTGATACATAGGAGCTTGGGCAGGTCTAAAGAAACCAATTTCAAAATCTTTGCCACAGACAGCAAGATTAATAAGGGCAAGAATTTGTGAGAATTGCACAAGCTTGGTTTCTATCGAAATCAGCAGCAGTTGAATTTTTATGGCTAAGCATCGTATTTGGCACCCAGTAAAAACTCACTAATAGAATTTGTAATAGAATAGGTCTGGCAGAGATCACACTGACTCACAAATCCTGGTAAAATCTGTGGAAAAAATAGACAAAATGCTTGGGGAAGTATTTTACTGAGTATTTAAAATTTTTCACTTTACAAAATGATTTTTTTGTTTCCAAAATATTTGAATTTGACACTCCTGAAATGAAATTTTTCACACTTTTGCTTTTAAAACATTATTCTTCATTAAAAATCATCATTGTATAAAACAAAAAAAATCCAGATAATCAAGTAACCCATAAAATATAAAAAGTACTACCTGGGGCAGGGGCAGCAAACTAAGCATGCTGTCAATTTTGCCAAGAAATTACATATATTTTTGTTGGTTTGTTTCAGAATGACCTACACTGAATTAAATGCAGTTTTGGGTTAACTACTGACTGACCTGAAATACTCAGCTACATACAGAAGTTCTCTGAAGACCTCCTAAGATTGTCAGTAATTTCCCTTGCACCTTCATTCCCTGCCATATCAGATATTGTCAAGTACAAAAGCCTTGCAAAGAAAATACTCTGGGCCTGATGCAAAGTCCTTTGAAGTCAGTCAGAGTCTTTTCACTGTCTTCAAAGGGCTTTAGATCAGGCCCTATTACAACAATTTAAATAATTCAGTAGGAGCACAGTGAATTGGGGCTTGGCACATGGATGTTATGAAATCTGAAGTATTGAACGGTTCTACGTAAGACCGGCCATAATAACAATGCTCTGGAAGAACAAACCTTAGATCCAATTAATGTAAATAAATAAATTATTAAAGTTGATAACCTTACAGTTAATAATCTTGAGTGGGTTTTTAACTTTGATGGTAGGAGTTTAGTAGGCAAAGAAAACTATTTGGTTTTGAGCAACTATAGTTTCCATACTACTGCTAATATTTTTAGAGAAAAACTGGGTTTAGGAAAAAAAAATGGGCAGTTTAGGTAAGATTTTTACATGTTTTTCTTATTCATTCTACTTGCAATACATTTTAACCTTGACTCTCAAATTAATCAGTAGTTTCATGGGACGTTTTTTGAAAATGTTGATTCTCTACATAATTATGAATAGAATTGTCATACCATAGAAATGAGCACTTTTGTGTTATGCTTGTACTTAGATTTTGTTTGATAAAGTCTTTCAAATGTCTGTGTTTATTTTTTAGCCATCACTTTATAATGTTCTTCTGTACTTCTCATATTTTTAATATTAACTTAGTTTATTTTTAGCTTTGTTTTCACTATTACATTTCAGAAAGTGCTGTGCTATTTTCCTTTTGTATCAAGTCAACACAAATTCCATCAACATAAAGGAGCTGTGATTAAACAATAACTGAGTGTCACATGAAGTATTCATTAGTTCTCTGTATGTCAGAGCTACACTATGGTACTCCCACAGCTGGTAATTGAGAAGCACGGAACAGAGGTATCCTGTGCACCACTATCAAATTTACTAAGTGCAGAGAAAGCAGAGCCACGGTTCCTTGAAACCTGAACTGTGCCCTGATTTAGCAAAGTATTTGAACCTATATTTAATCTTGTATCTATGCCTTGGTTCCACTGAATTAATGTGCTGCACAGACTTAATTTCTCTGATGAATGTGGACTAAATATGTTATTTAATACCAGAATGTGTGTTGAGTTCATTTACTGAATCAGTTTTCCAGAGTAAGCTATCTCCTGGATAAGCCTTTCTCCACTTTTCTTTTTGGAAGCTCTGTTTTACGTTGCTTTTTTATTTTATTTTTCAGCCTTCTTATTACTATCAGAATAGGAATGATAGCAGAGATAAATGATGTCTAGTTGATTTGTACATCTTTCAAGTGTTTGGTAAAGAAAATCTGACCTTTATTTTAAGTTATGCAGGGACATTCAGTTAGCTTAGACTGTAATAAAATTGTCACCCCCACATGACTCTTTTTGTTACCCTTCATGCTCTTTTGGGAATCAAGCCCATGTGCTTCACAAAGTCTTCTGCACTCTGGATGCCTCACTGGAAATCACAGAGTTTGACTTTTCACCAAGGCTTCACCAAGGGCAAGTCCTGCCTGACCAACCTAGTGGCCTCCTATGATGGAGTGACTACATCAGTGGACAAGGGAAGAGCTACAGATGTCATCTGTCTGGAATTCTGTAAGGCCTTTTATACTGTCCCCCACAACATCCTGCTCTCCAAATTGGAGAGAGATGGATTTGATGGGTGGACTGTTTGGTGGATGAGGAATTTGTTGGATGGTCACATCCAGAGGGTAGTGGTTAACAGCTCAGTGTCCATATGGAGATCAGTGACAAGTAGTGTTCCTCAGGTGTCCATATTTGGACGACTACTGTTCAATATCTTCATCAATGACGTGGACAGTAGGATCGAGTGCACCCTCAGCAAGTTTGCAGGTGACACCAAGCCTGGTTGACATGCCTGAGGGATGGGATGCCATCCAGAGGGACCTGGATAGGCTTGAGAAGTGGGCCAGTGTAAACCTCATGAGGTTCAACTCAGGGCACTTGCTGGTATCAATACAGGCTGGAGAATGAAAGGACTGAGAGTAGCTAATGGAGGACTTGGGGGTAATGGTAGATGAAAAGCTGAATGTGAGCCGACTGTTCTGCCTGCAGCCCAGAAAGCCAATCATATCCTGCATCAAAAGAAGCATGGCCAGCATGTCGAGGGATGTGATTCTGCCTCTCTACTCTGCTCTGGTGAGACCCCACCTGGAGTACTGTGTCCAGGAAAAACATGGACCTGTTGGAGTGGGTCCAGAGGAGGGCCATGAAGATGATCAGAGAACTGGATGACCTGTACTATGAAGACAGGCTGAGGGAGTTGGGGTTGTTAAGCCTGGAGAAGAGAAGGCTCCTGGGAGACCTTACTGTGGCCTTTCGGTACATAAACAGGGCCTACAGAAAAGATGGTGACAAACTTTTTAGCAGGGCCTGTTGTGATAGGACAAGGGGCAATTGCTTTAAGTTAAAAGGAAGTAAATTTAGACTAGATATAAGAAAGAATTTTTTTACAATACTGGTGTTGAAACACTGGGAGAGGTTTCCCAGAGAGATGGTAGATGCCTCATCCCTGGAAACATGAGAGGTCAGGTTGGACAAGGTTCTGAGCAACCTGATCTACTTGAAGATGTCCCTGCTCTTTGCAGGGGAGGTTGGACTAGGTGACCTTTAAAGGTCCCTTCCAACCCAAACTATTCTATGATTCTATGAATCTGGTTGGTACGTTTTTAATCTCTGTCCCTTAGTGTATCCCATCTTGGCTGGATGGACATTGATTTCCCCTGAGTCTACCTATTTCCCAGGGGAAGTTTGCCTTCACTTGCAGTGGACTTCTGTACCTTTCTGTGGCCACTGACCTGAGACAGCTGGTGAGAATCATTAGTTACACTTGCCAGTGGCACTTCATGAGCCAATGCTGACTTGCTAGATAGAGGACACAAAGAAATCCGTATTTCATTTCACAGATGATGATCCTGATGCTGCTTTGTCAAATAAGTAACTGAATTCACATTTATCAATGGATAATTTAATTTCATTGTGCACATTATCATCTGAACTGCTAGAGCTATGTCATGTCGTTGTTTGAAAGATGGAAGCATCTGTGTGGATATAGCCCCAGTTTAGAGCCCCACTGAACACACACATGCGAATTTGTCTTGGGTCTGACTTGCATGTTGAAAAGCATTCAGCTTTTACATGAAGTAATAGAAAACATCTTCCCCACACCCCACTTTCCCATTGTAAATAACTGATAATTTCAGTCAACTCTGATCAACTGTAAATGAAAGAATAATACTTGGCTCATGTACGTTTCTCTTTTATTTTTCTGTTTACCTACTTCTCAGTCCCTGGGGTTTGGGTTGGGTTTTTTTCCTTCTTTGTTTTTTTTTTCCTTTTTTTCTTTTTTCACCCTGGTCTTTTCTGATATGTTTTTGAATAAGCAACCATCTGTCCTTCTTTCTCTTGTCCCACCCACCTCCCCTCCTTATTTTAACTTCCTGGA
Organism: Chionis minor; assembly: GCA_013398295.1. NCBI lineage: Eukaryota > Metazoa > Chordata > Aves > Charadriiformes > Chionidae > Chionis > Chionis minor. Next base: position 53,832 of record VZSF01008290.1, on the reverse strand, counting down.
TTTCATTACTCTTCTCTCACATCTCATCTCCTCTAACTCCACAATCTCATTTCAGTAATGGCTAGTATGCTGCTTTCACTCTTTGTCTATGTATCACAATGGAATCAATTCATCAGGATTCTTGATCAAAGACTCTTCCATCTCTATAAAAACTTTGGCTTGAAAGTGATACTACACTGTATCAGCTTTAATTATTGTATCCTGGCACGATGACAAATGGTGGTACATAGGTCTTATTCAGTGTTGTGGTTTAACCCCCAGCTGGCAACTAAGCACCACAGAGCTGTTCACTCAATCCTCCTTCGTGGGATGGGGGAGAGAATCAGAACAGTAAAAATGACAAAAAATTCATGGGTTGAGATAAAGACAGCTTAATAGGTAAAGCAAAAGCTGTACACACAAGCAAAGCAAAACAAGGAATTCATTCATCACTTCCCATTGGCAGGCAGGTTTTTAACCATTTTCAGGAAAGCAGGGCTTCATCATGTATAATGGTTAGTTCGGAAGACAAAATGCCATAACTCTGAATGTCTCTCCCCCTTCTCTCTTCTTCCCTAAGCTTTATATGTTGAGTATGGTGTCATATGGTATAGAATATCCCTTTCATCAGTTGGAGTAAGCTGTCCCAGCTGTGTCCCCTCCCAAATTCTCGTGTGCCCCTAACCTGCTTACTGGTGGTGTAGTGTGAGAAGCAGAAAAGGCCTTGACTCTGTGTAAATATTGCTCAGTAATAATGAAAACATCTCTGTATTATCAACACTGTTTTCAGCACAAATACAAAACATAGCCTCATAGTAGCTACTATGAAAAAAATTAACTCTAACGCAGCCAAAACCAGCACATTCAGAATTTCTGTGCAAATAAGGTAATCTTAATTGCAAATACTGTGTGTAGGTATCAAGAAAATTCTCTGAAATAGTTTTTGCCAAAAACTTAAGTGCAACTTTATCGACACCAAATATTCTGAAACAATAGATTAAGTACCTCAAATAATAAGAATATGTAAATTTTGGAGACATTTTACAAAAGATTACTGCCATCTTTCCTGTCAGCTTTTTGGACAGTAGCACCCAAGGACTCTGTTTTCTCTCTATTCAGATTTTCAGAGTGAGGTGGGGCTTTTTTTGGTGTCAGTAGGGTGGTTGTTAACCCTTTCACCAGAATACAAAATCAACTCTACTGATAAAACAAAAGATATTCAACTAATCACATGAATCCAGTAACCAGGGTAAGAAGACAAGGATGAACATCTTGATAAAATGAGGAGATACCATGGCTGTTTATTTTCTCCTAGAATCAGTTCTGAAATTGTGAGAGGTAAATAGATACATAACAAAGAACACTACAAAGCAGCATGTTAAAGGATTCCATACATTTGTCAGTAGAGCTTAGCAGCATTAACCTTTATTTCAGCAGAGGTCTGTGTCATACAACAGTTTAATCACATCTGTCACAGTGAAAAACTCATCGTTCTCCTGTGTTCTATGTGTGAATTCTGTGATCTACAAGATATTTCACAGATCACCCAAACTTCTCATAAATACCAAGATCCCACTGTTCCTTTCAGCTGAAATCCATGAGATGATGAACAAGAAAGAACATATTTCTTAGTTCCCATTACCATTAACCTCTGCAATCAACTCCACCCAGACTGCTCTGTCTTCCTGTCTCTGGCAGTATTTGGACTAGCAGAGCTCTCTGTATATTTTGCTAAGTTTTATGTACATCTGATGGTTTTAGGATTAGGTCTTTGTAGAGGTGAGCTGTGTGGATGTGAGTTCTGCATTTCCTGTAGGAATTTCCTTTTTAGCTTGTATGTATCCTCCCAGCAAAGTTTTTGGTCTTCTCGGGTGTGCCTTCTTTTTTTCTCTGGTAGTGGCCCAAAGCTCTTTTTGTCCTTGGTTTTTTTCCCCTGTTGTCTTTGGCTTTGACATTACCCACTCAGTTTTGAGCAAGGGACCTATGTCTGACAGTACTGGCACAGGCACTATTTTAAACTCCCTTTATTCTTCATAATGCATAGAATTTAATTAAGCTTCATGGTAGATCAAACCTGGATATGTAGGCAGAACATCATGATCAAAAGGTGTGTAAAGAAGTTTATGACTGACAGGCCAACCTTCCATGACAACATTTAGTCTTACACATTTGGTTGCCCTCCAAACCAAAACTGTATTTAGAGCCCAGATTAAGTGCTGAATATCTCATTAGGAACTGGAAGCTGGGAATGTTCTGAAAGATCATTGAAATTTGGAAGCTAATGACATCCATCTACTCTTTTTTCCCTCGCTTTATACCAACAACAGATTCTCCTATAGTATTCTTGCACTGTCAAACTTCTACATCTGGAAAAGCCTACAATCTACTATTGAAAAGTTCTACTGTGTATTGTAATCCTTGCCAAATGGGATAGAAGTGAGTCTCTGAAAAGTGCTTGAGGTAAAATCTGTGCTTATTTGATTATAATAATATTACTTGATTATTGTCACATAGCTCTTCTTCATCTGTGCAAAAAGCCCTATCCTGTCCTCTGGTGAGAAAAAAATATAGTTTGATTGCTTTATATCTCCTGAAACAGGGTCATTCTCTCTCTCTCACCCAGGGAAAGGGAACAGGCTCCTAACAACAAAGTGCTTAGGGGATCAACATTATAAACAAAACTGATGTATTTATACTATACAGGAAAGCAGGGCACTGATGTGTTCAGGAGGTCTCAAGACACACCTTGCAAACCAGCTTAATGTGAAACCTGGGAAAGAGCATTACCTGTAGCTTTTTTGAGGGAGGTGCTCTTTAAACTCTCCAAAGCTATACAGTGTAGCTATATGGAAAGAAGTATATACAGAGAAACGAAAACGTGGAAAGCATTGATAAGAACAGCTCTACTAGTTCATCTCACAGATCCCATCTAGTCCCATTTCCTGTCTCCTGCAAAGTACATATGATACTTCCCTGCTCTTGGACCTTGGAGCAGGGCGTTTCCAACAGTTTGTCTGTTTAGAAATGCCTTCATGGTTCTTTCTTCCAAGTCTTTCATCCTGCCTGCCTTTGAACTCATGCAAACCTCTTTCATCTACAACATCCTTTGGAAGGGTGTTGAACAGGTAGTTCTACTGCTGGTTGCCTGAAGAGGCACGTCCTTTAATTTGTGCTGCAGGTAGCTTTTGCTTTTGCTTACTCTTGATCCTTGTACGGTAAGAGAGTAAGTGGTCAATCCTTCTCTATCCTCTGCGTGTTATTCATGGTTTTGTAACCATTAACATATATACCTTCAGTTGTCTTTTGCCCAGGATGGCAGTCATTCCTTACTTGGGCGTTGCTCCAGAGTTTAAATATCCCTTGCTGCCTTTCTCAAACTTTATACCATTTCCAAGATGCATGGAGTATTAAAAGGGTGTGAGAACCATGGATAGATATGGTGGCATAATTACCTTTCCTGTTTTACTAATTTCCTAAAAAGTCCTAAAAACTGATTTGCTCTTTTGACTGTTGCTGAGCTTGTCTGATATTTTCATGGAATTATCTACTCTCTACAAGCCCAAGGTCTTGTTTCTGGCTGGTGTCAGCCTAGAGCCATCACTTTATGTCTGAGACTAAGTCTCTACAGCAAATTTACTATTCCTTTCATTTCCTTTTCACTGAGCTGATATGTAGACCAGGTGGTCTAACTGGTTTAGGTGGAATTTGCACAGCTGGGTTTTTTTGTTTGTTTTGAAAGCATCCATTTTAGAGGAATAACACTCAAACTGAATAACAATTAGAAAAGATCTTGCCAATCAGTTGTAGATCTCAAGGTTTTTTGGTCTTACTTTTAGTTCAGCTACAAATAGAAATGTGTTCAATGAATTGTAAGCACATTCAAAACACATTGTATAGCTTAGCATTATGTTTCTCTTATAGCCACTTATAAATCACTGTAAGAAGCGACATGATATACGGTCTGCGTGCATAAATAATGTGTTTTCCTTTTCTGTTTAAATAATTCCTGAACATGCATCTGTGCGGATTCATACACTCAAAAGTATATCAAAGTGCTTAGTCATAAATGGGAAATAAATTTTAGCTGAGAAATAGAGGGAGGAACTGAATGTCAGAAGTGGGGAAAAAAAATTTTAATGCAATTAACATAGAGAACTCCTCAGAGTATCTGCTGAATGGGCACAAAGGTCATATTTGAACATACTCTCCCTGACCAATGTTAACAGAAAAACTAAGACAAGGAAGATTGTCAAGACCTATGGAAAACTATGCAGGAGACATATTTGAGAAAAGAAAAAAAAGTATCTTTTGATAGAGTTTGGTCCAGTAAACACTAGATTGTCAAGAAGCTTCTCATAATTTAAGTATTTCTGAAAAGTAGCAGTATTTTCACTTCTAAAGAAATGTCCATTTGCTAAGCAGATGACATCAGATGTCTGGTGTTTGTCTATTGTTACCAAGATAGATGTATGTTACAATTGAAGTTCCATTCTCAGAAGAAGCCTCAGAGGTGTGTACTGTTGGCAATGAAAAATGGGATTATAAATGCATCAGGAGAAGAGAGTGTTTTTTAGATGCTGCTGCATAACAAAGCAGTTTTCACGTGAAGATGATTTTTTGTCTCTCAAAGTTGCATGGTTGTTCATTAGACCAATAAAATATCCAGTTCTCATCTGAAAGTAACAAAGATGGACATCAAATGAGTCTGGTGGGTAGACTTAGAGCACTATATAAATCACTCTCAAAGTATTTCTTTAACATCTGTATAGTTTGGACCTGTTTGGAGTAGCCAGGCAGTCCCTAGGTGATTTCCAGTTCCAACTTTCAGCTTTTTTCTTCCTATTTCCAAAGCAGAAGATATTAATTAATCATAGAATCAAGAATGGTTAGAGTTGGAAGGGACCTTAAAGATCATCTATTTCCAACTCCCCTGCCATGGGCAGCGACACCTTCCGCTAGACCTGTTTGCTCAAAGCTCTATCCAACCTGGCCTTGAATACTTCCAGTGATGGATGGGCCATCCACAAGTTCTCTGGGCAGCCTGTTCCAGTGTCTCACCACCCTCACAGTAAAGAATTTTTTCCTTCTATCTAATTTAAACCTACCCTCTTTTGGTTTAAAACCATTATCCCTCATCTTATTGCTACACTCCCCAACATTTCTATACAGCGCTCTCCTCAGAGGTATGTCCTGAGATAAAACCCATCATTTAGTCATGAGGAAAAATAGTTTTCCCTCTTCCTTATATTTAGGGATCCTACAACAACATAGCTGTTGATCTGAGAGGCCAGACAGTAAAATTTAAATGGCTGGGAAGCAAGAACATGGGTTTTTGCACAGCGAGTGAGTTTGTTAAGGCTCCTCTCCTCCAGCAGATCTGTCACAGCTGTCCAATGAAGCAGGCTGGGCTAACTCCAGAGCTGATAATGGGCTGACTCAGGCCCTTGGCTTTCATGCTCTGTTAGACTGTAAAACAAGATTTGTTCCTCAGTGGTGTAGTCTAGCATATAAGTATGGACTGGTCTGGAGTCCCTGGACTCAGTGAGGGTGCAGGGGATATTTTCTGTGCCCCAAACTGTCATGGGGATGAGGAGACATGTGAAACTATGAAGAGATGCTCTGAGGCAGATGAGATGGATATGAAGGATGGAAGTTTCTTCTGTCCAAGCTTCTTGGGCATATCCTTAGCAAACTGAATTACTTTTACTGGTGTTGTGTGGCATGGTAATACATAAGCACAAATCAAGAAATTCTGCTCAGCTGCTTCTAGTCTCATAGCTCATTATAATACTGCAGAAAAACAAGGAACGTGCTTATATGTGTTATTAGCTTTCTGTCATGCTGTTACATTATGATTACCTGAAATGCAATCGTTTCCAAAATATAGAGCACTGACACTCAATAAAACAATTAAGTTGCAACTTATGAATGCAGTTGTGCTGGTAATTGCTGACATATCTGCTCAAATTTGTGTAATTACACAATAACTTACCAGAAATTCCTTACTAATGTAATTAAATTGTCTCTGCCATTTTGAATAAGGTGAGCTTTATAACACAGGGATATTCACTTGTAAAAAATTATTTTTATATTGTTTCTCTCATCTCAGGCTATTTCTTCCCAACATGAACAACATTGTTAAGGTGGAATCTGCCATGCATCATGTATCTGATTTTGATCTTTTTACAGTCAATTCCTCTGCAGTTTACTTAGCAGAAACTACAGGTCCTTCCCTGTGTATTAAGCAGGCTCTGATTCAAGAATGGGATTAGCCTAGCAGTTATCCGTATTCCACATGACATCTTTCCCAAGACAGATGGACAGCATGACTGTTTAGCTTAAGTTCTGGAAATTAATACAGCCTGGTCTGAAGGTGCCATGGTCAATATTAAATTAGGACCCAAATTGTAGATGTCATATAAGCAGATTTTTAACTAGTATGTTGGGGAGGGAGTTGTTGGGGTTGTTGTTTCTGTGTTTCTAAATGAGCTTCTAATGCTCTGAGGAATTTCAGTCTGTAAAATATGGTTCAGTGTGTATTTAACTTACTCTCTTGGTTTAACTCACAGGAGCTCTAAACCTGTGGTAATCCAGCCTACAAAGGCTGGCTCCTTACTTCAAATTGCAGAGTTCTGCTGGAGATGTACACCTTTAAACCTTTGCAAGAAAGAAGTACATGGTCAGAAAGGGCTACAGGCCTTTGCAGAATAAAGGTGATTTCCTGAACCCGTGTCACAGTGGTTTGAAAACATCAAGCTCCAAAGCAGTTCCTTTGATAGTTCAATCAGCAAAAGTCAAATTTTGTGCCTGGGGAAGCTGAGAAACAGCAACCATGACTGCAAATTTTAAAACAGATAATACTGAGACACATTACTCAGGGAATCCTGGAAGGGACATGGATGCCAGTATTGGCATCTATATTTAGTTATCTATAAACAGCTCATACACATCCTTTAGTAGTATTGTCACTGTAATACTCTTGACCATAGGTTCAGGTACACTAGCTTTTCTGCTGATCCCTTTGTCTGGAGATGGTTTTGAAGGCAAAACAATGGGAAACAAAACTGACACAAGTTATGCTGACACAAAATCTTCTTGGAGGCTCTGTATGATTTAATTAAAAGAATAGCAGTCTAGTCTTCTTTTATTAAGCAAATGTAGTCCTCCAAAAGCTAGTGTGAGCTTACAAAATTGCTAACTCCAGTTAGTACCTTTCTGGAAGAGTTTAAATAATTCTTACTCTAATGGAGGTGCCTTTATCCTAATGTTTCCTCTGACAGTCACACAGCACTATGTGTTGGGCAAAAAAAAGCTGCTATAGACTATTCTATTTCCTTTTCTGTTCCTACTTCTTTTCGATTTCCAGAGAAGTCTCCTTCTGTGAAAATTACTTTCAAAACTGTTTACAGAACAGCTGGTCTGTACAGTTATCATTATCGCTTGCTGAGCATGCCACTGAGGTGCTTGAAGCCAGAGCACAGTCCACACAGTCAGTAAAGACAGAGATAAATAGGAAAAAGGACAAACTGTTTAAAAGTGACTAACTCTTCTCTCCACCTCCCCCTGCATTTTATCCATTACCTACAACCTCTGTTTTTTCCTCATTTCTTTTCTTCATATGATTCTCAGTTGTGCATCTGACTGATTCACTCTTGCTGAGGTAGCAGTTCCCAAAAGCTTACACTGCAGTTTGCTTCTTTCATGCACTCTCTTTGTCCTTTGCTCTGCCTCTCTAAATGCCTTTGGAAAATTTCTGCTACCATTACAAAATATCTATTTTTTCCTTTGTTGTTGGTGGAGCTATCTACTGTGTTAGGTGGCTGATTTAATTCTGTTTTGTACAGACCACCTCTTGCTTTTTGCTTTCTGAGATTGGCAGTAAGCAGGGTTTAACTCATAACTAACCAGTAGTGAGATAAAAGATAAGATACTCTGGACAACTAGAGGTCAAAGCTGCTTGTCAAATCTGACAGACAGTAATGGATTATGTAGGTTGGCTTTGAAAGAACTGAATAAAAGTTTCTAGTCAGATGCACTAGTAGTAGGGGAGCCAAGAAAAGAACAAAGAACAGAAGATATCTATTAGAAAGAAATAGGTGTGGAAGTATGAAGTACATGCTGTATATACAGCTATGATGGAAATTACACATGCATTCAGGTTGTTCTTCACTATCTCGTAATACGTATTGCTCCATAAAATTAATTTATCATCTTTTATTCTTTCTTCTGAGCTGTCTGTAAGTCTGCTCCAATCAGTAGGAGTTTGTGCCTACGGACAGCTTGCTGACGGCTCCACTGATTGTTAGTGGAGCTACCAGGCATAAAGCTGCCTTTGTAAGAGGCTAAGGAAGTAAGCGGGAGTGCCTTTAACTTCACTCTCCTGAACAGCAGTGGCTAGAGGGCTGAACTTTATCAAAGCCATTTCTTCCCAGCAGTATGCATGTTCTAACATCTGAGCTGGTTTTGTTTAGTTTTTGTTTGGTTGGTTGTGGTTGGTTTTTTGTTTGTTTTGTTTGGTTTGGTTTGGTTTGGTCTGGGGGTTTTTTGTGGGTTTGTTTTTGTTTTTTTTTACTTTGTTTTGGTTTGGGGTTTTTTGTGTTTTTTTCTTTTTTACTTTGTTTTGGGGTTTTTTTTGTTTTGTTCTTAAAACACAGTCCATCCTTCTCTGCTGTGCTTTAAAAGGTTGCAATGTCTGACATTACTTTTTCCTCTCCACAGGTGATGCCAGGAGAGTTCCCTTGCACCCTTTGTTCAAAACTGTGGATTCTGCTGTGAGAGATGGCAGCTGATGAGGGTTTGAAGAATGCAGGTTTTGACAGGAGAGCCTAAATCCTCCATAATCCCTCCTTGAGGTATACATGACTTTCAGTGGAGCTGAGTGCTCTGGCTTTACTGATGAATGGTGTGTAACCGTCTATTAATTAAATAAGGAAACTTTATCTGCAATCACTTGCCAATGCATCATTTTATTGCAAGGGGTGTAGAATGTCACTTTCATGCAGACCATCTGGAAATGTGAGATGCTGCTTCAGCAGCTATCAAAATCTTTTCTTCTGAATTTTAATTTCAGTAATAAGTGTTACCAAGTAATCACAAAAAAGGTTTTGGTGTGATTTGTCTGCTGTTTCCTTAGAAGTAGGACACAATCATTTTCTAATAGGATGCCTTTCCACTAAATAAATAACAATCCAGTCATAAATCAGTAGAACAGCAATGTCAGAATCGCTTGGATTGAGATACAGGCATAAAATGAAATCCCAGTATAAAAATGAGTGGTAATTTCTGACTTTTAGATGATACATTCACCTGATATTTGGGGAAGAGGCATTTTTATTATGGGGCACAGTAAGAAAGGTGAACCTAAACCCTTTAGCACTGACTAGGTGATTTAGCTCCTGCCTTACCTCTTTAGGTTTTTCCTTAGATGGCTATTCAGTGAAGACACTTTGCATTTCAACTAAATTTTTTTTTATAAGACTAGCTAGATATGATTTTTAATTGACCAGAATGTAATGAAATCTGGCTTATCATTTATCATTATTAGTTTAATATTCTATTTAATGAGTTTTAAAATGTCAGAAAACAGAATGCACATTCAATGCATGGTAGAGATGCCTGTGAATCCCAATTGCTAATAGCTTGAATAATAATATTGTCTTGTATTGATGTACCATTGTTGATGTTATTATATTTCACGTTACATCCAGGAACCACTTCACTAACCTTAGCACTTATGCTTTATCCATGCATGCCACCTCAGCACTACAGCAATGGCTGTTTTCTTCCTGTGTCTTAATGAAGGGCCTGATCCGAGGACTGCTGAGGCCAACAGAAAGCTGCTCATGGACCCTCCAGGGCTTTGGATTAGGCCCACAACTTGCTGCCAGCAAGATAACAAGTATTCCTAAATTGCTGAACCACTGTTTTGGCAATTATGATAACATTTTTGTTATTGTCAAAGCAAGCGATTTTCACTAATTATGACAGTATTCAGCTCCTAGCTGGCAAATTGTTGCAAAGGAAAAATGCTAGAACGTATCTGATAAGCAACAAATGAGCATTCTGATATACAACCAGCTAAGTTTTCACAGGTCTGTTGGGGAGCTTTGTCACTTGTTGTCTAGGCAAGTTTTATGCAGGCTGAATGATGGTGGAGGCACACAGGAAAATATATACAGAGCTGTCTACTTTAGCTTTCTTGTCCAGTGAGATAAGATTTGCTGAGGCACACTACTTCAGTTTAATTGAACTTTAAGAGTTTCTAGGTGGGTCACGTCAGGGTCAGAGACTCTGAGATTCCAGTGTCTGTGGCTACAAAGCCTACTCCCAGGGACTATAAGCAAGGTCAGCTTTTAGATGCATGTCATTTGAGTTTACCCTTCTAACAAGAGGTGGAGTGGGGTGGGGGATATGAGGGGATGGTGTGCAGTTTCCTCTTTTTCTCAAAGCAAGCACCGCAGGAGTATTTAAAGGTGTGGTGATAACACTTAGCAGTGGTAAACACCTGCAGGACAGTGCTTACCCCACCATGAAAGAATCCACTGAGCTGTGCAATCTTATCATACCCTGAATATTAATAGCCGATCATGAAAAGACCTCCTTTGGTTTGGAACCAAAGCATGATTGTCAACCACTTGATATCACTATTGACACGTTTGTCCTGATTGCAATGATAATGCTATGTTTAGCACAGATCTCTGGTATTTTCATATTGATAATTTTATAATGGGCATGTTGGGGTTCCTGGAAGCAATTTGCTGAAGCTACCAAAAAATTGTTCATCATTTGTTACAATAGAAGAACACAGAAATATGAGGCTGTTTCCTAAAAGAAAACAAACTTTTCAGTTCACCACACATTATTGCTCTTAATTCATATTACCATCCTATAGCACTCTGAAGGATTAGCAGTCCTTTCCTTAAGTTTGGGATCTCCTAGAGACTTAAAGACCAAGGTATCAGTGTAGAAGGTGACTTCAAAGTAAAAGTAGTTTTGAAACTCTGGGCACTCATCCCATGGATGGTGACCAAGAAGAGTTATTGTTGAATATGATCTGAAATTTTAAAGTCAGTAAGTAGTAATATTGTATAGCTTTTGCTGGTTTCCACAGTGGAACGATGAAGGATTTAGATTTTATTATTTTTTGACACTTCATATAGATTGGTACTATACATGTAATTATAACAGCAGTAATGATAAAAATTATTGATAATAATAAATTGATTCTTAATTTTGTATTGTAGTAATGTGTGGAATCCTTTTGTACTAAATACTGGTCTACTACCGTTAAGAAGATTGGTTGTTGCCATAAGGCTTCTACTCTCCAGATAATCTAGTTAATGTCAGAACCTCAGTGATTCTGGGAAATCTACTTGGGCAAGGACACAAAGGTTTGCTTGTTTTTCTGAATCTTATCTTAATAAATTTTCTGAATTTATAAAAATGAATTCTGAATCAGCTATGTTGGTATGTCATTCAAAATGTTAGCCTGACAAGAACCATTTTTCCTGAGGTATTTGGCAATATGTTTTTCTGGTCTTCCTCAGGCCTAACAGATATGAACAGTACAGTTTTTGAAAATGTGAAAATGAACATTTAAAAAAATTATATTTGGGTTTGATTTTCTTGCTTTGAGGAAGAGATTTGTTCCCTTACTTTCCTATAACCAGGTTTCATGACATCAAAGGTCATGTTAGAGAAACAGTGTCTAGAAATAGCTAGGTAATAATGGTTCAAAATTTTAGAGGAAAAATGAATGCTGACAATGCATGTGAGATGTGAAGAACTTTGTCTTGACAAGAGTCAAGGTGAGAAGGAATATAAGAATGAGCTTTTCAAATATTTTTTAAATTTAATTTGCCCTAATTCCAGATAATAAGAGAAGAAAAATCACTGAAACATTTACTCTTAAAAACTTTACAGATATTGGATGAAGAAAATTGTTTCTTGGAGTGTCTTTATGTTCACAAATTTGATTATTTTTAACCAAAATGGTCAACAGTTGTGTCCCTGATGAAACCTTTTGGGATGAGGAACAGAGTTTTATTGTCTGGGGTGCCTTGCAGCAGGGTTGTCTCTGTACACTGAGAACATGCATGTCTCTGGAATGAGAGAGTCAGACAGGGCTGCCTGGGAGCTACAGATTGTGGAGCATGTGGAGCTTGCTAGGGAGCAAGCCATCTAGCCTCCTGTTAGCTGCTCTTTCACAAGGAACGTCACCCAACATTCCCAGGTGCAAGCTCTGTCTCAGAGATTACACCACCCCATATTGCAAGGAGGCCCAGGAGTGTGATAACATCTTCATAACATTGGCTGCTGCAGTTCAGCTGGTACTGTCACTCCACTCCATATCATAGCTCCCATCCACATAGTGACATGGAAAAAACTCTTACATAATAATCCCCAGCAAGTTCAGCTTGAATTAAACAGAATAAGATCTACCTGCGTCACTCTCATACAAGCTAACATTAAGCAACTTTCTGCCCACCACTTATTTTCTGAATTTCCTCACAGAGCAGGCAGAATGGCACAATGGTTCAATGACCAGGGCAAAGATGAAGCGGCACCCACGCGTGTCCATATAACATAACATAACATAACATAACATAACATAACATAACATAACATAACATAACATAACATAACATAACATAACATAACATAACATAACATAAACATAACATACATTAGAAGTTGAGTATCTCCCAAAACTTGCAGCCTGGATTGACCTGTTTCATTAGTCCTTTGTTTTGGCTAACCCTATAGCTAGCCAATCTTATAGAACGTTCCTACTGTCTCGCCACATGAAGTTGTGCATGCAACAGAGCAGCAAAAAGGACAGGGTTTGCTCAGAATTGCAAGAACAATTGCATTTGCGAAGGACCCAATTGTGATGGCAGTTGTCCTGGGAGATTCTGTTATTATCATCCTGTCAGTCAAAGTAAGACGCCTTGGATCAGGCTTCACAGACTAAAAGAGAATCGTGGCCTCACCTCTCCCAACTGGCAAACATAATACTGAGCAGCCTTGGCATGTTACATATGGGGAAGATTGAACCATGATAAAGAAGGAGAGTTTCCAGCTTCGCAAGCCCTGGAGGCATGCATCTGTTCTCATCCTGAGACATCCAGGATCATCTCAAGCTCTGAATCCTTCTTTTCCTCTGGCACCACAGGACAAGCTCATTATTGAGCACTATCCCTTTCCTCAACATCTCCCCCAAGGTATGCAATGAAATGGCCAAGTTACTTTCATAGCAGAGATAATTATCTGCATGTCATCCAGCAATGAGGCCATAGCAGAATTACAAATGGAGCAGATTTGGTCTACTCAGCAGAAAAGGGAAGGGGAGGAAATGCAAGAGCTCCGTTCTGTTTGATAGCCTGCTGCTGTTACTCCATCTTAGTTCAATTCAAAGCTTAGAGTTCCAACATAAACTCTATGTTTATATAAAAGCTCTATGGCTTTTGCTACAAACTAAGCCCTTACTGGTGTACTCAGTAGCCTGGAATGAAGGTGTTTGAGGCCTTTCTTTCCTCACCCTCTTTAGTATCTCCAGCAGGTATTCTAGACCCAGGGAGATGCAAGTCGCGTACGAATTCGCAGTGATATTGCTGTCCTGCCAGCTGACCTGGATCAAATACACCATGATGTTACTGTGAGCCTCTACAGCTGATGTAGGGCATGGCATAAGGGTTCTGTAATTTCACAAGTGCTGACCCTTGTTAATACAATCCCCATTGCACTCCATACTACAACAAAGGCATAACTTGAATCTACATTTCAGACACAGGTTCATAAGTCACATTGCCACGTTTTCCTCTTCAGTGTCAAGCACTCAGGTAAGATGCAAAATGCATATTCTGCCTCTTGTGCTCTGCCCTCTTTGTGCATCACCCATCAGTGCGAAAGGGTTCCAGTTGCATGAGCCACTGACATTCAGGCACAACGACATTACATCTGTGGGATAATTTTAAGTGTGCTATTAAGACCAGGCATATTCTCGGAGAACTTGTTATCTGAGAACTGTGATACTCCAGGTACAGGTGGCAGGTGGTATTGGCAATATATTGGAACTATATTTTGCATTTGATAACTTGGTCTAGCACTAGTCATGCCCAGAGAGACCTCCATGTACAGGCTGGGAGAACATCAAGTGGACAGTGCTTCTTGCACCTGTCAACCACACTGTAGACAGTCTTTGTGGTAACAGATAATGTGCCAAGAAGATGACCACAACTGTCTCTTCCCTGAATTTTCTTCTCCTTCATTCTTGCTGTCCCCTCAAGCCTATCCACAGGATCATGCTTTGTGAGCAGAAATGTTAGTGCCTTGTGCCATTTTTATGCCTGTTACTTTAGACTACCTTCTTTTGCAGAGCAGGTGGAAAAATAACAGTTTGGAAAGCTGTCTTTGGAGTAATAAATTATTCCTTTAAGAGTATAATGAAAGCTATGCTCATCAAAGTTGGAATAAAAGTTTAGTAGCATATAACATTTACTTTTAAAGTAGATTTGATAATTAAATTTTATTTTGGCTCTGCTGTGTGGCAGAAAGCATGAAGGAGTATTTGTTATGCTCCCAGCACAACTTTCCTGTGTACTACTGTTCTGCGCTGATGGGAGTGAGGGTGAGAGAGAAGGAGACAAACAGAGCAATCCCAAACATGGATACAGGCTGGACAACAGGTGGATTGAGAGCAGCCCTACGGAGAAAGACTTATGTGTACTGGTGAATGAAAAAATTAATATGAGCCAGCAATGTGCACTCATAACCCAGAAACCAACCACATCCTGTGGTCAGCAGGTCGAGGGATGTGATTGTCCCCCTCTACTCCACTCTCGTGAGACCTTACCTGGAGTACTGCATTCAGCTCTGGAGCCCCCAGCATAAGAAAGACATGGAGTGGGTCCAGAGGAGGGTCACAAAAATGATCAAGGGACTGGATCACCTTCCCTGTGAAGACAGGCTGTGAGAGTTATGGTTGTTCAGCCTGGAGAAAAGAAGGCTCTGGGGAGAACTTCTAGAAGCCTTCCTGTACTTAAAGGGGGCCTAAAGGGAAGATGGGGAAGTACACTTTATCAAGGAGTGTAGATGAGGGGCAATGGCTTTAAACTGAAAGAGTGTAGATTTAGATTAGATATAAATTGCACACACAGAGAAGTTGTGGATCCCCCATCTCTGGAAGTATTGAAGGCTAGATTGGATGGGGCTTTGAGCAACCAGGTCTAGTGGACAGTGTCCCTGCCCATGGAGTGGGGTTGGAACTAGATGATCTTTAAGGTCCCTTCCAACCCAAACCATTCTACAATGATTCTATGATGACAATGATTCTTCCTGGATCACAGTAAGAAAGGTCTGACAACAACTGGTTTAATAAAATAATAGTTTTAATAAAATAGAAAAAAAAAGACGAGTATAGATGGTGAGAAAACCTTACATCCTTTCAGATGCTGGGAACTCTACTTTTGTGCAGAGTTGGGCAGACCCTGGATGGATTTTCCCAGAGCACAACGTGCAGAGCAGATCTTTTTTTTGGCCCTTTGAGGTACTGTATATAATTTCTTACAAGAAAACAACTTTATTCCTAAAGCATGTTCACATGAGAACTTCTTGCTGCACTGCGAGATAAAGTCCCGGTTTCAACCACTTTTTCTAGCCAGAATAGTAGCAAGTTCATAAGTCACTCAGAGAACCAGTTAATCAGTAAGACAGCACTGAAGAAGTTTTCCTGGTGGAGGAGAATCAACACTTCAGTATTGAGATAGAGCACTAAGCTTCTGCTCAGATGCAGTAATTCTTGGTACTACCTTTCCCTGCCTACTTTCCAGTGTAGGTTCACATATTTGGTTGAACAGAGAATGTCATTGGATCTACACTCCTCAAATTGTAATCTAACAAGTTAACCCAGTGTCAGATGTACACATAACTACACGCTTAAGGTTAAGTACTCACCTTAAAGCTGATCTGTACTGACATGGGTGCATACAAAAGTTTGAAACAACTTAGTAGTGAGAAAAAGGATAAACACCAAGTCGCTCTGCAGTAATAACTATTTACTGCATTTTTAACACTTTATTGGAGTCACAGTAAGTAAAATATTTAAAGAATTTTAAATGTATAATACTAAGCAAGATTTTTATTCTATCTGTAGTCTTTATTTCTGCTCCCATTTCCAATATATTATTTCATAAGCAATTTGTCTTTCAAATCTTCCTTATTTTGGGGAAAAAAGAGACAAAGACAGTTCAGATGGCTTAGGACTACAGTTACTACAGTGCAATCTTTCTTTCAGGGATGGGGCAAAACACACACACAAATAACAAGAGGAGAGAAAGAATTCTCCTCTTCACATGCAAGCCTTACCTGCAAAATCACACTGAGCTCTCTGACATACATAGAAGTACAAATTCTGGAGGCTAGAGGTTTTAATAAGGAATTAAACAAACAAACAAATGGCTAAATCTGGACACTTCTTCTAATACATCTTTCTGAAAATCTGCTTTCAGAACTTATAATCACAGCTGCAAAGACAGAAGAGAAAATGCTTCAGTGCTAAAGCAAGTGCACATCTCATCTACAGGTGTCACTGAGCATGCTGTGGTAATTTTGAATAATAACACACCTTAGGATGTAGTGTGTCATGGAATAAAAATACAAATCTGGTTAGACACGTGCAACAGCTTTGTCTACTTAACATCCAGTCTGAGAAATTAAGTGGTCATTCAGCAAGCTGGTTATGTTCCAGCTGTGGGAGTTTTCAATTACTAAACTAGATCAGATCTAGGGATAATTTAGTATCAGCACATTTCTGATTGAAGGCTTTCTCCCACAAAGCATCTGACAAGGCTAAGAGGTTCTTTTCTTACCCTGTTTCCTCACAATTGATTTGTCTCCCTGCATGGCATTTTCCCATAATTAATATTTTATCTTTGCTAATTTAATGCCATTCTTTCTTCTGCTTTTGTATAACTTCTTTCCTTTTAGGAAAAAAAAAAAAAAAAAAAAGTCCTCCCTGGTGGAAGTTACATTCAAGAAGGTTGATATTGAAAAGGAGGATGGCAGAGAGACTTTTTTCTTATAGTTCCTGATTCCTCTCAAATCACTCACATTTCAATAACATCCGTTCCCAGTATTACCAATCCTCCTGTGACTGCAGTTAAAATCCTCATATAGCCAACAGCTCAAAGACAAAACCCAAGTATCTCAGGCAGAAAAGTAAAGGGGTTCATAGCTGCGACCAGATAATGCTTCTTATGTTTCCACAGCTTTGCCAGAGCATGGAGTTGCAATTACAGAGACTTGTTGGCAGCGCAGACTGACTGATACTGATGTGCTCCTTAAGAGAAGCTACACCAGAACCAGGCCACCATAGCCATAGTGTGGTTCCTACTAGTTGCTCAAAGGAACGTGATCCTTTTAAAAGACTTGTGTTGTTGCTCCCAGTTTTACTGTCTGACACGAAGAAGATGTCCTGCCCAAATTTTCCAAGTACATTTACTCAAGACACTAAGGCTACAAAGAAAGACATCAACAAAAGAAGTAAAGAACATACCAGTCATCAACCTTGGTAGTTAACTATTTTTATGCTGTTAGCTTAGGGAAACATTTAGCAAGGGGCTTGTGCATTTGAAATGTGCAAATGTAGAATTGCCCTTCACTCTGAGTCACTCCCTATTATCCTACATAGCCAGCACAAGGACATCCTGGATAGTGGTGGGGGCATTAGTCTTTCTTCACTTCAACATGGTTGCACAGCTTTGACCATGCTTGGTTTTGCAGCTACTTTCCTGGCAGCGCAGCCCAGTCTGCTGTGTGGCTGTGCAGCGAGCGTAACTACCAGTCTTCAAACACGGAAGCATTTTACTATGTTGCAAACCTCTACCAGTAGATGTAGCTCTGCCACATAGAGATAATGGAGGTTAATGATACATTGCAGATATTTTTTAATATAAATGTGTGCATATGTGTATGTATACATTCTCTAGCAGTTTTATATCTGCTAACTTTTTTTTCCTTTTTCTTTCTTAAGCCCTTTTCCCCCAGAAGCTGCCATGAGGAATGAGGGTGGGGGCTGGAAGTTTAACCTTGGAAACACTTGCAAGGAAGGAGGTGAATGTTAAAGCAAAGAAAGTGATGAAGAATACACAGAGGGAAGTAAAATACTTAGGCAAGAAAATGATTGAATCAGTGACTGGAACAACCAGGCTTCTGCTGGAGATTAATATGAATGAGATGCTATGCTTCATTGACTAAGTTCGCTGAATTTCTTTAAACACCAGTATTGTTTTTATGTTGTACTTGCCTAACTTAGCTGCAACTTGCCATTTAATCTATAAAGCCAAAGTTCTAAAGAACTGAATGGTGATTGTAAAGCAGCAGGAAGGTACTCTGATTACACCTTTATTATTGTCCTGCACCTGAGCTTCACAGAGAGGATGTAGAGCCCTCATGTCCCCTGTTGCCCTCAGCATCTCATATCCGAGCCGTAACTAACATAGTTGCATCTGTTTAAGAACAGAACTAAATGTGTTTCCAGTGATTTCCAGAATAAGCTGTAAGCCTACAAAGCTTTGTTTACCTTCCTTTACTTCCTGTTCCCAGGCATCAAAAAGTGGTTAATGACTAATGAAATGCTTCCATAGGGCAAGCGAGAGCTTTGTAAATCCACATCTTCCTCTGTATACCATTTGGAATCAGCTGAAAGTTTTAAGTTTTCAGTTTTCCAAGTTGAAAGATGCATTCACAGAACTAGAAACTTTGAAGTCAGCAGTGATAAAGCAAGCTAGCAGGTTCAGGGATAAAATCTGGGGCATATTGGCTTCCTGCTCAGGAAAGTGCACAGGTATGGATAGCAGAGTCATAGAACTGTATAATCATTTAGGTTGGAAAAGACCTTTAAGATCATCAAGTTCAACTGCTAACTTAGCACCGCCAAGTCCACCACTAAACTATGTTCCTAAGCACCACATGCACACATCTTTTAAATGCCTCCAGGGATGGTAATTCCACCACTTCCCTGGGCAGCCTGTTCCAATGTTTAGCAATCCTTTCGGTGAAGAAATTTTTCCTAATATCCATCCTAAACCTCCACTGGTGCAACTTGAGGCTATTTCCTTTTGTCCTATCACTTGTTACTTGGGAGAAGAGACTGACTCTCACCTCTCTACAACCTCTTTCCAGGTCATTGTAGAGAGTGATAAGGTCTTCCCTCAGCCTCCTTTTCTCCAGGCTGAAGACCCCAGTACCCTCAGCCGCTCCTCAGAAGCCTTGTTCTCTAGCCCCTTCACCAGCTTCGTTTCCCTTCTCTAGACATGCTCCAGCACGTCAATATCTTTCTTGCCGTTGAGGGTCACCTAGGTGACCACATTACCACAAAAGTCTAGGAGCTTCCTCCTGAACCAGCAGGTACACCACAGAGGTGGTGGCCTTTAAAACACTGACAGAGGAAGGCCATGACTGGATAGCAGAGGGGTCTCTCTGGTTCTCTAATTTCTTTCCTACACTCTCAGCTAGGAGCATGATAGATGAAGAATAAATGTCACTGCAGCGTCATGATACCCTCAAAACAAATAATCTGTAGGAAATATTTGGTCTGAAAACTGAATGACGGAGATCATTGTCTTTAAAAAGAGAAGTTTGTCTACTTTGTTCAGTCCTTATCAACTCTTTCTTTACAAAGCAAATTGCTGGAAGACAAATTGGTAGTTTCAGCTCCTTCTACAGTGAGCCATTGGAGCAGCACTGATATGTTCAAAGTGGACATTTTCAGTGTTTACAGACTGTAACAAATGGAACTAGCATTGGACCTCTGCGTCTTAAAGAAGAGAAGAAATGGCAAGCTGTTTCTTTACATTACAGAGAAATTCACATCACTACAATTTTGCTGATCTGCACAGGAGGAAGACACAATTTACCTCTTAAGGCAGTCACCAAAGCTTCCCTTATTGTTTACAGCCCTGGGAGACACCACTGGGATATTACAAACATACATTTAGGGATTCTGTGGTGGGCAGGCCACAAGGCTGCCCATGAAGCACGCAGAAAACATTAATATATTTAAAAAAATAACAAAAAGAAACCATTTCTGTTTGAGGTGGTTTATGAGTTCTCTTAGGGAACATATAGTAACTATCACAGTTAGACTTTTCCACATAAACTTACCTATTTTCCTGTTTGAACATTTTTGAGGGCATTTGTTGAGAAATATGATGCAAGAGACTGACCAACTGGGTTAAATACTGGCTGAAGACAGGTCTGATTCTGCCACTGCTTCTAGTAACAGGGATTTCAGAGGTGATTTGATGTTGTTCATTTGCAGTGATTCACAGTAACATTAGGAAAACTTCTGTCCTGGACTTCTTTTCTGTTCGTTATGTGGTATATGAAATTAAAGTATAAGTAGACTAATTAAATGGTCCATTTAGTAACTTCAGGCCTGTGACTGCATAAAGATTTCATACTATTTAATCTGGTGACAGCTACACATAAAAAACTGTAGGACAGTAAGACTTTTTGGAAATCTATCTCTAAGTCAGGTAAATACTGAGAACATGCATTTTCCTTATTTAGCTTAGAAGAAAGAAGAGGGATATTGGTGTGTGTTCACTGACTGGAAAAAAAGTATAGTCAAAAAGGACAATGAAGTTTTATAGGGAAAATTGACAGTTCAAAGATGATTTGCAATGTTGGAAGCTTTTCACAGACTATTTTAATTCATAGACCATTCTTTAAATATGGCTCACCTTGTTTTGATGGGCAAGCCCTACTTCTTGTTTTTTAACTGCCTTTCCTTTGTTAAACTCTTTCTCCAGTAAAAGACAAGACAATGAAAAGCTGAGATGAAATGAGCTATTCCCATTTATTTTTAAGCAAAACCACTCAGAAGCTGCAAAAGATGATTGGCGAAATGATTTCATTTTGAATGTTGTTGCAAATCAACGGCATTCAAAGGAACATTAGTTCTTTTGCAAAAAGTAATTGAAAGAAATATCATTTCTACAGGACTCTTTTTGATCAAAGTTCCCGAACAGATAAAAAACACACCTGGTCTACTAAGACATTTTTTATTTTTCAACTCTATTTAAGGGTCAGTGGCCTGTCATGGCTGCAGAGTAAGAGGGATACAGTTTTATCCATCAGCATGGTTTCTTATGTGACTTAAATGATCAGTTTACAAGATTACCTGGCGACCACCACACCAGACTGGAAAAGATTAAGTTTCATTATTAAGACCCTCAGCCAAAAGCAAACTTCTCACTGACTATGCCAAACTTTGATATGACTCTCAGAAGTATCTGCAGAAGTGGAGTATCATTCCTAACAGTTAAGTTAGTTAAGCTTCCAGTCAAGCACTTGAATACTCAGAAAGAACATAGATTAGCAAAGAAAACTAATGAAAGTAAAATAGGTCTCTAAATCCTGCAAAGAGCCAGAAGTGCCGCCAGTAAGGATATGAATGGAACATTCACTAAGCCAATGTAAGCTTGGGAAAAGCCATGAAGCAACAGTATTTTAAAAAACGGACATGACCGGGTGAGTTGTAAGATTAAAGGATGCTACAGAGCTGGTCTAGGCTTTCCAGGGGATCTCCTCATTCCTTTCATGGGGGGTCATCCACCTTTGGTTGTTTGCTTTTTGTGCTGCACAAAGCCATATGTGGTTCAAAATAAGCAGATAATTGGGTCAGTAGGGGAATCTTGGCTGCAGAGCTCTGTGCCTGAGTGAAAGGGACTGGGAAGATTTTACATGGAAATATTTTCTGTTTCCTGCTACAGCAAGGAGCCACAGTACCTTGTAAACAAGAGACCCGTAGAGCTGTGCTTGACTAGGGTTTAGTGTACAAGAATGGCTCTCTTCTGTCTCAAAAATACATCCATCTTTAAGTACAGCTGTCTTTCTTACAGTTAACTGCTTTCCTTGTCTCTCACTAAAAAAATGGAGCAACCCACACCTTTTAATAAATAGTTCAGGGGAAAAACCAGCAATGATGAGGATGATAACCACAATCAGAACAAATTAATAATTCTCATGCTTACAGACAGCATAATCTGCAACAGTATTCCTGATGTGCAGCAAAATTCCTGGGCAGAACAGAGGGACAGTTTCGGTTGCAGGAGAAGCCAGAGAACCAGATAGAAGCAGACACTGGGGTAGGTGAGACATGGCATTGCTGCTTTCCACCATACTCAAGGGTTGGATTTAGCTTGCCAAAGGTAGATGTCTGGAGTGGGTCAGATGACAGACACCTCAGAATATACATCCGTTTCAAATCTGTCCTACAATAGGAGGTTTCTGGCATCATCCATCTGTTAATTACCCCTGCAGAATTTCCCCTCAGTTCTCTGAGGCAGGTATTACGGTCCAGAGGCTCTCAACTGTGTGCTAGGAGAAGGAGAAGTATGCAGCTTGTAAAGTGTATAGGTCAGCTGCTCTTGTATAAAACATAACCACAAAAAGACAGAGCATTGACAGACTGTAAAGCCCTGGATGGCATGAAGCTGAGTGAGAGAGGGGGTGAACAAGGAGGAGGGAGCAAAATTGTGTGGAAACCATGAAGCGGCACTTCTCAGAGCTATTTAGGTTTCTTAGAACTCTAAAGAGGTTTTGATTTATACAAAAGTCGAGGAGGAATCAGTGGATTCTTGTGATTCTGTTACAATGGGAGACCTATCGGCTACTTCCAACCCCATCATGGCTAGCAAGAAGAGAGGGTAATTAACTGGAAGCTGGGAAACATCTCAGAGGTGATACTCAAAACAAGCAGGACTTCGAGTCATCACAGTGGATATTATTTTGACTTGTGAATGAGTTTATCTACAACCAGATTCATTGTTTCAGAAAAGCAAATGCACTAGAATATTCACCAAAGGTGGAGATGCAGTATCTCATAGAAAGAGTTTGCTTCAAAAATTCACATTATCTCACAAATTTCATCAGGACACAGGAATATGCCATATGATAGGTGTGTCCAGTCAGAATTAGTCTGTTTTCTGACATTTATGATTTGCAAGAAATTGTTCATGAATAAGCTAAAGACTAAGGATTATTTACAGACACTAATCAGTGAGTAATTCTAGGTATCTTTGAGAAAATTGTCACCATCTTGGGAACAACTCATTAATGGAAAACAACCAAAATTTATCAAAAAAATTAATTATAAATTATTTACTCATCTTTAGTCACAGTCTTCTTGTGGAGGGGGAGGAAAAGATTGTCTGCAGTGCTGTTTGATGTCTCCTCTTTTGTAACATCAGTGCTTTACCGCAGAGGTGATTATGTAGTTGTGGCAATCAGCTTGGGACTGCTTAAATCACTTTCTTTGGAGGACTCTTTTGGCAAGTCTTTGGGCAAATCAATTAGGGCTAGACCCATGCAGGAACTTGTACTGAATTATTTGCTGGCTGTACAATTCTGGCCCCCTTCTTCACCCAAAATTTAATTAAGGCCTCTGAATTGAGGGCCCAAGATCCATGCCCTATCCACCATATCAAGCTCCCTTTTCTAGTTAGACTGGACATTTTTTTTGGGAGGGCACTGCTGCTATGGCTAATCAGCTACAGATCTTAGATGGCATATTCATGGCCACCACAAAGACAGATGATAAAGGGCTCCCTGAAAAGCAATCTTTGTTCTAAATCTGCCTCCATCCACCTGGAAATAGCATTCAAGCTATGCTATTTACTGTTGTCCAATTCAGGGCAAAAGTGTTGTCCTTGGACTGTGTGCAAGCATCTGCACCCCAGTAAAATGGGCTGAACTTGTTGGTCAGGTTTCTGTGGGCCTTAAAAGGGCACTTTGCTGTACAGCCTTCATCTGCTTGGACAATGAGCTTCATGTCTTTCCCATGTAGATCTTAGTGGGGGCAAATGAAATTACTGAGTGCTGGGGCATAATGCCCCTTCTACGTGCCGAAGAGGGAGAATGGAGAATACAGCTGAGAAAAATTCCCAGAAAAAGATAAAAGCAACAGCCTGAGAGACCTAGTTATGGAAGGCAGCAGAAGGATGGAGGCATCCTCTGTCTGATTTGAATGCCAGCTGTGCCATGGTATGTCAGGGCAGTTTGTGTATCTCACCCTGGTGTTCACATGAGGGCTAACTTGTCCCAGAGTCCTCAGGCTGGTGCTCATATTGTCACAGACTGCCTCTGGACCCTCTCACATCTCTCTCCTCTCTGGCTGCTAATAGACTCAAATGAGACACACTGAGAAACACCTGGGGAAAAAAGCAACCAGCAAAACAAACCAAAACCAAACCAAGACATTAATGTCATCCAGGTAAGAAATTATATAACCACATACTTTTGCTGAAAATTGCCAGCCTGACAGGGATGAAGTGTTTTGTCCTATGATCTCACCTAAGAACTATTCCTTACTCAGGACCAGATGTTCAGGAAGTGCACGTCCTCGTTCCCATTGCCTGCATGGATCTGCAAAGTTGTTAAAGCACACCTAGCTAATCACCTCTTCCTCTGGACTGCCACCACTGGGATCTGCAAATAGGGACACTCTAATCATCGCTCAATCTGGTTCAGAAAGAAAGGATAGGACTTCCTGCTCACTGGAAACAATGTATGTTTAGCTAGATTTACATACAAATTTCCTCAAGAGAACCCTATCCAAACGCAGTCTAAAATGTCACAACACAAGTGCAGGACTTGACATGACTTGGCAAAAGACTTAAACATGTGCAGACCTATATGTCGATCAAGTGTAAGGTTAAAATAAAATCCAATGATACAGATATTAGCTGAACAACTAGAATAGCTTTCAGTGAATATTCTATACTCAAAAGTATAGGGTTTTAAGGTGTCATATCCAAAGGTACTCACTTTTGTGTGTTCTATTGCAGTGTTGGGAATTAGTTTGTAGAAGCTTTCCCAAAAGTTTTAAGATAATTTTTTAGCCATTCAAAGTTGACATACATTAAGCCTGTGAAGACCTTCCTAGCACTGAACTCAATATTGTTGAAGTTGGGTCTCTGGAGGGTGACACTTTGGGGGAAGAAGAATATGTCTTGCTAGAAGGATCTATTTTGCTAACAGGTTGAATCCTTACCCACCCCTCCAGTACCTTTTTGAAGCTGTTCAAAAGAACAAGGATTGCTGGAACAACGTCACTCAGTAATACCTTTCTGTCCCTCATGTGTTCAGTGCTGACCATAGAAAGGAAAGGAACTCTGGGTAGCTTACAGCATACTGCTATATCGCTGTTCTGTTGTTGCCATAGAGGAGGCTTGTGTTGTAGTACAATCACATTTGTCTTACACATGGAAAATCCCTGGGTTATATAGTGCTATTGCAGATCAGCTAGTGAGAAGGTGACCTTCCCATCTGTCGTACTGTGGCACAAAACACTAGTCACTTGCAAAGGCAGCACGCGTTACACAGTTGTGATCCATGGAATTACCATGGTAGGCACTATCAGAGTATATAATAAAAAATGCATCCACAGCAGGATAAAGGATAAACTTTTGAGTGTTTTACAGTCACATGATAGCAAAGATGCATTTAATAAATAAAATTATTAGGAAAATGAAGGATTTAATGTAGAGTGCTTCATTATTAAAGCAGACACATACACACAAAAAACCCAAGAGCAAAATTAACTGTCCTATTTTGTGGTAGGATGGGAATATTCTTATTTATGCAGGGAACATAGCAGTGTTCATATCTACCCGCTCATTAGAGGATATGAAACCTTCATTGACAGAAAGATTCTAATTACAGTATACCCACCTTTGGTCTGGAAACCATTATCCGCTAATGAATGTTAACTAAGGCACAGGAATGACTACTGAGCAAAACAGGCTGGGTGAGTGACCAGGATGACAGTGTTGAAATCTCTCCTTGTCTTATCTGGTAACAGAGGATAATCATGGAAAGTGCAGGGAGCACAAAGTAGGAAGGTCCCATTTCAGCTGACAGGAAAACATGTTAAAAATATTTCCATAATTGTGGTCAATGCTAGTTTTTACTACCAAAGGGGCAATTTGAGACAACCTGGACTCATTGGCATAATGAAGTTGGCTTCAATAGCAAGAGACAGCTATGCAAAGCTGTAACAGAGATAGCAGAACAGAAGAGCGCCTTAAGAAACAGCTACTGATACCCTCCAGCACCCTTTCAAATGAGACTTCCTTCCAAAAGAACATTTCTTATTCAGAGCTCATCTCCAAACAACCTACCTTGGCATTCTGTTAGGAATGTAATTTGAAACATTTAAAAAAAATAATATATATATTAGAAAGAAGTTTTGCAAAGATACCCAAGTGCACAAGCTTAGCAGGAATATCACACATTTTTTTCCATATGTACATGTCATATTGCAGCTATCCAAAAGTGATGATAAAGCGTGTAATCCCCTAGCCACAGTAATAAACCATTAGCCACAGGAAAGAAGCTGCAATCTCAGGGGCATTGGATTGGTTTGGTGATTTATCTGGTAAAAAGTGAGTTTCCCACAGAATACAGAAGAGGATGAGTTTCTAAGCAGTTTTCCCTTCAGGTGAAGACGGATTTTTTTCTGCCATCACTTTCTGCTTTGTAGTGCATCCTGCCTAATACCTTTCAAGCTGTGTGCCAACTCTCTGGCCTTTTGATTCAATGTCAGTCCCAAGGGGTGGGAAGTACTTTTGTAAAGTGCCTTTCAATTCACAGGAAGCTCAGTGGCTGATGTGGGCTTTTGAAAATGCCTGGAGGCCTGGCCGTGCATACTTATGTCTGTCTAATTTGGGGAACTCGGTGCACCAGACTGCATACATAAGGCGACTTATTTAGGGTGCTTGTTGAGAACAAAACCACTGGCATAAAATCACTCCTTTTTAGTAGTGTAAGCCATGTGGCAACACCACTTGCCTGTATGTTACTAACAGAGATTGAAACTCAATGGGAATAAAAGCCTGAGCTCCAGTAAATCTAGATGTGATACCTTGAAACCCTAGGGGAGAATACAAGTTTCTCAGCTTTTATTCTTAAATCTTAAATATAAATGAAAATATTTTAAGCTTAATTTTTCCCTGATATATATTCACATCTTTATATGTGTTTTCATGCTGTTTTGTAGTACAGCATTCTGTAGCAGCAATTTCGTCTGTGACATTACTAAACCCAGCAGGAGTCAGCAATCACATATATAGATACATATATACATATATAAATACACACAAGTATAACAGAATCCAAAGATTTAGAATTCACAAATACTTCCTTAAGGAACTTAAGTTACAACAGAATACCATTTTCCCTTTGAAAATTATTTAAAACCCACAAAATGGTAAAACGATAGCTCAACGTAGGTACCTTTTCCAATAATTTATTGGAAAACCTCTTAGAGAAGTTATTTGTAATACATTATCAACAGATCAGGCTATGGCAAGCTGCTACCCAGCACAGAACATAAATAAGGTAATTTTCATTTAATTCACCTCTGTCACAGTTCCCTGGAGACTATGATCAAACATTGTGAGGAACTGAGAAGGATATAAACAGGAAGGTGGACTCTGCAGCAGGTAGGAGATATTTGGGCTGCCCCAGATGAGCCCAAAGCTGCTGCTCTGTCCTTGACAGCCTAGAGCTACCCATTTTCAGTTGTGGTGGTGGGTATATTTTGTGTCAGCATGTCACACAAGGCCAATCTGCCAGCTAGGACATGGGGGACAATTCCCTGTGACCCTACTCATTTCCTAATCTCCCTACTCCAAGCCGCGTTCACTAATTCCTGGGCAACTGCGTGCTTGGGAAGCTAATGATGAAAGCCCTGCTGCACCCTGTGTGCTATCAAGAAAGTCAGAAATGGGATATTTAGGTGGAGTGGCTCTGCATCATGGTCTCAACTCACACAGTGCTGGAATGTGTTGTTATGAACACAGAGGAATAAGAAAACCAAGGCATTTGGGGCAATGAGTAATTGATTGCTAATTCATGTGCCTTTTTGTAGTGAAACATCATAGAACAATGTTCCACTAGCAAATACCAGGGATTTAAGGTGCCTCTTGTGTTTATTTTTAGATCTTCTGTGGTGAAGGGGATGCTAATTTGCATGGAGCATTCTGCACCTGATTAATTTAATAGACTTCATTGAGTAAGGGTAGATTTATTTTCTGGTTTATATAAAAATTTTAATCAAACTCATGTTGTTTGCTAGCTTGGGGACATAGGGTGCCACTTTATTGGTGTCAGCAAGACACTTCCTTCTTTTTCTTACTTCAGTAAAACATTCTGGCATAGTTACAACATCCTTTTCACTTGCAACTGAATGGACAACAAGCGCTTAAAGAAACAGAACACTATTAAACTCACAAATACAAACAAGTAAGGTTTTCAGATCCACTTATTTCTGAGAGAAAATGCATCTTGTCTTTACATTTTGGTTTTGACCATGTAGGACACCTCAGAGTGCAAAGGAAAAATAAAAAACTAAACAAAACCCAAGTGCTTTTAATAATCAGTGATTTAGACATCAAATTGCTAGCACTATTAAATCCCCAACGTTGAGGAAAGGGAAATCACTCATAAATAGCTTTATAATAGTGACCTGCAATGTCGTGGGCAGAAGGGATTTATCTTTTTCTCTCTCAATAGAGCTGTTAAAGACTCTAGGAACCACTAAAAATTATACTGAGCTCTACAGATATCAAAAGAAGGAAGAAAAACCCCTGCATTAGTTTTTCCTCAAAATCATGAATGAGTGAATCTTTTTCCTATCCTTCATACTAAATTGTAAAGTTTTAGGAAAGTTCTCCTTTTTTGTGTAATTTGGGTTGCCTCAAGTTGGCACGCCAACAGGACAGTATATTAGAAAACATTCCCTCACTGTAATGATGGTAATTGTTGACTGCGTGCTGGTGCCCAGCGCAGCATGCCTGCCTAGATGGATACTTTGGTATCAAAGGCACCAGTATTTTGAAGATGCGTGAAAAGGGAAGCAGTCCTTAAAGCCTGAGGAGTTAGTGCTGGTTTAACATACCAGTGAAGGTGAGGACCACCGTAAGCTACAAAGCTGAAACAACGGGAACATGACCATTTTAGCCTAACTGACCATATGCTCTGTTACAGCAAGCCAGGTCAGCTCTTTCACTTGGAGAGTGCCACACAGAGAGTTTTGAGACATTCCTTCCATCTGAATGCAAACCCTTTTTTAGCGACGTAAGAGCTCCATTAGAGATTCCTTAGGAAAAGATAAATAAGGACAACTTATTTGGGTGAGAGACCAGACATCCTGGCAGCTACCTCAGCCTTTGGAAAGAGGCTAGCAAGGAAGCCCAGGAACCATCAAAACTCTCAGTGGATCTGAACTGGATTAGTTTCTGCATTTATTCTGTTGGTAGAAAAACAGAAGTAACCAAAAAGAATTTCAAAAATTCATTGAAAAATTGTGGTGATTAGAATCTGTACAGTCTAAGACAAAACCCCTTAATAGCACATTAAGGCATGATAAATACTCTCCACCTGGGAAGACAGAGATCTGTAAAATACATTAAAGTAACCAACATGAAGAACTCCCCAGCTCACCAGGTGGGGAAGAGGAACCTTGATTTAATGTTTGTTTTTTTCTGAACTGTTTAACTGCTCCTGCTCCACCTCTCTCTCAGATATCACAAAGAAGTTCACTGTCACCTAGACCCATGAGATTTATTTTCTGTCTTTGTCAGTACTAGCCTTTGCATCAGTTTTAAACGGCGAGAGAATAAAGAGGGGAGGAGTGTTTAGGTGAAAGGGATTGTTTTACACGGGGCTAGGCTGTAAACCAATGCTCACAGAGGTGTAATTTTAACAAAAGGCAGTTACATTCAAAAGCCACCAAGATTTTTTAATATGAATAGTTCTTCAATGTTACAAGCATGATTTATCAGCATTAGTTATCAGTTAGTCCTGGCTAACCAGGGATGTCCCAGTCAACTTGGAGGGTTAGCAAATGCGACAGCCATCCACAAGACAGGCCAGAAGGAGGATCAGGAGAACTACAGGCCTGTCAGTCTGACCTCGGGGAAGGTTATAGAACACTGAGTGGCCATTACGCTGGCACATGCAGGACCACCAGGTGATCAGGCCCACTCAGTATCAGTTTATGAAAGGTAGGTCCTGCTTGACTAACCTGATCTCCTTCTATGACAAAGTGACCCACTCAGTAGATGAGGGAAAGGCTGTGGATGTTGTTTACTTAGACTTTAGTAAAGCCTTTGACACAGTTTCCCACAGCATTCTCCTGGAGAAACTGGTTGATCATGGCTTGGATGGATGTACTCCTTGCTGGGTCAAAGACTGGCTTGAAGGCTGGTCCCAAAGAGTGGTGGTGAACGGAATTAAATCCAGCTGGTAATCTGCCACAAGTGGTGTTCTCTAGCGCTTGGTATTGGGGCCGGTTCTGCTTAATATCTTTATCAACGACCTGGACAAGGGGATAGAGTAAGTTTGCAGATGACACCAAGTTATGTGGGAGTGTCAACTTGCTTGAGGGTAGGAAGGCTCTACAGAGGGATCTGGACAGGCTGGATCAATGGTCCAAGGCCAATGGTATGAGGTTCAACAGGGCCAAATGCTGGGTCATGGGGGTCAATCTCTTCTCCCAAGTAACAAGCGATAGGACAACAGGAAATGGCTTCAAGTTGCACCAGGAGAAGTTTAGATTGGATGATAGGAAAAATTTCTTCACCGAAAGGGTTTTCAAGCATTGGAACAGACTACCCAGGGAAGTGGTGGAATCGCTATACCTAGAGATATTTCAAAGATGGGTAGACGTGGTGCTGAGGGACATGGTTTAGTGGTGGTTTTGGCAGTGTTAGATTTATGGTTGGACTCCATGATCTTAAAAGTCCCTTCCAACCCAGGTGATTCTATGATTCTAAGCAGAGCCATGAGCATAATTTTTTATTAAATTATTTTCTTTGGTGAGAAAAAAGTAAGGAAAAAAATCCCCCACTCCTCATATATCTTGTAATGATGAAGTGTTCCAATCTTTCAAAGAGAAAAATAAATAACCATTTATAGCTTTTGAAACTTCTAAAAGAACATTTTTCATATCAGTTGCTTCACAAGAAAAATGGAATTTTCATCCTAATTTGGGATGAAATTTAGAGATTAATTCTGAGAAGACTTAATTGCAAAGGATTCAAAAATTGACTCACCAGAATCTTTGAACCTCCTAAATTTCCATTACCCCATTTTAGGAATAAGGATGGTGCTGCTACATAGAAGATTTGATTCTTCATGTTTTTCAATCTCAATTTTGTAGCTTGCAAAGCAATGTCCATTTAAGAATAATAAAAATAGTAATACTAAAAATTTACCCTGTAATTATGATGATTGAAAAAAGCTTGATCTCCTGAGATGATTAGAGGAGCCTCATTCTTAAGGTTTTGAAAAATTAGTGAATTACTGAATTGTACATCTACTTCTTCTTACCGTCCTGGTTTCCTAAGGTAAAGATAGCCACAGCTTTACTCCCTGTTGTGCTACTTGATCTAGTGTTAAGTACAGTTCCAAAAAAGTTAATGACCATGAAGGTTTTCCTTTTATTTCACAGAGTCGTTTTACAGTAACATGTTCTGTATGTATATGGTCTTTGTTTCCATAGGAGTAGTTCTTAGAATGCGAACTGTCAGCAAAAGTTGAATGTGTGCAGGTCCCACGGCAGTCTGGCAGGGAAGTATTCAAAAGTCCACCACTAGGGTGTATCCCAGATGATCTTTTGCTCTCTGCAGAGTTTAGTTCTACTTTTAGTGGAACTAGAACTCTTCATAGTTTAGTTCTAGTGGAATATAATTTTCCTCCTTAAACATCTGTTTCTGGGCTGGGTCTGTCTGCTCTGTTACTGCAAAATGCCTTCAGCTCACTGCAACCTCACTTCATGGTTTTAATTCTCTCACCCACAAATGTTGCTCTGAGATGTTTTTTTTTTTTCTGCTTCCTTTTCCTGAAGGCTTCACAAGGTGCTTGTTCTCAGAGAATAAGGAAATAGAGGTTTGAGGAAAAAAAAAATCAAAAAGGAAATGAACATTTCCAGCATGACCTCTCTGACAGGGTTTCTGTCTTTCCTGGCAGCCGGGTTCTCCCACAAGGAGAAATGTCTCCAAAGTGTATGGACTGACATAAGAGGGAAAGCAGCCTCAGGATCTGGGGTTTTTTTCCCCAGATATGTAACAGCTCCATTGTCTTGACCAAATCCCCAAGCACTGACCCAGGCTGGTGTTTTCAGATGCATCTATTCCTTGTTACTATTAGGGTTAGAAACACACATTTACCTACGGACTGCAGACATGATGGCTATCAATGTGTATGTCAGTGGCTTTTTCCATGTGCAGCATACTAAAAGCATTCCCAATTTTTCCAAGCAGAAAAACTGGTTTAGTTTTCCCCTCTGATCACCAGAATAAAGAACATAAGAAAAAAGCACTGGAAACACACTCTTAACTGTTTTCTTATGGATGCCACTAGCAAATGATGGAGGGAGGTTGTTTGTATAACTCTTGTCTCTCATTACAGTAACACAAAACCCCAGTGTTTCAGACAAAATGTTATGAAATTACAGTGCAAACAGGGAAATGTTCCATTTCTTTTTTCATTAATGTCTCTCTCCATTTCAGTGATAATGTATTAGCCTGAAAAAGCTGCCCTCCATTGACCTAAAGGAACTATATGCATGACTTACCTCATCATTTGGATCAAATCACGCTTGCCGCCTTCTCCTACAGCTCCAGGCCTGCATCGTTAGAAGGACTGAAGGGCAAAGAGGCTAAGAGAAGATCTCCATTCCAATGATGTTGCTCAAACCTAACCTTGACCATCTTTGAATACAATCAAAACAAACAAAAAATTCTGACCTGCATAAGCAGCACAAAAGAGCATAGGAGAAATACGGTGGTTTCTCACAAGGCCATGGTAGCAGTGGCCAACTGGGGGGATATGGAGTTTTCAAAAGTGACATATCAGAAAAGGACCCTGCTGCAAGTATTTTCTCATCAAGGTTAATTATTTCAAGGGGCAGTGCAGGCAGGCATGTGCATTCCACTACTGCTCCTGTAGGAGTTGCAACTAAGCGTGCTAAATGGTTTGAAATCAGTGAGAATTTTAACTGAGGAAATGTTACACCCTGAGCATCAAATATTTTTTTCTACACTGTGTTATTTTCTGTGCATAATATCAATTCACTGTCTCATGGAAGCTGGAACCCCTATGAAATGGGTTGGATTCTCTCCCCTGCTAATGTAGTAATGAAGACTCCCTTGGCATTATTTCAGCCTTAATAGATACCTTATGAGTTATTTCAGTTTTCTAATGCTCTATCAGCATAAAGAGAATTTTCTTTCACTCTCTGGGTTTCTTCCCTTCAGATCCCTACTAAAGCAATCCTGCACTCAATACATCATTAAAACATGTTGCAAGTGTAAAAAGCAAAGAAACAAACACCCCCAACCCCAAATATACTTCCATTTCTAATGAGTGTCACAATAATCTTATTCTGTTACATTTTTATGGAAGGCTGTAGAACATTTTTTGTTACCAAAAATACAAAAGTTGATGTCTGTTTGTGTTTGGAGCAGCATTTTTCTGGGCACATGCCAAGCTATCCTCAATTTCTATAAAAGCAGTGAAAATTTGTACTATCACAATTGCCTGTGTTCCATTAAAATGGAATTAACATAAACCATTTAGAGAATTTCAAAGCAGTACATTTTTACACCATAATCAGATTTGGAGACTCCAAACCTCTGCATAGCTGTCACCTGATCTACGTGGTACCTGATCCTCTTGAGTTCTGCCTGTATGCAGGAATGAAGCCTCCCACAGGGTGATGCTGGACTACAGCCAATGATCTGGACTAGCCCCTGAGCCAAACGAGAAGCCTGGAGACCCTGAAACTGAAGGGAGAATGATCCTTCCTATACTGCATTTAATCCAGAGATTTTCACTCAAACCACAAAGACTGCTCCTGGAACAAGGACCAAAACAAGGCTTCATCCCTCCCAGGTTAATGTCCTCACCTTGTGTGCTCCTACTTGTTCAATCTTTGCTTCTCTGATTCACAAAATGATAGCAGTGCCGGACAAATATTAATCAAAGATTAAAACTGCATCAGGGCCATTGTGGTTGATAGCTGTTTTGAAGGCAAACAACCTCACTCCAAAAGCTGACCAGGAGTGTCAAAAATAAAAGTGACCCCAGTGAACTGTCATACGCTAGAAACTGGCAGAAGTGGAATCCCTTGATTGAAGTATCATGGTGTAACATCTGCCATATCAGTGCATGGCAAGAGCAATTGTTTTTCAAATGGATACTCAATGAAGAAGAGAGCACCAAGAGCCAGAGCCACATGAAGTGACAGACTTTAACTTCAGCACAATCCTGATACAATGCAAACACATTCCCTGTTTCTGGCTGTCATTGATTCTTGTGGGAACAGGCTGGTATTACAGACACAGCATATAAAATCACATGCCTAGCCACAGCAACTAGAAAAATAACATATCATCAGCATATCAGAGAAATTCATCAATACACAGGACCACAGACACATTGTTTACATTCAGGGCAACTAACAACTGAGCCACTGACTGTGGTGAATGAGGGTGAAGATGAGCAGTGCCAGTAATAGATGGATTTGTCTCAACAGGCAAAATATCAGTTGTACAGTGTCTGTGGGGAGAAACAAGATTATAAGTAGAGATGCAATTTAAATTGAAAATAAATTATTTATCAAGCCTGAGATCACTTGGTACTCTGTTACTCATGATTTCGAATTACCAAATCATTAATTTAGTATTGTTTTGTTGTGTGTGGGTAACTCTGCTACTGGCTGAGTGGTTCTTTCTTTTAGGGCTGAAGGAGAGATTTTCAAAAGAATACATTTCCATGTGCCTCAGAAAACAGCCAGATATTAAGAAGGTTTTGGCAGATACGCTTGGCAGAAACTGCTTTGGAAAAAAATGACCTGTGATATTTTTAAAATACTTTTGAATATACTACTCAGATGATAGTGAGATGATTCTGTATATTTATTTAATCATAGAAAAAAACTACCAAAATGTCATTTTGTGGCAGTCTCAGAATTAGTTGTGCTTGTCTCCATCCTTCTTTGGAGGACACCTGCTTCCTGGTTCTCCATAGAGGACCTTCCAATAGGCTTTTTTCTCCTCCTTTATCAGACACAGTTGTTTTAAATAGACAAATAAACACATCACCCTTAAAAGTGCCAAAATAAACATTGGTTTAAAAATTGTCTCTATTTATTCAGTGTTGCCAAATAGATACCTTTTTTCCAAAGGAAAATAAGCTTCAGCTGAAAACTAAGCCCAGATCTACTGTTCTAGTGCTCCGCCGGATTGGAGCCAAGAAGGTATAAGGCTCATGGTCACACACAAAGGGGTGATGGTGGAGCTGAGTAAGGAACCAGATGCATCCTGGTTTTCTGAATACATGGCTTCCCTAAACCACTCCCTTTTGTCAAGCGCTTTTGCAGAGAGATAGGCAGTCAGGCTACATTTTGGTCATACTGAAAGCCTGGACACAGCAATCATCAAGACAGGCAGAAGGGAAAGCCAGAAGACAGCAAGGTTGCCCATAGCAAGGAAATGAAGGCAAAAACTAGCACCCATAATCCTGTCAGTTTTCACCTGTGAGCTCTTCACAGAAATTCCTAACTCTGATTTTAATTGCTGTTAAAGCATTTGGATTACGGATATATGTGACAGGAGCAGCATTGAGCACATAGCAGCGGCTCCCTAGGATGCAACCAGTGGTGGCTTGTGCTCCAGGGGCCATGTGATGCTCTGTAAGGGAAAGTTTCAGTCTGGCTGGACACCAGGAGCACATGTTGCTGCTCAGCTGTAGCCACACATAATCACATACAGAAATTTGGACATGTATTTTCACCAATGTCGCCAATTAGGCAAGAAGTTGAACTCTCTTGCTGATGTTCCCAAGAGAGAGAAGCCCGGTGATGTTTCTTATTTTGATACAACCAGGAGGTTTGGAGCTTTGGAGACTGAACCAGATATGGTGCACAACCAAAATCATATCAAGCTTATGGTCTTGATTACACTTTTTCTTGTAATTTGGGAGATACATAATAGTTACCTATCATACCCTTGAAAATGCAGAAATAAAAGGGCTTGTAAGGAGCTCTAAGGTGTCATGGTATGTTCTGGAAAGACTGATCTCTGTGAATATGCATCTGTCCTTATCCACTATTCCAGCTCTTCCTATTGTAGTGCTCCGTTCAGAATTAGAACAACCAGCTATTGTTTTTATTAGGTGCCCCTCAACTACCCTACTATCAAGGCAATATAATTTGTGTGGTTCTAACCTAAGCCAAGCCTTTACTACCTTTAGAATATCCATCCTCCCTATAGTGCCGCTCTATAGCACTTTCTGAAGGACTCATAGCTTTCAAGCAGAACCACGTCCACTGTAGAGTCCTGTTGGTCAGTACTTCTAGTGAAAGACCTATGTACTGTGAAGCAGGCATAAAACAATTATTTAAACACAGTTCATACTATTTTACATTCATGACAGAGGTAAAACAAAGTAATCACTATTGTCAAACTAGATGCTTGAATTTAGACAGCAAAACCTCTGTTTTAGTTACCTTAAAAAGTAGTGCTTCACGGAACCAGCCACCTTATTGAAATCAATGGAGCAGAGTTTATTCTGCACACAGAAACCCATGGCATTTCTAGAGAAGCTAATACAGATGCATGAGCTTGGGAAAGAGTGTTTGATTAAAAAAGACACCAGACAGCTTTTCCTATTAAAACAGCAGTTACACACTGTCTAGATGTGCACGTTAAATCCTACCCGAGGTCAAGGCTGCAGTCCCTAAGGCACTCAAAAGACACATATGGAAAGAAAATCCTTGCCCTCAATAGGTCCTGTTCAAAGCTAAGAGGTGAAATGAGTTGCCTAAAGTTTGAAGCTGCCAAGCACAAAAGCTGGTCCTCACAAATGTATGTGCCTGCGCTGCTGGGTATTAAACATTAAAAAAAAATGTTTTTGAAAGAATTTGTGCCAGCTGATGCTCCCTTACAACCACTTGATCTGAGCCAAAATATATAAAAGGCCTTCTTTCAGATTAACTACCTCTTCCTTCGTAATTTTACTGTACTAGCACCCATATTCAGGAAGCTCTGGGACATGAAATGTACATGCTTTTTTAACTGGGGAGAAGCTCCTGAGTTGGTGCCTAAAATAGACAAGATGGGGATAGAATTAGGAGAAATGTGGTCTTTATTGGAGTGTCCTAGAGTCGCCATGGCAGTGAAGTGGGTGACTATTGTTATTGATGCTGGTTTACCACTGTGACAGCAGTGAGACTAGAGGGCACTGCTGTAAAGAAAGAGAAACTGCATATGCCTCAACATACACAGGGCTGCAAAGATAGCATGTACCAACACGGGCTTCTCCATACAGAGGTTTGTCCTCCCATTGCCTCAGGCACTTGCACTGCTGAAGTTAAATGGACCTAAAGCTTAGGTGTTAGCACATACAAAACATGGAGCCAATCCACCTCTGACAGAGACTGGTGGAAACCAGAGTAAGACCACCTTGTAGGGCTCATGTTCAACTGATGAGAATTACTAATTGTTTCTGGTGTACGCAGAGGCTACAGTTACACTGAAAAGAAGTTGTCGGCTTGCAAGGCAAATATACCTTGAGTCTATGTTGCCCTTGTATGCAGTCTTAAATCAGTTCAGGCTCAGGATGCCCTCATGGCAGGTCCTTCTAGGGCTTCAGGCTTACTGCTCAAGTGTTGGGATATGTCATTTTCTCTGGACTAAGCACAGACCTCCAATATGAACCAAAAAGGAGATAAGGCTGTTCTTGAATACATACACGGCTTCCCCTCCAGTAACACTGTTGTGGTTTGGCTTCAGCCAGCGACAAAGAACCATGCAGGTGCTCACTGAGACCTTACAGCAGTGAGGGGGACTCAGAAGAAAAATGCAAAACTTGTGGATCAAAGACTCTCGGTTAGTGTGATAATGCTGCCAATGTGGTAACGATTGGCATCCATTGTTCTTTGGACCTCAACAACCTGACAACAGAAGGGTCTTCCAAGAGACCAGGCAAGGTAGACAGCTGCTTAAATTCCTCAGTCTCCAAGGCAGCTATGCCAAAAGCCTGCTGGTACCCTTTTGGGTCTTTGAAATATCCTCTCCTGAGACAGTCTATACCAAGTATGCACAGAGCCTCCGGTCCAGTCACAATGGGATGCTTTCGCCAGTCATTCCCAGTTAGGCTCACTTCAGCTTCCAGTACAGTCAACTGTTGGGATCCTCCTGTCACTCCAGAAGTACAAATGTGTTCTACCCCTCTGTAGCTTGATAGTATTAGGGTGGACCAGTGTCCACTAGAGCTTTATACTCCTGTGGGTCTGATGAGCCAGGCCATTGAATCTACACAGTCCGATAAACCCGGTTGTCCCTTTCCCCCACCTGGCTGGAGGCAGGGCCCCTCTAATCCTGGTCAATAGTATCCATTAGTCACTTCTTGCAGAAATGACTTGGAAGTCCCTTCAAGAGGATCAGAGGTAAGATCAAGCCTTCTACTCTGTCTGGGGAACTGCCCACTGGAAACTGTAGCAGCGCTTTTCCTGGAGGGATCTCTTCCCCCCGAAGGTGTTGCACAATATCAAGCAGTGTTTGGTAGATACCAGCCAAGGCCCAGCACAAGGCAGTAAACTGTGCCTCTCTGGAATAGCCACAGCATTTTCCTTTCCAATATTCTATCACTTTATCAGGGTCTTGTAGCTGTTCAGGGATGAAGTCCCAAAGCACTGGAGGTGAAAAGTTCTCTAGATACATGCCCATATTCTCACACACACCTGCCACCCATGACTGTCCCACCTCGGGGCAGGTCTCTGGGTGGTAGTCTTAAACGGTTGTTTAACCCTAAACAAGACTTGAAACACATTCAGGAGACATAGCAATAGGAACATGCTAGTTTGAGCATCCCAAGGATATTCAAAATTATCAAAAGCTATCCTACGTGGCTCAAAGGAGAACAGGGAGGCAAAAGAGGTGGAGAAGGTATTCCTCCCTGTTTCCCCCCTAGATTGGGTGTGATTACTAATAAATTCTGCCAGATGGTGCCCAACATGTGGGCATGACAGTAACGCTACATAAAGTCCCCAACATAACTGCCCAAACAGTGATGTTATCAGATTATAACTGATATTACACAGGACACCAAAGTGATAATCGTGATTCCTCTCCCAGAGGTGACAAACAGCATCACAGGGAGCACATAGGACATAGAAGAATTTAAATAACACAGCCATGAAAACAGATAAAGCAACATAATGACCTCTAGCTATTTAGCTAATATAATGAATTCATTTTAACAAACTCTGCTTGTATCCATCATTATCTGAACCCTTCAAGCCCCACATTGGGCGCCAAAAAGACTGTCATGGTTTGGCTTCAGCAAGTGACAAAGAACCGGGCAGCTGCTCACTCAGACCTTATAGCAGTGAGGGAGACTTGGAAGAAAAAGGCAACACTCGTAGCTTGAGATAAAAACAGTTTAACAGGGCAGCAAAGGAAATAGAAAAAACAACAATAACGCTGGCAGAGGAATGTACAAACNAGCAAGTGACAAAGAACCGGGCAGCTGCTCACTCAGACCTTATAGCAGTGAGGGAGACTTGGAAGAAAAAGGCAACACTCGTAGCTTGAGATAAAAACAGTTTAACAGGGCAGCAAAGGAAATAGAAAAAACAACAATAACGCTGGCAGAGGAATGTACAAACAGGGTTACCTTCCCACCACGCACTGACCAGTCCCAGGAAGCCACACCTAACCGCCTAAGTACTGGGCACAGCATCCTGTGGTATGGATTACTTATGTCCCGGACAGAAATTAATCCTATCCCTGCCAGAACCAGGACAAACACGAACTCCATTCTTAGACAGGGTATTTAACTTGGTAGCATGTTTGACCTAGAGCCTGAACTGTCTCCTAGGGCCCTGTGTTCGGGCTCCAGAGGAGTCAGTTCTGATCCAGGCTCTGAGCCTGACTTTAAGCAGCTCTGTTGCTCTCCGCTACCTGGCTTCTCCACTTAAATAAGCAGATTTTCAGGCTCAGTACTCTCTCTGCATGGTTCAGATTAAGACTACGTCATCCAGGTATATAGGTTTGGTAAGAATCTGACCATTCTCAAAGTCAATAGGATCTCTACAGACTTCAGCAGAGTCCTTCTCACCAATGCTGGATGTCAGGTGTTAAGCGTTAAGGCCAGGGAATAACAAGGCAACTGAGCAGGAGGAAGGACTGCTGTAGGGAAGGAAAAAAAAAAGAAGTTTGCTCACAGACAAATAAGGGCAGGGAGATGTCTGGGAGTTGAATTTTTTGTCTCCTCTCTGGATAATGATACCATTCTCTCCTGGAGTGCACACTGATTTTTGTTGTCAAACAACCCTTAGCAAGTGTTATCCTGGAGTTGGTAAATTCTATTAAGAGCTGTGCACCTGTTCTCTCATTTTTGTCTCCAAAATCTACTGACAGTTTTATTCTGGTGCCAGAGTACATCAAACTGCAGCCATAGGATATGTCAGCTCATACTGGCAAGGAGTGAGAGATGGGCATAAGGCAGGATTTGGAATTATTTTAAAGATTTTAGCATGCTGTTCCTTTACTTTCCACTTGTAATTAATTATGTCCTAGCCTACCAGATGTGATGTAGAGTACGCTTTAGAAGAGTAGTATTAGCTTTTCTCTGCCATATTTACATTAAAATTAAGGGCTTTCCCTTTTTAAACAAGAAAGAAGACGATTGTTTGGACCCCAAATGATGTAAAGAGTCTTTTTCAAAACGCGATATTCCCCAATGTGTAGTCAAACAGTGAAAGCAGTTACCACAGTAACACAGCTCAGATTCTGTTTCCCCAACTGGATGATGAAATAATGATTAATTATTCTTATGTTGGGATGGTTACCAAGCCAAGCATTTATTTAAAAACCTGCTTTTCATGGACATCTGCATAGATTTTATCTATGACTGAAGTATATCAAAAGACGTGAACAAGGTCAAAGGAAAATTTTGTTCTCAATTTTTCAAAATATCCCCAATTATTTTTCTGTATAAATCTACCAGTAGCAGTTGATCACAAAATAGAAGCTTCAAGTGGGATTCTCAAAATAATTCCTACCAATAGTCAGCCTCTTAAAACTAGTTGTAAAACTTTTTTTGTTCAGATTTAGGCCTTTCCTAAAAGCATTTCAGAATGATTGTGGGAGACACCTTGGTAGATAGAGGTGGAAGTTTGCTCTGGACTCATTCTGAAGGTCACTTTTAGTTGTGTGAGATCACAATTCATCTTAGACAATCAAAGTCAGCACGCTGTGAATTTACTTCTACACTGTAAGTTCTGATTTATCGGTACATGAGCCTAAGAGCAATCTAGGCTCCAGCAGACTTAGGCCTACAGGATCTGAGATGCTCACACTATCTGGCTGGATCTATATCCTAAATATCATAATAGATGAGACAACAACTGAAATAAAAACATTCTGAAACATCATATATTCTAGTAAAGGCCCCGCATCCTCCACAGAGGCACAAAAACATCCATGAATGTGACTTTTTAACAGAGAGGGCAGAACTGGTGCGCAAGTGCCATAATTTTCAAAAGGATTGGGTTCACTATGTGGGTCCTAAACTTTTTGTCCCTCAAAGAAGATGAAGTTGGACTTTGACCTACTTCAAGGAAGATAAGAAATGGTAGAGAAGTTGGTATTATGTTTGCAAGCTCAGAGATTTTCCACAGAGACATCTTTAGGGGGATGATGTGTTTGATCAAAAAAAATCCAATTATTTTTAGGAAGAATTTTCAACAAGACCAACATAGCTGTCTTGGGGTAGCAAATGATGGGACGGGTGCTTCCACATGAATTATTTTTCCTGAGGAAATCCAGTATGATCGTAAAGCTGATGACTTTTTAAAACATGGTTGCTTCACTCAGGTCCCTGCATGAGTAATGAGTCACAAATATATTTAAAGGCATTCAAAATGCATAGGGGCCTCTTGGCCTTAATTCAAGCAACAGACATCTAAGTACTTCAGAATATCGCACCTGGCACATATGGCATACTTTCAGGAACCCAAAGTCTTCACAAAGTTTCCTAGAATAATTTCAGATTTCTTATGCTCTCCTCAATAATGAAGTCTACGTCCATCAATGCATCACCTTTACAGCAACTCATCCTCGATTACTGTGTCTCCTGCTGCTTTATCTTACATTCTTGCACTTAATTCTCTCTTACTTTCTTGCTTGATATTAATATCACAATCACAGAATAAATTAGGTTGGAAGGGACCTCTGGAAGCCTCAAGTTCAAATTTGCTCAAAGCAGGGCTCCATTAAATGAGATTTTGCAGGGTCTTGTCCACCCAAGTTTCAAAACTCTCCAAGAATGGAGACTCCACAGTCTGCTCCAGTGCTCAGCTGCTCTCACTGCAAGAATTTTATTTCTAATAATAATCAGCCTGTGCAGCAATGTGTAAGCATAGCTTCTTGTCCTTATGTTGCACACCTCCCGGAAGACTTTGTCTCCATCTTCTCTGTAAAGTGAAAACTGGGGGTTCATCTGATCATAATAGCTACCCATTCCCTCTCACATGTCTTCATTCTGATGCTTTCACAGACATTTTGAAAATTCATGTGTTTACATGTTACTGTTAATATTCAATGTAGTAGTGACACTGAAGAAAAACACTCTTCTTCCTTAGCAACAAATCTAAACACAGGTCTTTTTTTGCCACACTTATTACAAGGAGAGATTTTTTTTCTTAATGGGATCACAATTCACTTGAAAGAACTATTTGAAGGTTTCCATTTCACAGTAAACATATGCTTAAACATAAATATACACATAAAAATAAGCATTCATGCTGACAAAGTGGGTTTTCAACACATCCTACTAAATCTAAGCAAGGCATGGGATCAGGAAGACCAAGGCACAACTGGAGCTGAACTTGGTGAGGGATGCAAAGAATAAGAAGGGCTTCTACAGGCATGTCAACCAGAAAAGGAAGGTCAAAGAACATGTAACCCCCCCGATGAGAAAGACTGGCAAACTGGTAATGACAGACAAGGAGAAGGTGGAGGTACTCGATCTTCAGTGGCAACCTCTCTTCCCATACCTCTCAAGTGGATAGACTGCAAAGCAGTGATTGGGGGACAAAAAAAGTCACTCCCACTGTAAGAGAAGATTGAGTTTGTGACCACCTGAGGAACCTGAACATACAGAAGTCTGTGGGACCTGATGAGATGCATCCCAGAGTCCTGAGGGAATTGGCTGATGTAGTTGCCAAGCCACTTTCCATGATATTTGAAAAGTCATGGCAGCCAGGTGAAGTGCCCAGTGACTGGAAAAAGGGAAACATTGCACCCATCTTTAAAAAGGGTAGAAAGGAGGACCCTGGCAACTACCGACCTGTCAGCCTCACCTCTGTGCCTGGGAAGACCATGGAACAGATCCTCCTAGAAGCTATGCTAAGGCATGTGGAGGACAGGGAGGTGATTTGAGACAGATGACATGGCTTCACCAAGGGCAAGTCCTGCCTGACCAACATAGTGGCCTTCTATGATGGAGTGACTACATCAGTGCATAAGGGAAGATCTACAGATGTCGTCTGTCTGGACTTCTGTAAGGCCTTTGACATGGTCCCCCACAGCATCCTTCTCTCTAAATTGGAGGGAGATGGATTTGATGGGTGGACAGTTTGGTGGATGAAGAGTTGGTTGGATGGTGACATCCAGAAGGTAGTGGTCAACAGTTCAATGTCCAGATGGAGAATGGTGACAAGTGGGATCCGTATTGGGACCAGTTCTGCTCAATATCTTCATCAATGACATGGACAGTGGGATCGAGTACACCCTCAGCAAGTTTGCAGACAACACCAAGCTGAGCGCTGCAGTTGACATGCTTGAGGGACAGGATGTCATCCAGAGGGACCTGGACAGGCTTGAGAAGTGGGCCCGTGTGACCCTCATGAGGTTCAACAAGGCCAAGCGCAAGGTCCTGCACCTGAGTCAGGGCAACCTCTGCTATCAATACAGGCTGGCGATGAAGCAGCCAGTGGAGAAGGACTTGGGGGTACTGGTGGACGTAAAGC
Organism: Chionis minor; assembly: GCA_013398295.1. Lineage (NCBI taxonomy): Eukaryota > Metazoa > Chordata > Aves > Charadriiformes > Chionidae > Chionis > Chionis minor. The sequence continues at coordinate 9,740 of VZSF01008290.1, read as the reverse complement.
TAGACATGAGCTGACAATGTGCGCTCGCAGCCCAAAAGACAACTGTATCCTGGGCTGCATCAAAAGAAGCATGGCCAGCAGGTTGAGGGATGTGATTCTGCCTCTCTACTCCACTCTGGTGAGACCCCACCTGGAGTACTGTGTCCAGCTCTGTAGCCTTCAGCCCAGGAAAAACATGGACCTGTTGAAGCAGGTCCACAGGAGGGTCACAAAAGTGATCAGAGGGCTGGATCGAGTCTCCTATGAGGACAGGCTGAGAAAGTTGTTGTTGTTGAGCCTGAAGAAGAGAAGGCTCTGGGGAGACCTTACTGCAGCTTTTAAGTACTTAAAGGGGGCCTACAGGAAAGGTTCTGAGCAACCTGGTCTAGTTGAAGATGTCCCTGCTCATTGCAGGGGAGGCTGGTCTAGATGACCTTTAAAGGTCCCTTCCAACCCAAGCCATTCTATGATTCTATAATTCTGTGATTCTATGGTTCTATGGTTTTATTTTAGGAGAGGAGTCATACGTCACACAGAGCCTACTTTCTATTGAATGGTCAGCTGGACATACAGAGAAGGAAGGATATTTAGCGTACTTCAGCCAAACCCTCGGTCTGAACAATGAGGAGATCAAGACCCCACACATACTCCTTTCAAAGCACCCAAGGGAGTTAGTGCTTTTCTGCACCTTCTGAAGCTGGTTTTCTGAAGTATAACTGTCTCCTAGTCTAAAGGCTAAAAAACCTCAGATGCATATTATCATCATGATTGAAGAGAGCTTTCAAAAAGAAGGATTCTTACTTAGTAGAAATATTTTCTGGACAGCAGTTGCAAGAGTTGAGAAAAGAGTCCCGCTCCACTGGACTTCTAAATGCATTCTTAAATACCTTTGAACAATATGCACGGTTTTAGGACAGTGTTTCTCACTACATCTGCAGTGGCATCAGTCATTGTGAGAAACACTTGGAGCTTCTCAGAGTGGGTGAGAGGTGGATGCTTAAAATTCATAGCTTTACATGTGGAACAGTCTTTAGAGAATCATTTCCTTACACCAAGAAGGGCCTGCATATATTTCAAAATCTGATTGCTGAAGAGGAAAGAGAAGTACTGCTAGAGTTGACTTAGTCCCTCACCTCAGTTAAAAAAAAAAAGAAAAAAAAAAAAGAGGTGACATCATTAAGCACCAGAGAATAGTTCAGAAGCATATAAGAAGCTTTTAGTGTATGAGAGAAGAAATGAAACCAAGTGATGTTTTGTACCATTTATGACAAACAGGCTACACAGAGAAGTAATTTCAGGAACATAAGTAGAAGGTAAGAATGTGTTCAATTGATGAGGTAACGTGCAATATTAAAGAATGACAATTTTTGGATGGGTGCAGTTGGAATTTTAAGTGATTACTTGGGATTCTGCATTGAAAGAGATGTACAGGGAGATGAATTTCCTTGCTACTTGTCCATTTAATCTGTTTCTTGCTTGTATTCTCAATTGGGCTGTGGTGCTTTGGCTATTCTGGTTAGTTTTTCATAACTAAAATCACAAATCTCCACGGAAAAAAAAAAAGAAAACAACCAACCAACAAATCAAACCCACTGTTGGTGAGCTGCTGACTCATCTGTCTGGCACTTTTTTAAAAAAATAGAACTGGAATTTTAATTGAGATAGGAAAGAGAAATGAGACTATCAGAATAAAAGAAATAAAGGAGAATAAGATTACACTTCTGTCATGCCTTTATATGGATATCAAATGCAGCCCATGTCAATACTACTTTTGGGGCTTTTGTTTTGGTACATCAAAAGATGCATGACCAGCAGGTCGAGTGAGGTGATTCCGCCCCTTTACTCCACCCTCTTGAGACCCCACCTGGAGTGGTGTCTAGCTCTGGGGCCACCAACATAAGAAGGGCATGGACCTGTTGGAGCAGGTCCAGAGGAGGGCCACGAAGATGATCAGAGGGTTAGAGCATCAGTGATGTGAGGACAGGCTGAGAGAGTTGGAGTTGAGAGTTGAGGCTGAGAGGGCCTGGAGAAGAGAAGGCTCCAGGGAGACCTTACAGCAGCCTTCCAGTACTTAAAGGGGGCCTACAAGAAAGCTGGAGAGGGACTTTTTACAGGGGCATGTAGTGATAGGACGAAGGGTAATGGCTTCAAACTGGAAGAGAGTAGATTTAGAATAATTATTATGAAGAAATTTTTCACTATGAGGGTGGTGAAGCACTGGAACAGGTTGCCCAGGGAAGCTGTGGAGGCCTCATCCCTGGAAGTATTCAAGGCCAGGTCAGATGGGGCTTTGAACAACCAGATCTAGTGGGAGGTGTCCTTGCCCATGGAAGAGGGATTGGAACTAGATGATCTTTAAGGTCTCTTCCAACCTAAACCATTGTATATTTCTGTATTTATTGCTCAGCACCTCTATTTGCTCCACAGTTCTGAGCAGCATGGAGATAGGGACAGTGTAATATTGAAACATCTGACTTGGCTGCTATCTAACATCATGAATAGAAAACTATTTCTTCCCCCTTTCCCCCAGTGGCAGACAGACTGGCTTTAAAACTGGATTCAAATTTTGCTGTTGATCATAAATAAATCAGTCCCGATCCTCACCTGGAATGAACTGGGCTAACCAGACTGAAGAACACTTGATTTGTAGACAACTGAAAGTCTTGCCTTTTCTGCTTAGAAATAAGGGAGGATTATGTCCTCTTCCCAAAAGGGAAACCCAGCAAACTAAGATGAAACCAGCAGGCTCACTAAAATACTATGCCTTGGAAAGCTACAACAATTTTGCAGCCCCAAACCTACTAAAATGGTTTCCCATTTTTTTTAAACAGGGTTGGATAGTATTCAAAGTTTTAAGTCAAAAAACTTTCAGTACTAAGCTCTATTCTCATCCAGGCCCCTTTGGTAAGTGCTTATTTCTTCTTTTAAGGTCTGTATCCTGTTCTGGAACTAAAAACTAGTGGATACAGCCATGCTTACAGGCCAGCCCCCTTTGACTCGCAGTTTTACTGAGTGGCAGCTCCAATAAAACAAGGCAAGGTTCCTGCCCTGCATAGGCACTCTCATTTTCCCCTGGTGTGTTTTGGGTTGAATTGAGAAACTTTATACTGACATCACATTCACACAGGATCTCCGCACTAGGAATGGTCCTAGGAACTGCACCAGTTGCTTCTCTACCTGCTAGGTGCCAGTGGCAAAAATGTGTCTTCAAGCATACTAGGTTGGGACAAAATTAAGAAACAGAAAGAGGGGTCAGGTAGAAAAATTCTGCTCTAGAAACACGTGGGCACATGTGGATAGACCAGCCATTTCAAAATGTTAGCATAATGCACTGATTTGTTAGTGCCTTCTCTGAAGTGCTGTGATCAAGGCATCAATTCACGTAATCACTCGCAACATACAACACCATTACCTTGTCTTTGAAGGACGCATACTCCCCTGAGAATCCCTTATTTTGTGTTGTCAATTATTGTTAATGATGATCTCAAATGCAAGTGCAGATGACGCTCCCTTAATACAATTTCTTTCTGTGTATCCTTTTTTTGGAAGCTGCCAGAAGCCTTTAGTTTGGTATTGATACATATACCAATATTGATGAAACACAGCTTTGATTTCCCTTTGTTCCCTCCTTCTCTCTATCACTGACTCATTTACATTTCAGAAATCAGGAATGATAAAAAATGTAGGCTAGGAACTAATATTAAAAATGCGACTTGGAAGAAATACAATTTATGCCATTATCCTTTATCTTTCAAGCAGCTAAAATGATCACTAATATTTCATAAATGAAAGGGAAAAATTAAGATGCAACTCTTGCAATTGGGCTGTATTATAAATAGGAATTATTAGGGAATTTCAAGAGAGCTTTATTTGGGAGAACAAGAGCCTTTGAGAGGAAGTAAGATGTGTGCTCCCAAATCCCCCAATGACAGCTTTTGAAAAATATTCCCTTAAGTCATTAGATTACTTTAAAAAGCCTGGCAGAAACATTGAGGGCAGTAGCTTGTAAAGCCATAAATCTGACCTCATTCCTAAGTGACCAGAGCTTGCAGACTGTGGCTGTTTCATTTCGTCACAATGCAACACACCACAGACTGGTCTGCCTCCTACATTATGCAGCTACTTGTCCAGGACATTTTTTTTTCTTAACTGGCATGGTTTCTGGAGAACTTTCTGTTTCTGTGTAGATTTCTAGGTAGTTGCTCCTCTTGCTTCCTCAACTCCAACCCACTTCCTACCACTGCTTCCCAACTCTCTCTCCTCCCCCCCACAGCTGCCTCAGTGTCCTCACCTGCCTCTTTACTCCTGCCTCTCTTCCAGCCATACCAGCAGGGGCTCAACCTAAGAGGCCAAACAAAATTAATCAATTTGGGACCTGCTCTGAGGTCTTTTCCCCGGGGCTGGAGTGCTCCAAATAGAGAGTCACTATTTCAGTTAAAATCCAGCATCATCGGAAAACAGTATTCCCACAGATTTTAGATTTTATGATGCATCATTATTGATTTCTCCGTTGCTTCATGTTGATTGACCTCAGCTGAAATGTGTGTTTTTGATATAAAGTAGTTCACTGTTGTCCCCAATTTAAATACCTAATTTGAGAAAATGGCCTGAAAGAATGAAAGGCACTTTTGAAGGGCAAGGCCACTTTCAGTCAAAGAAAGCTTGGAAAGGGTTTCTTCACATGGCTGTCACCATCAATTCATCAGAAGGAAAACTTTCTTCCCCTAAATGATAGCATAGTCATAGTGCAGTCCACACCTACAATAGCAGGATCAACACCTGCCCTCCATGCTGTACCCAACAGAAATATTCACAGCACAATCCACAAACACGATCAAACCTGTGTCTCACTCTTCATCCCACCCTGCATCTCTAGCCTGTGATAGCTCTGACCAAAGGCCTCTGGATCCTGGGAGTGGCAAAAAGAGATAGTCTAGGGAGGAATATCATACTAAGTCAAACATACAGCAATGTTTTTATCATAAGCTCCCCAACCTCTGGCTTCCCGAGCAGGATGTTGTTCTCACGTCTTAGAAACCCTCACAGTATACTTCTCTTCATTAACTTTTCCTGTTTCCACTTGAGTTGCCCTAAACTCTTTGCTGCCAGTGCAGCTTTGGCCAGGAGTACCACACACAAGAGCTGCCTCTACTTGCTTGTTTTCAACCTACCTCCTGCTAATTTCACCTGATAGCCCTTATTCCTCTTTTAAGAGAGCAGTCATTTCGCTCTCCATTTGCACCAGGGGCACTTAAAGAACATCCATTAACATAAGGACAAATATTTTAAAGACTCACAAATTAAGAAATCTGAGAATCCTTTTGAACAAGAAAACAAAGTTTTTTCACAGTTTCATGTGTATTTTAAATGAAGAGTGGTGATGATGAAAGAACAGTCTCGAGCTGGAGAGGATTCATAATCCTGCGCACCTAGGAGCTGGCTGCACTTAGCTTTAAATGAGACTCTCTGGAAGGGTCTATGGATGGAGAACATTACCAAAGCCCCTGCATACTGTTTGTGAGTTTTCATTTACATTAAACAGAGATAAGTTGGCCACCTACTGTTCATATTTGCATATCAGATGGTTTTGTCTCACATCAAGAGAAACTAAATGGTTTTAGTTTAAAACAGATGGCAAACCATTGGCAGGAGCTTTCAGAGGCATCAACAATTGTACAGTAAAGTAGGACTCATAGGACAGATGAGAAATTAAATACCCAGTGCTAGAAAGTGACCTGAAATTAAATCCAAGGTATAGGCCATCACACAGCAGGGTGTTGAAAACCTTCCTACAGATCTGCATTCTGCAACTAGCTCCTGTCTCTCTCAAGGACAGAGCAAAACCCCCATTCTGAAAGAAGATTGACTTTTGGAGAGATGAAAATCTGCATCCAAGATCCATCTGGATCAGGCTATTTGCATGTTTCTCACAGATTGTTTCAAACAGAGTTCCCATGTCTCCTGAGCCAGGTGAGAAAAACTCGGTAAGACAGAACAGCTGAAACAAAACACTGCAAAAGCAACTTGTAGTCATAGAAGACTACAGCCTATCAAACATGAGCATACAAAAGATATTCCTCAAAAACACACACATAAATAACCCATTATCTAGGTTGTCACCTGCAGCTCACCTACCTGAAATCCTGATTTAAACCCCTGGCTGGGGAAATACTTCTGTCGGGATACACAAGCAGGTCAGTAAGCACAACCATGCTGAGGGGTTACCATAACTGGCATGATTGGAAAGACTCACATTTCACCTTGCCTCAGTGCAGAGTGCTGAGCATGGGGGGCAGCTCTTCGTCTGGTGCAAGAGCTGCTGCTGGGATTAAGAGTGCTCCCCTGTAATAGGGAGCCTGCCTGCAGGCTATCCCTGCTGCAGGAGATGAATATGAAAGCTGCCACATAAATATTCTTGCTGCTTAGAAACAGAAGTACAGGCCAAGGGCTGTTTAATTCAGTCTCGAGAAACTGAGTCAACCAGACACCTAGAGTGACAGCTTATGTGACACTTAGGTGAAGCTGGCCCCACAAGCTTTTGCCACAGCACAGAATACTGTTTCTGTATGTCAGCTAACTCATCCACTACCATTATCATCATTGCCAATCAACCATCATGCCTAAACATCCTTCTAGCATCCCTATTCATCCCTTCATGACACTCTGAACTTTTGATCATCTTGAACTTTGGTTCTCATCCTGCTGGGAGCTCTGCAAGAAGATAATCATTTTGAGGAAATCCAAAATAAGAACTGGAGGTTTACTCCTTCCGTAGGCACTGACAAGTTAAAAATTGTTTTGGATCCCATGGAAGGTTTTTTAATACTTTCAAAAATGCACTAAATGCCCTTTTCCCAGGGCTTCAAAGCTTCTCTTATTCAGAGAAGATAGAAGTTTTCTTATGCATGGATGTATTTTAATTATCTAGCAACAGTAGAGAAGGAGAAAGACACAGTCCTTCCAGAAAATGGGAGGTGTACATTCAGTTTCTCCCGGGATCACACAGTCCCTCTTCCTTACACTTTCTCATAACTCTTCAGTGAATCAAAACTCTTCTGCAGATGAGCCTAAGCTGAACCAAATGATTTTGAAGCCTGTGATGTTTTTCCGTAGCTGTTTTGTCTCTCCACTCAGAGCTCTTTCCACAGCCTAGCCCTCCTGGGCTCCTTAATAGGACCCCCAGGCCTTCCAAAATTCCCGGAAGAATCACGCTTAAGTGGAGTCAGCACTTAGGTTTCCATTTTCATGTGAATGATTATGTGCCACTGGTTTAACTGATTTGGTTGGTTTTTTTCTGAATCATCAGAATGAAACTCTATTGCAACTCAAAAAATTTGCACTAATGTTGACATAACATTTTGACTTTTCACATAGTTTTGTATCCAAGACAAGTTGGCAAGATTGCTAGATGCACATGTGCTACACTGCTGAATCTGTCATTTTTAATAGAAAAATCCTTCAGTCCAAAAACTTTGCTCCCCTGTGTTCTTGCTCTCCTTATTCCCTATTGACTCGCCGAGGAGACCAGCTCCAGTGCAGGTAAGTCCGCACTGGGGACGGGAATCGAGGTGAAAAGGACCTGCCAGTGGTTCTTTTTGGGGCTTCTGAAGCCGGGAAACACGGCCAGCTCGTGCCGGCACCGACAGCTCGTGGGAAGGCGGCTGACGTGGCAGGGGCGGAGCCAGCGCCACCCGCCGCAGTTCTAAACGGGCCCTTCAGCAGCGTGGTGGTGGGGTGTTGCGTGCTCGGCAGTGTGGTCCGTGCTCAGATAAGTCAGGTGGGGGTCACTGGTCCCCCTCTGGCTCGAGAGGCAAACTCAACTAGTGGCCATTGCCCTCCCGAAAGAGAACGTAGTCATGGTTACTGCTGCTCTGAAAGCCATTGCTAGAAGGAACGTGGTGACCCAGACAGCGCTCCCGGACAAACATGCAGCCGTGCAGGTCTCTGGCTGCCGGAGTGCCTGAGCCTGTCACTGGCACTGGAGGGCAGCAGAGACAGCAACCTGCCTGTGGTGCAAGCAGGGGAACGATCTGCCCAGCCTGGTGGTGGAGCTGGGAGAGGAGGTGGAAAGGCTGAGAAGTATTAGGGAGCGTGAGAGGGGGAGATAGGTTGGTGGAGCCACACTCTGAGGCAAAGGCAGCAGGGAGAGGGTGTGCAGGAAGCAAAGGATCTCCTCCCTTTCCACCAGGCAGGAGGAGGGCAACAAAGAGTGTTGGGGAGGGGACTGGAAGCAGGTCCCTGGTCGGAGACGCAAGTGAGTCCCCGCCTGGCCTCCCTTGCCTTCCCAGCTGCCCTTATGTAGCAGGTATGGGGCTCTGGAACTTGAGAGCCAGGCAAGTGAAGAAACAAATGAAGAGTCTTTGGTGGGGGTTGCCTGGGATGAGGTGGTCTGCCCCACGCATTAGGACTGCTTCTGTCAAGAAAAAAATAGGAAGGTAATTGTTGTAGGTGATTCCCTTCTGAGGGGAACAGAGGGCCTCATGCTGAACAGATCCATCCCACAGGGAAGTTTGCTGCCGCCCTGGGGCTCAAGTTAGGGATAGCACCTGGAATACCCTGGTCTGCTATGGCCCTCTGATTATTATCTGCTCCTGGTTGTGCAAGTTGGGAGGGATGAGATTGCAGACAGGAGTATAAAAGTGATTGGAAGGGACTTCAGGGCACTGAGGTGACTGGTCGAGGGATCAGGAGCACAGGTAGTGTTTTCCTCAATCCCTTCAGTGGCAAGGAAGGACACTGATTGGAACAGGAAAACACACCTATAAATACAAGGCTCAGGGGCTGGTGACACCAGTGGAATTTTGCTTTTTGCTATCACGGGAAGGTTTACATGGCACTGGGCATGCTTTAAGAGGGCTTTAAACTAGGTGCAGAGGGGGAAGGGGATAGAATCGAGCTTGTTAGAGATGAGCCTAGGGGCAGCGTACCAGCACTGGGGTGGAAATTGATAGCCCAGCTCAAGTGCATCTATACCAATGCACACAGCATGGGCAACAAACAGGACGATCTGGAAGCCGTTGTGAAACAGGATAGTTATGATATAGTCACCATCACAGAAACATGGAGGGATGACTGGAGTGCTGCAATGGATGGCTGTAAGCTCTTCAGAAGGGATAGGCAGGGAAGGAGAGGCAGTGGGGTGCTTCTATATGTTAGGGAGTGTTTTGATTGTATGGAGCTCAGTGACTGTGAAGGCAAGGCTGAGTGTTTATGGGTAAGGATGAGGGGGAAGGTCAACAAGGCAGATATTCCATTGGGAGTCTGTTATAGCCCACCCAATCAGGATGAAGCAATAGATGAAGCATTCTACAAGCAGCTTACAGAAGTCTTGCAATCCCCAGCCCTTGTCCTAGTGGGGGACTTCAACTTACCAGACATCTGCTGGGAATGCAACACAGCAGAGAGGAAAGAGTCTAGGTGATTCCTGGAGTGTGTGGAAGATAGCTTCCTGACACAGCGGGTAAGTGAGCCTACCAGGGGAGGTGCCTCACTAGACCTGCTGTTCACAAACAGAGAAGATCTGGTGGGTGATGTGGTGTCTGGAGGCCACCTTGGGCTTAGCAACCATGAAATGATAGAGTTCTCAATTCTTGGAGAAGTAAGGAGGGGGGTCAGCAAAACTTCTACCATGGACTTTCAGAAAGCAGACTTCAGCCTGTTCAGGGCACTTGTTGAGAGAGTTCCTTGGGAGACAGTTCTGAAAGGCAAAGGGGTCCAGGAAGGCTGGGTGTTGTTCAGGAAGGAAGTCTTAGAGGTGCAGG
>VZSF01008289.1:2158-19174 GCA_013398295.1 Chionis minor | reverse complement strand
GGCCTCGCTCCCGATGCGGGGCGGAGGGGGCGTGGGCAAACCCCGGGTGTGCCGAGGGGGCGTGGTCAGTGCCCGGCGGTGCCGAGGGGGCGTGGTCAACGTCCCGGTAGCGCTCAGGGGGCGTGGCCAAACCCCGGGTGTGCCGAGGGGGCGTGGCCAAATCCCAGCCGTCCCGAGGGGGCGTGGCCACNNGAGGGGGCGTGGCCACGGGCCTCAGGCTCTAAAGCCACTTTCCTTTTTTCTGCCCCCCCCTTAATTTTTTTCCTTTTTCCTTTTTCCTTTTTTCTTAATTTTTTAATTAAGATGTTGCAAATTCCAACAGCATTTTCGGTCACAGGGAAATACGGGAAGCCCCATCCCGGTGCTGCCGGTGCTGACGCCGGAGCAGGGCCCCCCCCCGCCGGCTGGGGGCTGCGCTCGACCCACCCCTCGAAGCAGAAGAAGCTCAAACCAGAGCGAGCCCGGCCCCGGGGCAGCAGGAACCTGCCCGACGTCGAATCATGGAATCATTTCGGTTGGAAAAGACCTAAATCCGATCATAGAATCCCAGAATCACACAATCGCTTGGGTTGGGAGAGACCTTCAAGATCATCCAGTCCAACCACCCACGCGGCTCGACCAGCTCCCGCCTCCCTCAGCACCGCGTCCACACGGCTCTCGGGCACCTCCAGGGACGGCGACTCCACCCGCTCCCCGGGCAGCCTCTTCCAATGGCTGGTAACTCTTCCAGTGGAAAAATGGTTCCTAAAGTCCAGCCGAAACCTCGCCTGGCGCAACTTGAGGCCGTTTCCTCTTGTCCGATCGCCTGGAGAAGAGGCCGGCGCCCGTCTCGCTGCATCCTCCTCTCAGGAGCTGTAGGGTGAGGAGGTCTCCCCTCAACCTTCTCCAGGCTAAACAATCCCAATTCCTTCACCCACTCCCCATAGGACTTGTTCTCCAGACCACTCATGGGTTCCGTTGCCCTTCTCTGGACACACTCCAGCCCCTCAATGTCCCGCCTACACTGTGACACCCAAAACTGGACACAGCACTCGAGCTGCGGCCTCACCAGTGCTGAGTACAGGGGCACAACTGCTGCTCTGCTCCTGCTGGCCACACTCTTCTTGTTACAGGTCAAGATGCTGTTGGCCACCTTGGCCACCTGGGCACACGCTGGCTCATGTTGTCCACCAGGACCCCCAGGTCCTTCTCTGCCGGGCAGTCTCCAGCCACTCCTCCCCCAGTCTGTAGTGTCCATGGGGTTGTTGTGACCCAAGTGCAAGACTTGGCACTTGGACTTGCTGAACTTCATTGAACTGGTTTCATCCCATCAATCCAGCCTGTCCAGACCCCTCTGCAGAGCTTCCTACCTTCCAGCAGATCAACACTCCCGCGTATTTGGTGTCTCCTGCAAACTGACTGAGGGTGCGCTCCATCCCCTTGTCCAGATCGTCAATAAAGATGTTAAACAAGACCAGCCCCAAACATCCTGTGGCCTTGGCCACATCTTAGTGCATTTGGGGCTGTGGAGCTAAACCCAAAATACATTAAAAAAACCTCTGTAGAATTTCTGGTGGAAACATCTATACTCCATCCTCTAGCTTGGTAACAAAGGCGACGTGTGCTTTCTCCACTGAAATAACAAGAAATAAGGCAAGAAGATGCCAACCAGAGAGTGGCAGCACATGCGGTGCCAGAGGAGAATTCCTGGGGGATCGCAGAGCTCCACAGGGAGCAGCCCCAACCGCCCCAAGCATCCACCACTGCTGGAGGCGCATCCAGGCTCTGTCGCCTTCCAGGAGGCCGTGCAGGTGGTTTTGGAGGTCTTTGACCTTCCCCAGAGACGCCTGAATTTCCTGGGTAGAAGCCCCCGAGGCCTCCTCAGTAGTGACCTGAAGGGTTTTCTTCACATAGGGCTCAGGGGCATGTCCAGGAGCTCCCCAGTTCCTCTCCCAGGCAGCTCCAGGGGTGTTTTGGCTCCTCTGGAGATGGTTGGGTTCTCAGGTAGCATCCCCAGACTCCTTGTAGCTTGCTCCCCAAGGTGTTTGGTCCATGTTGGAGGCAAGTCCATGCTCTGCACCTTGCTGGGACTCGCCCAAGGCAGCTTGAGAGTATTTTGCCCTTCCCTGGATACGGCTGAAGTCCTGGATAGAAGACGCGTATCACCCCTAGGCAGCTCCCTGAAGGGTTATGTCCATGTTGGAGGCAGGTCCATGCCTTGCAGCTCCCCAGGACTCCTCCCAGGCAACTCCTGGAGCGTTCTGATTTCTTCTGGAGAGCGAGGAATTCCCAGGCAGCAGGTCGGACTCTTTGAAGGCAGGTCCACAAAGAGCATTGTCTATTTCGGAGGCAGGTCCGTGTCCGGGGGCTCCCCAGGACTTCTCCAAGGGATCTCCAGGGGCGTTGTGGCTCCGTTCTCTCTGGAGAACGCTGGCTAAACAGGAACAAACCGCCCCGGAGCGACAGCAGCAGCGCGAAGGCAACGCTGCGATTCTCGGTCTGACCCGTAACGCCCTGGCGCCGGGCTGCACCGACATCCGCGCGGCACTGGGCGGGCTGGGAGGCCCCCACCGCGGGACGGCTCCATGGGGTGGCTCCGTAGGGTGCCTACGGGACAGCCATGTCTATAGGGCCCTCCATGGGGCCATTATGGGGCGGCAGTGCCTATAGGGCCCTTCACTGGGTGGCTATGGGGTGGCTGTGGGGCAGGATTGCCTATAGGGCCCTCTGTGGGGGAGCTATGGGACAGCAGTGCCTATAGGGCCCCCCACGGGGTGGCTATGGGGCAGTGATGCCTATAGGGTCCCCCATGGGGTGGCTATGGGGCAACTATGGGACAGCGGTGCCTATAGCACTCTCCACAGTGTGGCTACGGGGCAGATATGGGGCAGCTATGGGACAGCGGTGCCTATAGGGCCCTCCATGGGGTGGCTATGGGGCAGATATGGGGCAGCAGAGCCTATAGGGTCCCCCATGGGGCGACTATAGGACAGCAGTGCCTATAGGGCCCTCTGCAGGGTGGCTACGGGGCAGATATGGGGCAGCAGAGCCTATAGGGCCCTCTACAGGGTGGCTATGGGGCAAATATGGGACAGTGGTGCCTATAGGTCCCTCCATGGGTGGCTATGGGGCAGATATGGGGCAGCAGAGCTTATAGGGCCCTCCATGGGGTGGCTATGGGGCAACTATGGGACAGTGGTGCCTATAGGGCCCTCTGTGGGGTGGCTGTGGGGCAGTGATGCCTATAGGGCTCTCCACGGGGTGGCTATGGGGCAGATATGGGGCAACTATATGAGCCCTGGGGCGAGGAGTGGGCTCAGCCACGGGGCAGCGGGAGAACTTCACACGAGGGTCTGAAATACATTTTTAAAGAACCCGCTCGTTTTCATAGCACTATATTTAGCGACAATAACATTCGCTTCTCAGTTTATTATTTTTTGAATTCTTCGTTACTTTTAAGTCACAGAAGAATTTGAGCCGAATGAAACCTCTACGGGTTGTTATCGCATTTTTATGGCTTGATGTATTGTTTAAAGATCAGCAGGAGCAATTTGAAAGGAGCTTAAAAAGGATAAAATTGCGTTCCAGTAACAGCAATGGTGCCTTTTCCTTTTAAAGCCGTTATATTTAGCAACTGGTTCTACTGCACACAGAGGGAAGCAATGACAAAATCCCTGCTCCGATGAAGTGGGAAACTCTTACCAGCACCCGCGGGAGGTGGATAACGCGAAGGCCACCAGTGGGGTTAAAATCTGGTCTCTGGTGGGACCTGGGGCAGTGCTCCTTGCAGGTACCTCTGGGAAGCTGATGTTGAACTTCCTCAGCCAACACAGCCCCGCTCCGGCCGCTCCGTTCGTTCCCTGGAGGATGGAAAGGAGACGAGAAGTACCTGACTCGTAACAACACTCCAACAGCCGCCGTCTCCAAACGCTCCCATTTTTCCCCTCCTGGTGGGAACCGTGTGCCTTGGAACTGGGCAGCGACGGCCAAACTGGTTTGCTTGGTGATTGCTGCTTTGCTCGGTGGTGTTCTCCTTCATGAGGTAGCTTTACGTTGAATTTTTTGGCTTGATTTTCCATTTTCAGCCAATGAAACCAAATTGAAAACGATGGGAGAAGTTGGTGAGAACTTTGAGGTAAATTAAAAAAAAAACACCCCGCCCCCAAAAAACAAACCCCCCCAAAGCCCCCCAACCTTCTGCAATGGCAGTCCTTCTTCTGCTTAATGGACCACAGAATCGCAGAACGTTTGGCGTTGGCAGGGACCTCTGGAGATCGTCTGGTCCAACCCCCTGCCAGAGCAGGGTCACCCAGAGCAGGGGGCACAGGATGGCGTCCAGGCGGGTTGGGAACATCCCCAAAGTCGGAGACTCCACCACCTTTCTGCGCAGCTGGATGGAAACATTTGACAGTTTTAAATCTGCTTCTCAGAATTTATCTCTTTGAATGGGGCAACTTTTTCCTTCTCTGTTTCTTCACTGAGATTCTGGATTGCAAATCCAGTGAGAGGAGTGTATTCGTTGTCTTTCCAGTCTCTGTTTTGGAGGAGAAAAAGCTTCGAGAATCAACCTGCACTGCTGCCTCTGATGTACCCTGCCAGCAGCATAATTCTGGACCTGGTTAGAGTAGAATCACAGAATGGTTTGGGTTGGGAGGGACCTTAAAGATCATCTAATTCCAACCCCCTGCCCTGGGCAGGGACACTCCCACCACACCAGGTCGCTCCAAGCCCCGTCCAACCTGGCCTTGAACCTCCAGGGATGGGGCAGCCACAGCTGCTCTGGGCAACCCCGGCCAGGGGCTCCCCACCCTCACAGCCAGGAATTTCTGCCCAAAAGCTCATCTAAATATCTCGTCTTCCAGTTTAAAACCATCCCCCCCTCATCCTGTGGCTCCACTCCCTCGTCCCGAGTCCCTCCCCAGCTTTCCTGGAGCCCCTTTCAGACACTGGCAGGGGCTGGAAGGTCTCCCCGGAGCCTTCTCTTCTCCCGGCTGAACCCCCCCAGCTCTCCCAGCCTGTCCTCCCAGCAGAGGGGCTCCAGCCCTCCCAGCATCTCCGGGGCCTCCTCCGGCCCCGCTCCGACAGCTCCGTGTCCTCCTGCTGCTGGAGGTTCAGAGCTGGACACAATATTCCAGGGGAGCCTCACGAGAGACGAGAAGAGGGGCAGAATTACCTCCCACCACCTGCTGGCCAGTCTGGCTTCCCGTAAGCTTTAGAGCAGCAGTTCACAGATCTCAGGAGTGCCGGTAATTTTCCGCTCTTTGCCGTTTAGCAAAGATATTGGGAAAGCGCGTTCAGGAATTTAAGCTGGGCTTGTGAAGGTGTGCTTTTCCTTGAACAGTTTTGTGAGCCACTTTCCAAGAACGTGGCAATACCTGTTCCCTTTGTTGTTGGAAACTTTCCTTCCTTTCTTTCTCCAAAGCAAGACTGTTCTCATGGCATAAAGCTGGGGAGGTCGGGAGTCTTCCAGAATTGGAAGGACTGTAGGGGAGGTGGAGGAGGAGCAGAGACAGACAGACTTTCTTTGGAAGACCTTGGAGGTGAAGAGAAGATGCAGGCTAATTTTCTGCTGATAATATCCTTTTTTCCATCATCGTGGTTTCACCCCGGCCGGCAGCCGGGCCCCCCGCAGCCGCTCGCTCGCCCCCGCCCTGGGATGGGGAGAGAATGGGAAAAGTGAGGAGAAACTGCTGGGTTGAGGTACAGACAGTTTAATGGGGAGAGCAAAAGCCGCACGCGCAAGCGAAGCAAAACAAGGGCTCCGTTCCCTGCTCCCCGTCGCAGGCGGGTGTGCAGCCAAATCCAGGAACACCGGGCTCCATCCCGTGGAACGGTGGCGCGGGAGGAGCACGAACGGCCTGGAGGTTGTGCAAGTGCTGCTTAGCCGTAACAAAAACATCTTAACAAGAACACGTCTAAAAATGGAGAAGTTCAGATTTTAATTAGAAAACCTTCCGTTTCCAGCCCAGCATGAGAAAATCAAGGCAAAAAAAAAAGTGCTGCTCAGTTGACTGCAGCAGCGTCCGTGCACCCAAACGGATTTCGGAGGGAAGGGTGAGGCGACGGACTTCCATCCCAAAGAGCATCCCATTCCATGCGCCCGATCCAGGCAGAGGCCGTTGCCCACTCTGCCTCACCGACCCACAGGGTCCTTTTTGGGTGTTTTTCTGCAGGGAAAGAGCCAGCCTGGCTGGGGACGCTCTTCTTCTCCCTCCTGCAGTGGGAGCGAAGAGCGAAGGGTGCGTGTGGGGTCCCTGCAGATCCCGCGGTGCAACTGTCGTGTGCGGAGAAGAAAAAGCGTCTGCAATAAGCTGTGGGGAAAAAATGCGTGGAAGAATTCTAAGGAGACAAATGGCCTTTTGACTATTACTAGCATTCTTAAATTTTTCTTCTGCTCTTTGCTTGTAGAATCAGTATTTTGAGAACCCCAAGGTGACTCCAGAGAACGCCATTCCTGCTCCTGAAATGGTCGGCACCATCGGAGAACCACGCGTGTTCCAACCGCTCTGTAACTGCCAGACAGCAGCACAAAGCCCCAGACCACAGGGGCATGGGATGGTAATAGGTTTCTTTTTCACTTGTTTTTCTCATGAAGATTTATTCCTAGAAGCCGATTGAAACTTTTCAGATATTTTCTATGCTGCTGCAAGTACAGGATTTTTATTTAATACAGTAACAAATGGGTTTGTGCTTTTAAAATGTTATTATTGCTAAATATGGTGCTATTAAAATGAGCAGTTTCTTAAAAACCATATTTCAAATCCTCTTTTGAATTAATAACTAAACTGTTTATAAAACATATATTTTTTTCTTTTAGCATTCTATAATTCCCAGAGGATCTTTCTCTCTAAAGATCCGGGCCGAGCTACTCACTGTTGTTCTTATGGATCAGGTTAGTATACTCCATCCCATATTTTGCATGTAAATACTTTTTATTACTGAACGGCTTGTGTAACTTCTGCTGGCTAACATATTATTAAAATTAATGCAACGTATTTTTGAGATTAAAATACAGCGTAAAAATAAGCCGCTGAGATTTCTTGATTTTTTCTGACTAGCCCTCAAATAAGTTGACTGCGAGTGTGACTTGTAAATTTCTCTAACAACACTTCAGTTCTTTTTCAGCTCTACAAACCAACCATTTAAAGGTAGTAGCTGGATTTGTGCCCTTGATTATGAACACTGTTATAACACGGGTTTCTGCTCAAGCAAGGTAAGAGCATTTTAACAGTATTTTGCTATTTAGGGCAAACTACTTAACCCTGCCATTCAATATTGCCCAAAATATTTTTGTCTTCCCTCCTGTGATTTTGGCTTCTAGTCTCACTGCTTTGAATGTCAAACGTAGCAATGACTATTTGACTTAAAATTGCCAAAGTTGCGTAGGTGCAGTAAATGGCAAATCTGAATATTGCCATTATACGGCACATTTTGCAAATGTAAAGCAAAGCTTTAAAATAGAATGCCATAATAATTGTATTAATGTTATTTTTTGTTATAGGAACTAGTGGCTAAATATTTTCAGCAAACGGCGATGGGAATGTTGCAGTCGCTCTCCAGTTGTCCAGCACAGCTCCGAAGGAGCTTCCGATCACCGCCAAGCACATCTCGACAACAGATCTGAGGAGCCAAGTGTAGCACTTTCAAAAAATGAATCTATAAACTGAAAAGATTTCAACTATTTCTATGCATTTAAGAAGCATATTGCTTACTATGTGTTCTGGACTATTACAGACTTCTGGTTATTTTGGGAGCGGTTGTGATTTTTGGTTTGCCTTAAAAAAAAACACATCTCAATAAGATGGCACGCTGACCAAGTGGCTTTTCTAGCTTTCCAAGTATCTGTTGCTCCGAGGAATTACCATTTGATGATAAAAATTCGTGCTGGTCTGTAATGGTGCCTACAGTTGTATGGATAGTTTAAAATCCGGATCTGTTAACCTGTGTGGAAGTCCTGCCGTCAAACCCTGGCACCATGTTTGGTTCAGCTCATCGCATTTGCCTCTAGCACAGGAAAGCTATTTTTGGTCTGCCAGAACGAACTAGGTTGGGTGGACAGGTTCTGTTTTGGCAGAATTGCAAAACTGGAGACAAGCATGCTTTGTAAAATACTAACTTCTATCTTTTCACCTCTACTGCGTGGCCCCCTTTCTTTTCCCTCTGTTAACAGCAATTATGGGGCAGTGTGATGTCTAACAGGTACTGTCAGCTTATCAAAAAAATTAGCATGTTTCCTAGTTCTGGAATTTAGTATTGTGGTCACATGGAAAGACATTTCTTTGGCTATTTTTCTAAAAAAATTAGCTTAATTGCTCTACGTTTCTCAGCCTCTCCTTAATAACTTCTGAACTCGACCAGTTTCAATGAAATTCAGCAGAGGAGCAAGGTCTTAAAGATGTGATAAAGTTCCTTCATGAACGTCAGTGTTTGGGCAGCAGACAATTAATTTTATTTTTAGCATCTTTGCAGTTAACACGTCCCCACAGCCCTGCTCCTGGCTACAGGCAGCCCCAAGGGGATGTGGAGGAGGAAACGCTTAGAAATGTGAGGGAGAAGAGGGAAGGTGGTATTGCAGGATGGGTAAGGAGTGTGAGGAAGAGGAAGAGGGGATATAAAGTCTGTGGAGATCTATAGAAGGTAACAGATCCCAGATCTGTGGAATACGCACAGATGTTTTGATCTGGACAGGCTGGATCCATGGGCTGAGGCCAATGGGATGAGGTTGAACAAGGCCAAGTGCCGGGTCCTGCACTTGGGTCACAACAACCCCAGGCAGCGCTACANACAAGCGACAGGACAAGAGGAAATGGCCTCAAGTTGTGCCAGGGGAGGTTTAGGTCGGATATTAGGAAAAACTTCTTTACGGAAAGGGTTCTCAGGCATTGGCACAGGCTGCCCAGGGAGGTGGTGGAATCGCCGTCCCTGGAGGTATTTAAAAGCCGGGCAGACGTGGTGCTGAGGGACATGGGTTAGGGGTGGGTTTGGCAGTGTAGGTTTATGGTTGGACTCGATGATCTTGAAGGTCTCTTCCAACCCAAGTGATTCTGTGATTCTATGTTCTTTTCTTTATGTGTGTGCGCATCTACAAAAGCATTCACTGCATAGAATGCCGAGATGTAATTATGAAGGGTGTTCTATTTTGTCAATACAGTATTTACAGAGCTATAAGCTCGACAGAATTTTAAAATGTCAGGTTATTCTGAATTTAGGCAATAGCAATTTTTAACAGTACACTGCAGACTGTTTTCCCTGTGAGTGGATAGCTCACCGATGACTTTCAGGACTCGCCATGTTGCACAGCAGCCTCCATGAACAACACGGGAAAAATTGGCTGGTAGAGTTCTCCCTCGCCGTGCTAATTTGTTTGAGCTCGTTACTGCCTGACCTGCCAGCGCGGATGGATCCCTCGGTGTCGACTCTCGCTGGATCAGCCAAGGCTTGAGAATTCCGGAGCTGTGCGTGGGCAACTTGCGCCAGACCCTCCCCGCGATCACGCTGGGCCGGTGGCAGCTGGGCTGATGCAGGTCAACATGCTCTTTCCTGTTAGACCACAAGAGGTCATTGATTCGCTAAATATTATTAGAAATTTGTGCCAACCTTTGGTTGTAACAACTTGAAAACATCGGTCAGGAGAACGACGCCGGTCTGGTTTGTATGCAAAAGGCCAGTTGGTCTCGAGAACTCTGAAAAATTGGAAAGTTAATTAATCTTTTTTTCTCTGCCCCCTGTTAAGGAGCTAAAGTTAAGGCTTGGGACTCAATAGCAGGAATATTACAATGTGTAAGATGAGTTTGTACAGAAAATGATTTAAACTTCCTCATTTTTTAAAAAACAAACAAGAAAATCTAATTGCCTTCAGCATCTTCTGACTGACGGCTATATGAAGTCACATACACAGTGAAGATGATGTGGCTGAAGTCTGGAATAATGTTTTAAATGTGGCCATTTCCCCTAATACAGCGCTCGTGTATCATTTATCCTTTAAATATAACTTCTACTGTATTTGCATTTTATATTTCAAAACTAGCTCTTTGAGGTTCATTCACTTCAGCCTCAACTGGTCTGCTTAAAAAAAGAAATCATAACGTTTATCTAATATTAGTCATAAACATGAAATTAGATTTTGATGTGGCAAAGATATTGTAGCTGGTCACAGTAATTGAATCTAAAACCGCATTTAGGACAACCTTGTTAAAAAGCAAACTGAGACTGCTTTTATTCAATCTAAGGAAGTATTTTCCGGAAGTTACGCAGGATAAATTACAAGATAAAATAATAATCATTTTCTTTAACTTCTTTTTACATTACAACTTGAAAAATTTTGAAGCGAGACCGGTCTGACCCTACAACATTGAAAATATTGACAGGCTTTGTGGCGAACGCTGCGCAGCCCTGCAGAC
This sequence comes from Chionis minor, assembly GCA_013398295.1. Taxonomy (NCBI): domain Eukaryota; kingdom Metazoa; phylum Chordata; class Aves; order Charadriiformes; family Chionidae; genus Chionis; species Chionis minor. Next base: position 8,795 of record VZSF01008289.1, on the reverse strand, counting down.
AGCGCTTCCCGTTTGGCTTCTCCTGTACTGGGTAAATTGGGTGGAATTAACGGGAAGATGTGAAAGGACTCACAGAGGCTGCAGTATGTGGTCACGGAAATCCAAGGGCCCAGTATTACAACTGAATTTTCAGACTGTAAAGCATCGACTCAGCTCCCACTGGAAAAGGTAAGAGCTTAAGTTCTTTTCTGTGCTGAGAAACCATCTTACTGAATTTTCCTTTATTGCAGATTTTTTGGAAGTTTGCTTGCTTGTAAAACCTTGATAAAATATGTGCTATGTCTGCCAGTTGCAGACACAATTTAATGAATATATAACATTATGGAATTTACATAATTAAAGGTAGGTTTTAGGATCTCTTGCACGCCTGATTCTTTTTGCCTGGTTAGACAAAGAGATTTCAAATTTATGTTGTAATGAAGAAACAGAATCTAAACCCACTTACTAAATTTTTTTATTATGGTTTTTTGGTTTTGTTTCAAGTAATTTCTGACTCGCCAGCCTTGGCCGGTAAAGGACAAAACGTTTCCTTAATAACTGCAAAGAGCTTTTTGGCTTTTTCACTAGGCAGCGCTCAGCGGAGAGTCGCAGTGTGAGGCAGCTTGACCTGCACCAACTTCTTGCTTCGTTGTGACACGCCGAATTAGCAGTTTGCCAGCCTCTTCCTTATTTTCCCTTTAAGCCATTTTATACGTCACCCCTAAACCACCAGATTTAACCACGCTGTCCTGCTTTCACAACGCGACAGGACAGGGAGCTAAACTGGCTCCAGTAAAAGCTTCTTGTGTATTTTTTTCCCGTTCCTAACTTTTGGTGTGCTCCTTAGATTAGGAGCAGGAACCTCCTTTAAAACCTCCCTGTTTTCTTGTTGAAGTGTACCAAAAATTTATGGTAGAAATTCTTCTTCAGTGATGATTACTCTAATGGCTTTTAAAACAAAGAAACAAACAAAGAAAGAAACAAACAAACAAACAAAACCTGAAACCCACCAGATTTTAAAGAAAAAAGAAGCTTTAAAACACCATACAGCAGGAGTTTAACCTTCTAATGAATAAGCCACATAATTAGAACCAAACAAGAACTCCTCTAGTCCATTAGGGGTGTTTGAAGACAGGATGCTCTTTTTAAGCTTTAGCTGCAAGACTTGATAAAAAGTTTGGCTTTTGGTGCTGTTAGAGCTGGTATAAAACAGGAGATTTTGGGCAAGAGACGCCAGCCAAAAAATTGAGGCTAAAACACCCTGATGTTTCCTTTTAAATTCATACAGGACTTCCCACTATGAGGAATTTTGTCAGCATATTATTTAATACCAGTGACACGTGTTAGTTTCATACTTTAATTTTCTCCTCATAATCACAGTCCAATGTATAACCTGTTACATGTGATCAGATTTTTTAAAAAATGAATCTTAGTTTAATATATTTAAATAGTTAGAATATTCTGGTGCTTAATTGTGTTTGAAAACTCAACTTAGATTGTGATGTTTTGCATGTACATCTCTACCAAAGTGAGAGAGATACAAAATTCAGTTTAATTTGGTGACCAACCTGTAGCATAGTCACACACGTAACCTATGTTTGTCTTAGTGTGGGGGGGTTTTATTGAATTTTTTTACATCTTTTACTATTTTAGTCATTGATACTTAAAGAGTTTTTTGCTTTTAGACAACTTTGACATCTTTGCCCACAAAGTGTGTGGTGACTTTGACTCATGCAGTGTAGTAACTGCAGCTCAAGGAAACAGCAGCTTTTATAATTGGGACTTGTTAGACTTGACATGAATAATAGCTTTGCAATGGATGGGGTTTGCTGGGTGGTGAGTTGATAAATAATGCTTCAAGCTTTCTAGCTCAAAATGAAATGTCATTTTAAAAAAGGGGAAAATGACAAAATATTGAAAGTTACATTCTGTAATTGAGCTGCAGCACAATGCCTGTATACCTATTATTTCTGATACACGTGGCTTCTTGTGAACCCCTGGTTTTAAATGTTCCTGATGAAATTAAGCTATCGATTGTGCCTGAGCCCAGTGGTTGACAAAATGAACACGGACTGGGTGAACTGGCCCTGCTCTATCAAAATGAGGGGAAAATGGGAGGTGGCGGAGTGTGATATCAAGGGCAAACATTAAATCTAGTGTTGACTGAGCTGCCAGTACCATGGTTTAGCATCATAATGAACTTAATTTTGTCTTTCAGCTTTGCTGAGAAGGCCGTACCCAGTGTGATTATTTCTCATCAACACAGCGCTCGACGCACAGCTCGACTGAGCAGGCATTAGCAGAGGTGCTGGTTGCAGTGGTGTTGGTGGCAGCAGTGCTGGTGGCAAAAATTCTTAAGCGCATCCCCTGACAATACTTTTTAAATGCTACAAAGAAATACTGACAGCTTGGAACAGTTCATATTTCCAGAGCATTTGTGCGACTCGATGCACACAGGTGTTTTTGTGGATGGTCGTTAATGGGGATCTTTCTACTTCACAGAATCACAAAATGGTTGGAGTTGGAAGGGACCTTAAAGATCATCTAATTCCAACCCCCTGCCCTGGNGGGGGGGTTCTGGGCTGCCAGCGCACGGTGCCGGCTCCTGGGGAGCTTCTCCCCCCCCAACACCCCCACGTCCCCCTCCTGGGGGCTGCTCCAGCCATTCTCCACCTTGGATTGGTGCTTGGGATCGCCCCGACCCACGCGCAGGACCTTGCCCTTGGCCTGGCTGAACCCCATGAGGTTGGCACGGGGCCACCTCTCCAGCCTGTCCAGGTCCCTCGGGATGGCACGCTGTGCTGTTGACAGACCACCAGAGCAACACATTACATACCAGAGCACGGCAGCACCTCGTTCCTGCAGACAAAACTGTTTGTTTGGAGCTGGGCTGTATGACAGAGAATTTGGGAAAAGACATGCTAGGAGCCTATCATTCCTCACTGCCACATCAATGTAACTTCCCTTTTCATGAGTCTTCATTTTAATTAACCCTTCTAGCAGTGCAGCGTCTAGTGCATAGAAGAAAACATTCTAGTAGGCGTCACCTTTTTGCCTTCCAAGAGCGCAGACCGAGCGCCCAGACCCCCTGCCCAACCCACCACAAAATGGCGGCCCTTCACCCCCCCGTCACCGCCCTCATTGGCCGTCCCTGAAAGGCTCCGCCCACAGGCTGCGTTGCGAATGGCCGGCTGCTCTGCGGTCGCTACGGTAACCGCCCCCCCAGCTCCTATTGGCCGAGCGGCGTGCGGAGGCTCTGCTGATTGGCAGCGGCCGGGCGGGGGCGGAGCCGGGCGCTGACAGAAATGGCTGCTTCTTGTGGCGGGGGACGAGGTTGGTGTGGAGGGCGCGCCCGGTCTCCCGTGCCGGCGGGCGGTCTGTGAGGGGAGCAGCACCCGGCCCCTTCGCAAGGCCCTGACCGGGACTCCGAGCTCTGGGAATGCCCCGGGGAATCCGCCGCCGGGCGGGACAGCGCCGGGCCGCGGCGTCGCGCTGGCGGAGGGTCGGGCCCGTGTCTCTCCCGGCTGGTGCCGCAGCGCTGGCCCCAGGCCCTGGCTCGCGTAGCGCGGGGGCAGCCCGGGGAGGGACGGAAACCCCCTCGGAGCCGGGCTGCAGCGGGGAGTCCCCTCTCTGCCAGGGTAGCTCATTAAAAAAAAGAAAATACTAAAATCCCGTTAAAAAAATCCACTGTGAAAATTAAGATGTCTGAGCAAAGATGCCCGTTTGGCTTCTCTTTTGCCCCAAACTGGTTTCTTTATGATGAGGCTTGCCTGGAAGCTGCCCCGTGGCCACCAGATTTTTAACAGCTTTTTAGTATCGATCATGTTTGTTCCTCAGTGCCTGTCCCGGGGTGTCAGCGGGGGCAGAGGGGGGAAGATTCTGCCCCTCTCCTCTGCTCCGGGAGAGACCCCACCTGGAATTCTGCGTCCAGCTCCAGGGGTCCCAACCCCAGGAGGACACGGAGCTGTTGGAGCGGGGCCAGAGGAAGCCCCGGAGATGCTGGGAGGGCTGGAGCCCCTCTGCTGGGAGAGTTCAGCCTGGAGAAGGCAAGGCTCCGGGGACACCTTCCAGTCCCTCCAGGAAAGCTGGGAAGGGACTCTGGATCAGGGAGTGGAGCCGTAGGAACAGTTTTACATGGAAAGAGGGGAGATTGAGATGAGCTGTTGGGCGTGTGGATGGTGAGACAGTGACCCAGGTTGCCCAGAGCAGCTGTGGCTGCCCCATCCCTGGAAGGGTTCAACTCCCACCACCAGTAAATGTGGGAATGAGCCATGAAAATGGGTTTAACAGTTTCAGTACTTCAGACATTCTGCTCCACCACAGCAGCAGCTACATGACTCCTGTTGAACACCAGGGTCTCTGACCTGATGGTGGCTGGAAATGGCAGGGACCATGGCTGGTGCTTCATCCAGAGGGCAGACACCCCCCCGGGAGCAATTCCTCCCAATTCCCTGCTGGGACTTTTAAATTTGAAGCCGTTTGTGTTGGGGGAAAGACACAACCCTGCGCGGCTGCTCCTGCTCCAGTGCTGGGACTGGAGTTCTGCTCAGCACCAGCAGCGAGACTGGGAAGCGTCACCCGGCCACAGGCTGCAGCCTCGCCCGAGGGAAGAGAGGCTGACGGCCATGAGAGGCCGGGAACGGCCAGTACGGCCTCAATACATCGTAGGGTAACCAACATAATGGAATTCCTGAAGGAATATTAATGGAGACGCTGGTTGGGAAATGACAAAGAGATTAATCTACTCAGAGCCAGCAGGAGGGGGGGCAGACCCGGGTGCACCCGTGCCAGAGGGTAGAGGCACCTGCACCACATCTGGCGCTGTGGAAGAGGCTGCGCAGCCGACGGACACCGCAACTGCGCAAGAGACACCGCTCACCGCGTCGGCAGTGACCAACCGCACCCATCGGGTGTCGAGGAGCACGCGCTGTTCTTCAAACTGCCCCACAGCTGCCCCGCAGGGCCCTACGGGCACCACTCCTTTAAACCCTGCAGGAAAAGCTTTTTTCCCCATCGGTGGGTCGCAGAAGGGATCAATCCGGATATCTGAGCTACTGAACGAGACGGGGATCTAAAACTTAAAACACATCCCAGATGCTGCTCTGGGAATGAATCTCAATCAACTGGTTCAGCCGGTTCGCAAACATGATTTGTAACAGACTCTTTCGGACCAACTGAATGCTGTCAACCCTGTTCAGGCCATTCATCCTCGTGTGATCCTGCTTCGTCTCACACCGATAGCCCTGGACTGTGCTGCAAAAGCACACGGGTTTCCTGCGTTTCCTGCTGGATCCCCCCGCACAGCCCAGGCCCCAGTGCGGGTGCAGCGGGCAGCAGGAGAGGGGCAAGAGCCCGACTCGGCCCATCCTGGCTCTCCTGGCCCAGGCCACCATCCTGCCAGGCTTCACTGGCCCAGGGGTGCTGGCTTTGGCTAGAAACGCCTGCTCTCCCTCGCCACTTCCTCAAGGGTGCGACAGCCCCAAAATGTAAAGCCTGACGGAAGCTGGACAAATTTGGCCCTACTGGAGCAGAGAAAACGGCACCAAGACCTGAAGGTTTCATCTGAGGGGAAGAGGACACGGAGCTCATTCCCACAACAAGCCCAACGCCAGCCAACACCAATACGAAGCAGCAGGATCCGAGTGAGGTCCCGAGGAACCAGGGCTCCCAGTGGCAGCTCCAGTGGGAAACGTTCCCCTGGAGGCCTGACGTGGCTCATGGCTGCCGACTGCTGGGGTGAAGGCCTGAACGAGCTCTCAGAAACACGTCCCAGGGAGGGGCTCACAGCGGGTCCAGCACCCATCCTGCTCAGTGGCACGGGCTCAGCCCCTCACCCTGCCCGAGGCTCAGAGACTGTGGCGGCTGCGCTGAGGGGACAGACGTGTCCCAAGCCAGTGCTTTGAGAACCAGGCACCCGCTGGAGATGGGAAGCCACGGAAAAGGGAGAGTGTTCTGGGGCAATCTGCATGCAGAACTCCCAGCTCTGGCCCCAGACCCTGCCATCACCCACGCCGCGCGAGGGGACACCGTACCAGGGCTCCTCAGGCGCCGGTGGCACTCCTGTCCCCACGGGGCAGCACCTTGGGGCTGACCTACTGCAAGAGGCTTGGTGCAACACGTTTATTCAGTTGCTTTGCTAACTGGCTGCTCAGCTCAGAGACAGCTCCAGTGGGACTTGGGAAGAACAGACCACCATCGCCCACGTGGCAGCTGGAAGCACCCACCCAAAGTCTCTGGGAAGCCTCGCCCGGGCAGGAGGAGAGCTCCGCTCTCGTGCCGTGCAGCTCCACCTCGTACACGGCCGTTTGCGACGGCTCCTGCTGCGGCTTCCTGCGTTTTTTCTCACCCTGTGCAGAACCAGCTGTGTTTGTGCAGCTCCTCTGGGCTTTCTCCACAGGCAGGAACAGGCTGTGGTGGGACCCTGCAACGCTCCTTCCCTGGCAGACATTCTCGCTGCCTGTTGTTCCAAAATTAATTGATCTTATTTGTCATTTGTCATGCTCCCCTGATTGTTTAGGCCCCTGCCCAGGGCAGCACCAACACGGCACTCCTCCAGCACGGACTTCATCTCAGCAATTTATCCAGCACCTTGTGTAGGATGCTAACAGAAGAACCCCCTAAAATAGTAAAAAAGGGTCAAAATTATCAAAAATGGGGG